>JAOXJK010000001.1:70595574-70638809 GCA_025774025.1 Xenus cinereus
AACTTGAGGCCATTTCCTCTAGTCCTGTCGCCTGTGACTTGGGAGAAGAGACCGACCCCCACCTCTCTACAACCTCCCTTCAACCTCCCTCCCCTTCTTTTAGTTTTGTCTCTTATCCCCTATCTTTGTCACTCTTCTTCGAGAGAGCAGTGCGAGAAGTCTGTTGGCCCACGGAGCAGGAGAGGAGCACGTCGCATCCTCTGTAACCCTCAAAATAGAAAAGAGAGGGGGGGAGTAACAAATAAACATGGGGTTGATTACACTCCAAAAGCTCATTTCCTTTCAAGTGCAAATGAAGGGGATCTGTTACCCAATGAGCCCTGGCACCTGCACAGCACTGAAAAGGCGTATTTACACCATCGTGCGAATCAGCACGGATAGTGAAGTATCAACAGGCACTTCATTTATTTTGTTTCTAGGTTCAGGAGGGAAAACAGGGCTTTTAAAAGAAGTCGCTGTCTGTTTGCAACATTATCTTATCACATCCTATCGAAGAATGTGAATTGACAAATTGAGGGAAGATTGTCTCTTCCTCTTTTAAAAAGGTATCTCTCCTTAAGAGAAGGATAGTCTGCCTACGTGGGGCAGAAAGAGGAGCAGCCCTGACAGGATCTGGTACTATAAATCATTTACTTGAGATAAAATTTTGATAAGCATTATGGAGAAATCACCTCACTGTTTTTTTTATTCCCGTTAATGTGAGCTGGCACTCAGTGTTTATTGCCCCTGCAGTTAAAGTTTATAGAAGTTCCTCAAAGGGATGCCCTTGAATCTGGGACATAATGACTGCTCCATCTTCTGGTATTACAGTTTGTAACTGGTGCAGCTTAGATTAATCTCACTTTTATGGCATAAATAGTCATATACAACCTGCATGTATCAGACCTCAAATCCATTGCTACAAAACTGCAGTGGTAAAAGCAAAAAAACTCTAAGCCAATGACACATCTTAAAGTTTGGAAGAGGAATTTGAAAATCATGTAATAATAAATGTTTTGAGGTTATTTATTTCATTTAAGTATGCCTATTAAAAATCTTCAGGGTCTGTGTGTTTGAAGCTCTCGTCACACGTCCTTCACAGGGCCAGGGGCTAGTGCTTTTTGTTTGGGTTTTTTCTCCCCCAGGTGAAAGGGAAGATCTTGATTGTAGTTCTGAGATTGCCACTGGTGACTATTTTTAAGAGAGCATTTCAGCTATTGTAAGACTTATTGTAGGCTTGCAAGCACTGAAAGTTGAACAAAATAAGAAATTTTCAACTTCATCTCAGGTTGCGTTTTGGGACCAAGGGGTTGCAGACCTGAGTTTCATTGGAGTGGTGGTGGTGGTTCAAAGAATGAAGCAGATCTTCCTAAGACCTGTTTGCATCTATACACAATGGAAGGTGCCTCATTTCAAATGGCAGCAGATCAGGAAATTGAGGGGTTTAAAACATTTGCTTGATGCAAACTGAACAAGGTTCATAAACGTGATGGAAGCCTAAAAAATCTGAGGTAAATTAAAGGTCCTCCATTATGAAACAACCACAAAAGGAGTGTGAATACTGGCGTCTCTGTCTTTAGGCACTCGATGAATTTTTGAAGGTGTAGAGCCCATGGCAGTCTCTCTGAAGGTCATATAAAATTGCGTGTGCTATGCTTCTGGAAATCATGGCATGTTCAGCTGGCAGAGTTCCCTTCCCAATCTGTTCTAATGAGGTTTGCTTGGAATACTGTGGTTCTGGTCTTGCTTGCTTTTATTCTGGATTTTGTTAATATTGCCAATACAGAAAAATTATAACAGCTACTTTCACTTATCCTTATATTTCTGATGAGGTCTTAAAGTTTTGTGTGAAGGCAGGGCTCAAAAATTTGTTAATTTTACTTCCCGTATTTCCTTCTTTTTTTTTTTCTTTTGACTGCTTTGATGGTAAGCTTTTACGGGGCACACCAAGTCTTTATCTCTGCCAAGCACATGGCGTACACCTTGTGCACTAGTGAGAATCATTAACTTGCAAACATTGTAAAAAAGGTTATCTTCAATGCAGATAGGTAAGCAGTCAGAAGGATGGAAACACTGCAGAAGAATGTTTTAAGTAGGACATTGATAATCCTTTTTATGGGCATGATTGAGTAAAACACTGAATGCTTTGGCCTTGAACCAGAAGAGCTCTTAACTGTGAGTGTCGAGCCCAAAAGTAAAACGTGTTTTCAGCGAGGTTTGTTTCCCTGCTAACATTTGAGCACCTGCTTGCCTGGCTTTGTGGAATGTGGCCCCTCTTGGGTAGATCCTGTGGAGGTGTAGGATGGGAAGTTGCTCTGGGCTTTTAGCTTTGTTTGCCTTTCTGACATTTGGCTGTCTTCTGTTTTGCATATCCTAAACAGACTTCTTGCTTTGTCCCCTTGTCCTAACTTGAGTGACTCAGTCCTGGAAGTGGTGAAACAGTTTGGTGTTTGCAGACGGGGTACTCGTTTCTGGCCATGCTTCAGTGGAGTTCCACAAAGGATGAAGCCGTGCCAGATGTTTTCTAGCATGTCCTTCTGTTAGGTCAGGGGATCATCCTGTGTGCTCAATCTGTACCGAAGTTACTCGTTCCCAGATGCTTTTTAAATAGCGTTCCTGTCATTTGTGACCTCATGCCTACCTATATTTGATTTCCAGTTTAAAAACGGGAGAGGTTGAACATGTAGATTTTGCCACTTATTCTTCCTTGAAAAATAAATTATTTTGCCACGATGTGTACTAGTTGGCTCACTGAAAAGAAATAAGTTAGATTTCCATGGTGTATTTGTCTGTTGGTTTGTTATAATAGCATATGATTTGTATCGCTGTACATATAAATAAACAAAAATTAAGTATGGAGTTTCTTATCCTAGGGATAAAATGGACTCAGAAGTATCCAGAGGATTGGAAATTTAGTGTGAGACAAAGAAACAAATACAGTAGGCTACAGTGAAAAACCTCCTTCCTGTTTTCATAATTTTATTATTTGTTCAGTAATGGAAACATGATGTGGGTAAGTTTCCCAGAAAATCTCCAATTTCCTCATAGACTTTCTGTGAGGTAACTCATAGACTTGTCAAGATCTGACCTATTTTCACGCTGCTGTTTACGTGTATTCCTAAGTTTCTTCTCAGTGAAAGAAGATATTTGGCTTTAAAACCTGACGAATTGAAAAAAAGAAATGAAGTTCGACTTCCTAACTTCAGTGCTTGAATAAAGTAAACCTATCATGAACAGCATGCTGTCTGTTTTATTTTTGTATGTGTATAAACCAGATATAAGAAACAATTATAACTTGGTTACTTCTTTTTCAGTGAAGTACTTCAGCCGACCAAAGAATTTGATGACTTAAAAAAAGAAAAATTACTTAGTTTGGGGTAGTTCTTCATGGCTTAGTGACAGTAATTAGCAATATGAGGGGAAAGTACAAAGTGTCCTAACTCTAAAACTACAATTTTCTAAGAGACGACAGAGGCACTCAATGAAAAAGAGGAGAGAAGACTGAATCACTTAGTGAACAACTGGTAATTTATCTAAGTTTTCTTCTCAGTAACCGTTTGATATTTTTCCGTAGCCACGAGTTGGCACTCTTAGGTCTGTCTGTACCAAACATTTTTCAACGTGCTGAACACAACACATGGCTGGGTGCAGAGCTGGCAGCCTCTAGTTGGGATTCTGCCGGCATGCGAGGCAAACAATAGTTTCCACTGAAAAATGTGGGCAAACCAAAGGTGAGAAAAATAGATGAAGAACAGATTTTGTTGCTGTTGGAACCTTATGAAATTGGGTGTTTAACACCTTTGGTCAGGCTTGGGTTCCTTTATGTGACTGGAGGAAGTTGATGTTGGTTATATGAATGGATTTAGGATTAGAGTCAGCTGCTCTAGAATTGTCTGGTGTTTAAAATAACTACATATTAGGAGGTTGGACGTGATGTCCTGAAGTCCCTTCCAACCTGAATTATTCTGTGATCCTATTGAGCTATTAACTACTTTTGTTTGAAGCTACAGAACCTTTGTTAAGCGTTAAGATGGTCGGTTGATGGTCGCTAAAAAAGGTAAATGGGACTATTTATGGGCATTTTCATTATAGTGAAACACTTGGAAGTTGTGTGCCTTCCCTCTTAGTACCTCTGAGTTACTGCTTTGTGACTGGTGACTTATCTTTCAGTGGCCACTGGATCTCTTCTTTCCAGAGCTTAGACCTACTTGCTAGTTAGTGTCAGCTTCAGCCTACCAAGAGAACACACTCCTCTTCTTTAGAAAAATAGTACAGGGGGAATGTGTTGCAGGTGTCTGTGTCAGAAAACTTGCTTGTGAAAACCTCTGCAGCTTCTCATTTTATTGCAAATCGGAAATTATCTAGAAAAGGCCGTTTGAGGGTGTATCTCCTAGAGCACACTGCAAGTCATTTGAGAATACAAAGAAGGAAATGTAGAGTGAAAGGAGACAAGGTTCTAGCTGTTTTGATGACAACTGAAATGGCAATCAAGGATTTTGTTTTTTCCATGACTAAAATGCGTACTCTTAGGACTGTCGTATAAACATGTGATATGAGGGAGTCCGCAAGCTACATCTGTTAGATCCAGAGGCTCAGAAAGGCAGAACTGGTAATTGATTTTGCATGTGTTTTTATTTTTTTTGGAAGGCAGGGCTGAAATAGCTCCCTTAGCTCTTTGTACGTAGGTTAAATGTGTTTGAGTGGGTCCCTAAGCTCTTTTGTGCTTGCCAGTGATTTTGCAGAACATTATGAAAATGGGAGAGGCATTTGAGTGAATTAAGGCTTAAATGAAGAGCAGGGATAAGAGAGAGATTCTTGTTATCATGACATTACTTCTGACAAATGGACTCCAGTGCTGTCAAGTAATAAATTCCGGGGGCTTTTCCTCCGCTCAGTGTTGATTCTGTTTGATGAGTAGACAACGTAAGGTGAACGTAACAGGAAAAGTATCTAGCAGATTACAATAGGATTTGTGGACACTAAAGCTGTCCTACATCGTGATTTCCTGGGAGTGATGGGTTCTGCTGTCCTTCCTCCTTGTGCTTTATCTAATCTGAATTGAAATAAAATCAGAGGTGTGAATGAAATCTGCACTGTTTTCTCTAAACACTGAAAGCCATTCCATAAACTGTCCAGATGGTGTTTTGGTCTGACACCTCTCAGCCATACTGGTGCCTCTGGCTCATATGCCCATTTCAGTATACAGCCACAGGAGAGGAAAGAAAATATATGTTCCTCGAAGAAAAGCTGAGAAAATGCTGTATTTCAAAGTATCTGGTGAGATTACTAGAAACAGTTGAGTGCAATTTTTAAGTGGGCTTGATAGCATACTTGTAAACCACAGATATGAAGTATTTCTGCTTCGTGTTGGACAACTGGAGATCTGGCAAACTAAATGCCCAAGAGAACAAATTGGCCAAGACTATGAGAATTGATCAACGTTTGATAATTTATTCTTTGTACCACAAGGCTGCTTGTCTACATAATTTTTTTTTAATCTGTTCATAAATAAAAATTCTTGCAGTACATGAAGTATATCATCTTCATACTAAACTCATTTTTCCTCTGCCTATAGATATAAATAGAACAATGACGTCTTACTCTCTGGGCTCTGTGCATCTTTTATACAGTACATCTCCTTTCTAGGTCACAAAGCTTCCCCCTCCCCACCACTTTTTTGCTGAACACTGTGACAGTGCTCAAGAACACAGAACTTCTTGCAGCTGAAAGTAGTGCCTCATTGCAGGATGGCAGTGGGGTACGAAATAATGAAAATACAAATTTGATTCAGAAATCTAAGATATCCTAATTTCAGTAAAAATATGCTTACTTTTAGGAGTGACTCATCTATAGATGATGCGGAGTTTGTGGGGGCTGTTTAATTTTATTTTTCCTGTGGTTGTTCTTGGGATGTTTTACTGGAGGGTGTGATAGATATTACGCAAGAGGAATGAGTATATGGTAGAGTTGTCTTCAAAGTGAATTTTCACGAGGAAGTCATGATATCAACTTTCATTTTATACAATCGGGACACAAATATGCTCATGTGATTCCAGTGCAGATGATGGGATTTTGGTAGCTGAGAACTGAGTTTGCTGATGGGTACCTACCAGTTGCACCTTAGTGGGTCTCCCCATTGACCAAAGGAACAGGTCTGTGGTTTCCTGGCCGTTTCTGTGAAACAGTTAGGTTTCTAGTAGTCTGTTGGCATTTCTCCAAGTGAGAGATTAAATCACCTCTTTTTGTGAGTACTTCATAATAAAGTTGTTTCGGTATGAATGGTTTCTCCTGTATTTCTTGTTGACATCTCCTTCTTCTTAGAGCAGGGCGTTGAACTGGATGAGCTCCGGAGGTCCCCCCTGATCAAAATTACTCTGTGATGCTTTTATACAGGCAAACTAGTGATTCCCAAACAGGGTGTGAGCACTATGTGTACCTTAAGCCCTTATGTACAAGGCACAGTGATGCGGAAATCTCTCCTCTAAGACTAAAAGCTGAAAATTTTATTCAGTCAGGTGGTCTGTGTCTTTAAGAAGGGTGAACAGAAGTTAGTTTTAACCAGTGGGTTAGAGCCAGCTGGGGACCAGGCTGTTCTGCTGCATCTGCTGGAAGGAGACTGAAGAAGTGGTGGCATTTCAGTGGCATCAGTTTTACATGATAGGTGTTGCTTTTAGTAGTGTGGTGCCACTTTGTTACATGATCTAGATGCTGCTTTTCAGCACAGAATATTCAGAATCTTTTCCTGTGCCACTGTATGCTTGAAAAGTGATTTATAACTTGGTAAATACTTGTAGCCTTGTAATTGTTTTTAAAACTTGACTCTCAATTTCCTGAAGAAGCCATTTTTAGCTATCAATATTTTTAGTAGTTGATTATTTTTTGTATCCCTCCCCCCCTTCCCCATGCTATCTGAAGGGGAAAGTAATTTAATTGTGGTTTCTAAACAGATGTACTTGGAAAAAAAAAAGTTGGCCAGAAATAACACATCAGAAGACAGTTGCCATTTTGTTATGTGTCTATTAGGTTGCATCATCATCCTTTTCCTGTCCCTCATTTGTCATCTGAAAGCTTCTTCAGGTCTCCTTTTAGAGGTGTGCCATTTGGGGCAAGCAGCGGAGAAAAGAAAGAAAAATTGTGCATGTCTCATTTCCTTTTTTAGCAGGAAATCAATGTGAATATACATTATCCTAGGTAAACGAGCAGCTGTTCTAAAGCAAGGTCTTGACACACAAACATTGTAATGACGTACGAAGACTAATATATGTACACACAGAGAAATGTCCATGTATTTTCTTTTTCCCCCGGGGTCTAGAGGAGGAAAAAAAAATCCTGCTCGTTTCCATGGTCACTGTTTATAATGATAGCATTTGCCAAAAGTTACCACACTGCACTTCCTTTAGCTTGATGCTGCAAAGCCCTCTCTACCTTTTAACTTCTGTTAAGGTTTCCCTCCAAAAGAGATCAGATACGAAGGATTTGGTGTGTGTTTTTTCGAACAACTATCAAAACCAGTAACAGAACTTCTCTGTTTTAGTGATGTAGGATCACAATCTGAGCACACACTTTATTCTTAAGAGGAAACCATTGTGGTAATTTGCTGGCAAATACTGACTCTAAGGCAACCGGCAAAGTGCTTTTATGATTTCTGCTAACCCAAAGGAAACCACAAGCCAGTCTGTCTTGGGTAGTTCCTGTGATTTTTCTCATACCAACAGCTGATGCCTTTTTTATTTTTTCCCCTCTTCCTGTGATGCTACAGCTACTTTGCTTGGACAGCTTTCTGCCTGCGAACCGAGCATTCGTGTTGGCTTACGTGAGAAGCCAATTTCTGCAGATACTTTTTGGTGTCTTGGAAAGTTATCTGATCCTTGGCTTTCCATCTTCCTCGGTAAATCTACGGGTCAATTTTGTTCCTTTTTTTACTGTATTTTCATAGACTTGAAGACTGTAACATTTCCAGAGATTCTGAAGTTGCAGCTTCTGTTATTTTTAAAAAAATCTTATGTCTGCAGTTTCTAATATTATTTCCTTTAGCAACACTTAAGCTATTTAATACAAAGCTTCTCAGGCTTTGTATTACAGTGGTATGATACTGTCTTATTTAAAGAGACATCCAAATCTATGACCGACGTAGATGGCTGGACCTTATTGCCTAATGTGAGATGTTTTCCAGGTGGCTTTGATGGACCGGGCAATTTGCACATTAAGGGATCATTTGAACTGCTTTTTGGAGAGTTTGCGTGTGCAGGCAATTCTAGCTGTGGTAAAAGATGAGCCATGCATTTTGTTGGTGGAGCTGGTCCCTGCCAGCCGGAGTTGGAGCAGCTGGGAGATTCAGCCACTCCTGTGAAACTGAAAAAAGAAAAGCAGCTCTTGACTCGTAGAAACGATTGCTGATGTTTTCTTCTCCCTCTTGAGCACCAACACTAAGGGCAGCAGCGTTCGATTTAGGGACTGACTTTAATTCTCGATCTTTCCATGCACCTCTCTCCATCTAGAAAAACCCTTGTTGTCAGGAATACACAAGTGGCTTGGCTTTCAATGAGGGACAGTCCTGGTTCTGGGGTTTTACTGTTTTTCTTGTGAAGTACACTGGAAGGATGGATTATTTAACTGTTTTTACTCACCCATGGTGAGTTTGAAGGCAGGCAAAAATCCCATCCTCTTCCTCCTTTGGAAGTGCTTTGGCTCTCCATTTTCTTTTCTCTCCCACGAGAGGGATTTTTTCTGCTTACAAACTGGATTTCACAATCACAGAATCCATTTTCCAGATGTTCGAGTATACTGTTTCCTAATGCTTCGAGTGCATTAGTAAAAAAAAGCGATGTAGTTTGGAGAGCATGATACCGAGAGATTCACCTGAACTCATCTATAAATTATTATGCCTGCGTTGGAATACAAGCAAGCCAGTTTTGCTTGTAAAAAGAAATGTATTTGTTACTTAATCAAGTTCTAATTTTTCCAGCCAATGGAGGAGCTGTGTGACTTCCTTTTATTTTGGGGGGTGAAAATAATTTTCAAAGCTGCATGGATTATTAGATAAAACGCTGCAGTTAAGGAAAGTGGAATTGACTTTGCAGCTGATACTGTGTTTATACAGAAATGTGAGGCTCGGTTTGTAACAAAATAGAGACAAATATTTTTCTTTCGCAAATGAAGATAACTTGCGGCTCATTCCTTTACTAGTTTGTCGTGGTATTTGGTGGTTTTTTTTTGGGTTTGGGCTTTTTTTCCCCTCCTCCAATCACACTACAACTCTCCTGGATGAAATATCTAGGAACTGAGTTTCTGAACTCGTGATTTTCAAAGTGCTTAACTGTCTGTGGTTTCATAGTTACTTTAAGTTAATCTTGTTAAGTTCAGGTGGCTGTTGATGGAGGAATACGGCTTCCTCACCACTTTTCTCCATTTTGTACCAGTACTGCTATTAAATCATTTGCACAGTAAGCTGTCAGGAGCCGATCCTGCTGAAAACACAGATTTTCATATTTTTTAATTTTTTTTTGCCCCCTTGTTTGGTTTAATCTTTGTCACCAGCCTGAAATTGAATTGGATTTATATACTCACAAGACAGCACATGCATTCATTCAGGCATATTTTATCATTACAATATGTCAGCAGGTTTTGCCTGTTGATACATAGGCAACATCAAAGCATTTAGTGATAGACCACTGACTCTCCCCCGTGGCCCTTACATTTAAAGCTTGCTTCTGCCTTGCTTTTTATGTAGTCCCTTGAAGTTGAGATTAATCTGATGCTCTTTCAAGGAGGTATTTTTCACCTAGATCACTTTAACAGTTCGGTTTTCATCGTGGCTCTACAAAGAGTTGCATGTTGGCAGAGTGGAAAGGAGAACTGAGAGACTGCAGTAAGAGGACTGGACTGAGGGCTAGGATTCCTCTAAATGAGTGGGGTTTTTTTTGTGGAATAAAATGCACACCATGCTGTTGGTCCACGTGGTGCTAGTGGGGAACTACTAGCGGCTGTGTTCATCTGCATTTCTTCACCCTCCCCAGTCTGCCTCCCACTGGCTTTCAGGGAGGCGAATGGGTACTTTTGGGTGCTCAGCGTTCATGAGAACTGGCTTGCTTATAGTCTAATGATACTTAAATTTAGGATGCTGCCAATCAAATTCTGGATGTCATGAGGTGCGCTCTGTTTCTCTCACCAGAGACCATGGACATTCAGAAAACGCGCATAAATAGTGGGCTTAGCACCTGTAGCTTTCGTGTTGGGACCTCAGGGGGTCCTGTTTTATTTCTGCCCATTATTTCTACATATTTTTTTTCCTTTGGCTGAAGTCCCTTGTTTATGACTGAAATGGAAGAAATAACAAATGTAAAATCCTATATCCTGCTTGTACTGCTTTCCTGTTGAAGTAGTGTCACGTAGAGGCTTATGTTTAGTTTTTCATGCTTACTGCTTCCTCACCATTGACTTGGCGTGATTCGTTTGATCATTCATGAACCTGGAATTTGGACTATTAAGGGTAAAAATTCTGCTCTCATCAAAGTAGCCACATGAGGACAGCACCGTGAACAGTGTGGAAAAGCCTGGTTAGAATCACAGGTCTAGCTTGTTGCCAAATCAAGCCTTATACTCTTTTTTTCCATTTGGCTATTGTATACGCCGCTTGTAATCTTGGTGTCTTATAGGGGATTCGCAAGGGACTTACTCTTGGAAACTCCCACAGAAATCTACTCAGTCAAGAGATGTCCTAAGAAAGCGCACGAGAAAGCGTGAATTAAGCAATGGGAGATGAGATGGGTTTTTTTGTCCCCCTATTTACTGTTGATGTATTCAGGACTGATTTGCCATGTCATGACTCAGTTACTGCACTGGAACTTGGCTCCGTGGTTGCAGGAAACTGTTTGTTTCTATTTTAGCGAGACCCAGTGAGTCTCGTCTAGATGTCACTACTGTATTTAGAAGTGGGTGGCCAATGGAAGATGAACTCTTGTTGGTCCGGTTCACTAATAGTACGGAGTATTTATAATTGGGTGCAAAAAGGTGGGAACCCGTCCTCCTGCTGCAGCCGGAGTGACCCTTCCCGGGGAGCATCGGCTTCTGCCGGGCTCCGGCGGAGAGCCACGCGCTCCCAGGCAGCAGTCTGGTGAGAGAGAGACCTCTGCCAAGCCAAAAGAGTAAGTGGAAGCAGCTGCGAAGCCGTGTCCTGTCAGCCCCTTTTGCCAGTCACTCAGCTCTTACGGGGCTCCCACCACAGTCTCTGCATAACAGAGAACCGTACGGGACAAGGAAAACACACTAGTTTCTTTTTCTTGCAGAAAACAAGCCCATTTTTGTTTCTCCGGGCGTTTCTTCTCCTGAACCACCTATCTTACCGGAAGAAAATTATTTTTTAAAAGGAGAGGCTTCATAACTAAACAAAGGGTAGGGCTTGAGTGGCCGTCCCTCAGCTCGTGCTTCGTGCTCTTCCCCTTTTTGGTGGGGCAGAAGATTTTGCCCGCCTTTCCGGGTAGGACCCACAAACGATGATGCTTTACTCTAAAATCTTTCCAACTGCTGGGATGCCGAAGCAAAACCCGGATGCGGTTGAATCCTGAAGAAAAAGGCAGATACAAAACATGATGTAGACTTGAGTCTTCCCTTCTCGGCTCCCGAGTAGAGCAGCTTTGTTTTCTGCACCCAGAAAAAGCCACAACTGCCATGTGCCACCTCACTTTGACTCTGGTTGCTTTGAATAGCTTAATGGCACTGAAACATCAGATGTTTTTGTTGTAGATGAAGGAAGAAAAAGGCTTCCTGTTATTATTACCCATATTACCCAGATTCTTTTCTATACCTCGCTCCAAGGGATAACATGGATTACATCCAAGTACAGAAGAGATCCATTCATTAGATCTTTGTAGTGTTTCAGTCTTTCATGCCTTCTCAAGATACTACAGTTCCAAATGTGTAATCTTTAACTGCTTGTTGTTGTAACAGAAATTTGATCATAGAAGGAAAAACAAGAAAAATGTATCAGTAAATCTTTACAGAATAATTGATATCAATTACTGAATATTTTGCTCAAAACAATGAAACCTGATAGTTTGTCTTCAGCAACTAGGGCCGAATATGGAGGAACTTCCTGCTTCTTCATGTCAATATTTTTATTCTTTGAAACTAGGTAAACACATCCAGATTCATTACTAAATTTTCTTAGTCATGAGCAGATTTACTTTCTATTCTGCTCTGGAAGATCCAGCTCAAAGCAAAAAAAATATCCCCTTTCAATGGTAGCAAATATTCTTCTGAGTGTGAACATGGTCTCCTGTTCATAGCTACTGCTTGCGTGATGGCTTGAGCGTTCCAGGTGAAGACATCCAGGACACCCAACTAGTGTGGTTAGAAACTACTGTCGGTGCTTACGTTGGGCTGTTGGGTGACAGTGCAAACTGCATGAACCGCTGTTAAAGAGACCCTGTCTGTTAGTTTATGAATTTCTAAAGTTATGCTAATTCTGTTAGCTTTCTCTATATACAGAAATAGAAATAGGATTGGATTTGGTCAAGAGAAACAATCTGGAAAGTTTGAGGTGAGTTCTGGTTTGCCTTGAAGAGCCTTGATAATGGGGAGCTACCATAATCTGACTCGGTGCCTGTGTTTGTATTTTATTCAGGTGTATTTTTGTTTGGTGTAGTAGCAACAATAAACCCAACAAAAGCGCACAGTAAAACAAAACTGAGCTTATTTTGGCTTGAGGTTGACCAGACATTTACTGCAGCTGAATTTTTTATCTGACTCTGCCAGCTTTAAGCTTACCAGTGAACAGGGGTCTGTAATTGTTTTAAGCTGTGACTTGACGGATGTGTTTGTTTAAAAGAAATACTAAAAATTCTGCCATGTGGTGTATCCTAAATCAACTAGAATGTTGTTCTTTATGATTGCTGTAACAAAATAAAAAAGGCCAAGAAATACAGGTTTGTGCTAGAGTCTGTTCTGGTTTTTTGGTAGGCCATGAATTACTAGATTTCGATACTCTGTCCCTATTTTGTGTTTTCTTCTTTTTTTTTTCCTGTTTGAGGAATGGAAAATAATCTCAGTGCATCAAAAATGTACTAAAAATGGTATGCGCTTTTAAAAATTATTGTGCGGAAATGTGTCAGGAAAACATTTGGGTAAGTGAATAGGTCTAGTTTTCAGGAGGATCCAGATTCATAGCTATCAAGTGGCACACTCATGTTCTTAAGTCACAGCCAGTGTTATATGAGAAAACAGTAACACATTATACTCTTATGTTCTTTTGGGTATGTGAGGGTATTTTTAAGTATTCTGTATTAAGATGGATAAAAAAAAAAGTGCTTTTTATGGAAGTAGATATCAACACCCCACTGTTTTATCTTTTGACTTACTAGCCTGGTTAAAATGCAACTTCCTAATGGTCAAAAGTACTGTACCTCATTTATGCCTTTACTATAAACAATAGACTACTTCTAAATCAATACCTGATAACTAAGCAAGGTTGTGAGTACTATTTCACCTTGGGGAAAACCTGTACGTAAGAATTTTTCATTGTACAGCTAGAAAATTCTTTGGAGAAGTTAATTCAACTAGATTTTTTGAAGCGTATTTTAAAGTTGTCCCTGTTTGTATTTTGGCAGTAATTTTTGTCTTAGGGCAGGTATTTAAAATAAATCAGTTTTCATGCAGTAAATGAGTTAGTTCATGTAAGCTTTACCACGGTTTTCTTCATTACAGTGAATAGGATAGCTCTTTCAATGCTGATTCTTGAGTACTCTGTTAATACGTACATATATTACAGTACAGACAGAATATTGACAACACATCTGTAAAATACAGACATATGTAATTATCAGCGTATTGTATTTCTGGTAGTTAAAGCTCCTTGAGAAACATAAGCAATTGAATAGTATAGATAAAGACAAAGCTAAGGACTGAATTGCAAGAAGGGTAAATGTGTTTAGACTGTCTATTTAAAATGTGCTTTCTTATACGGTGACAGTAAGGGTTAGGTCCCACTTAGCACCATGTTACATGTGTCTTGCCCTGCTTTTTGACGTTGTCACTCTGGTTACCCAGTTATGAACTTTTTAATTAGTCTGTGTAAATGTGCTTTTGTTATATGTGGTTGTTCAGAACTATACATAAACCTTGGTGACCACCAAAGGAATGACTTGCTAACCCAGGCAACGTAGGTGGTGCTTGGTGGTACCTCTCACCATTTCATGCTCTTTCCTAGTGGGACCACAGCTGCAGAGACCTTTTCATTGCCCTCATACTGTTGTTTGTACACTCCTTTTCCTGGAAGAAAGTAGTTGAAGCAGCAATATATCATCTTAGGAGGTTAAATGCATCTCTTTCTTGTCAGTGGGCCTTCTCAGGCCATGGGCCTTGATGGGAAGTGCTAGCATGGTTTGGTGAGTGCTTTCCTGGCTTGAATGAAGAGATCCCAGCAGATCCCAAGCAACACGTGTAGGCAAAGGCAGTTTTTGTGAAGTCTGGGCTTTGCAAATTAAGCTGAGTTGAATAGCTACAGGTTTCTTTGTCCGGGATCCAAAAGGTGAGTCTCGGTGCACCACAGCGCCAGTTTACCAGCCTTGATCTAGCAAAATTAAGAGTCATGGTCTGAAAGCCCACTTGGGGCTTGCTGCTTGGCTGCATCTGTAGGGCCAGAAGAGGTGCATCATCTTGCTACTTTAAAGAAGTATTTAGAACTTGAAGTATTTAGAATTTAAAGAATTTAAAGAATTAAATTCATATCTAAATTTAACTTTCAGTGTGCGTCCAACTTGTTAACTATTTTGTGTCGTGCAACCATGGGATGCAGAGGGGAGAGCAACTCCTCAGCGCCTCTCTACGTTCTTCCCGACGGGGCTTTTGAGTTGGATGTTTCTTTGGCATCAGAGTTTTTGTTCTGACCTTAAAGCCAGAAGCTGGTGCTGCTGTGCAAGGCTGCGGTGAGGAGCTGGGGCTCTTCGTGTGGGGCTGAGGAGCCCCGGGAGGGCAGTTCTGTGCTCCCGCAGCTCAGCGCCTGGGAAACGTGCTCCTCTCTCTGACGGCCGCATCAGAACTTTTCCCTTTTTCATCTTTGCTAAATAAAAAGCTCCTGGTTTCAGACAGTCTTTGGCACACTGGACAGCTTTTTATTTGTGGTTTTTATGCTGGTTCTGACTGGGATGCTCTTTATTGCTCTGTGGTTCTAGCAATCAAATTTCAATTTGTTCTGTTGGCAAATGCTTAAGGCACAACAGAAATTGTCTATATCTATGAACAGAAATATGTTGTTTTCCTTTATTCCTTAAACCTTTGGGATGATTTCCCGTATCTCCAAACTTGAGGGGTTCAAATATGTGCTCTGTGTTTATGTGTTGATTCATTTTATCTTTTTGGTTGCCACAAATAATATTTCTGTGTGTCTAGCACCACTTAGCAATGACAAACATGATTTTATTTTGGTTTAAGCTCCCTTTGTTCTTAAAGGAGACGTTATAAAACCCACTTTCAAGCCCTGAGGTAGAGAAAGATGATTATCAAAGAAAATGTGAAACTGTAAAGAGGTCGATGAGGTAAAGGCTCTATGTATATTAGGAAAGCATTGCGGCATGTAATACTCTTTCCCTGTGAAGTCCACACTCTAAATCAGAGAAGATGTTATCTTTGATGGTATCCTTTCATCTTAAGTAAAAAATGTGGATCTTCACTGCATGTCTTTTGATACAGAAAGGAAATAATGTTTTCTGGCTCGATGGCTGTGGGACCCCTTTAGGTCCACCATCTGCAAAGGGCGATGCGCTCACACGCAGCACGTTGCTCCGTTAATCCAGGAGAAGTTGTTTGCAGCAAGGAGAGGTGTGCATGGGCAGGGGTTGCTGCAGGAGCAGCACGTGGAAAAGAAATTGCTGTGTGCATCTCTGCAAGTTCATCAGAGCAGTGTTCAGGACAGGGTACCACAAAAGTATTTTCTGTCTGCAGAATGCTGCAACGCTGTGTACTTTTGTCCTGTTGGATAATCCTACCTTTAGCGGGAATGGCTGGAATAAGTAGTGGCCTTTTTAAAGATTTGTAGGATGTGGATCTTATTTATTATCTTTCTATTATCTTATTTATTATCTTTTATTATTATCAATAAGGGTTGATATTTTTATAGCTGCTTGCAGGTTTTACAAACCGTATTTTGCAGGGTTGGGGGAAGATTGTGAAATGGCTTCGAAAGGATACGCTCAAAGTAAACAGCACGACACACTTGGGCTATACACATTAATAGAAATGCTTAACTGATTGAATAGACCTCAGCATTGTGTAACAGCAATGATATTTTACATTCCAAGATCCCAAGGCATGTTACAGTCATTAATTAACTGGGAACAATAACTTCCTTTGATGACAAGTAGTGTTTCCTCCTGATGAGACACAGAGGATTAGATGCCTGTGTGAAAGCAAAAACATACTGTTCTTAAAAGGTACTTTAAAGTACCTACTTTTTTTCTTTTTTTAAAATTCATTTTAATTTATGGGTACATATCGCAACACCTTTCTGTTTGCTTAATTGCATCCTATTCTTTGGAGATAGCAGAGCAGTAAAGGGCATTGCTTAGAAGGTGGAAGAATATTCTGCTGGTGTGAATGAAAGTTCAGTACAATGTTGTTTTAATGAAAAGTTGAAAGCAGACACACTTGTAAAGAGTGAATTTTCATAGAAAACCCAATTTTTCTCTTATAAGAGTAGTTGCAACGATTTTTTAAAAATATGTATTCACTAGCATATAGCTACAAGTCTAAAGGAGGGGATGTCGACTGAAGTGGAAGAAGATGATATAACATAAAAAAAAATCCCTGATGAAGGTTTTGTTGAGAAGAGAAGAGACAGGTGACATGCTTTCTCCCACCATACCATAATACTGTCTTTCATCTCACGTCGCATCAGATTTATGCCTTTTTCCCATGCAACCTAAGTTTAGCTAAACAGATAAAATGTTGTACATTGGGTGTCGGTGTTCAGTTTTCAGGATAAAGTGGGCTGGTCTCACAAACACGAAGGGGTCAACGCTGTGCAGCAAGAAGGAAAACCCACTGTAGTTCCCCTTTTTCTCCTCTCGGCAGAGGACAGATGGTTCTCGTGATTTACGTATTTTTAATAGCCCTTCATGGGATGCTGAAGGAATGTTCCAGCTGAGGAAAGCCAGTGTAGTAACACCATGAATCAGTGTGCCAGACTTATTCCTTCGCTTCCCAGGAAAAAAAAAAAAAAAAAAAAAAGCAATCAGTTGCAATCAGTAAGTTGTTCTGGTTTAGACTGGATAAAACAACAGTTGCTCCTGGGGCTGATAAAGTTTGGAGGCCTCTTTGTTAGGCCTGTTTGAAAATCTGTTTTCTCAAATTATGTCCAAATACTCCCTGTGAGCTCCCGGTCCCACCCTTTTGTCCGGTGCTGAGCCCTACGCAGTTACGCAACGTGGCTTTTGAAAACTGCCTGCACGCTGGTCCGAGCAGGCATCAACCTGGATGTCAGAGGGACAGGGCAAGGTGCTTTTCCCATCCTTGTAGCTGTTTGTGAACAAATCCCTCTGAAACTTTCCTGTTCTATGGGGGATTGATATGAAGGATTTTATTGTTGTTGTTGTTTTTGCTGGCTTGCTTTTTTTTTTTCCCCCCTCTTCTTTTATTTTTTTCCTTTCCTCTAATCAGAACCAATCAGTAAGCTCTCCTTTTTTGATTCAGGATTTCATGAGAACTGGTCATTGTAATGTGTCGGTCTAAATAAGGGATGCCTTTGCTGAGTAGGCTGATGCCAACTGACTTGTTCATCAGAAGAAAAATGGGTGAAGTACTAGATGCACTGAGTGATCCATTTCCCATCATATTGATGTTAACACGTACTAACAGAGGAATTAAATTTGGAAAGCCTAGTTACTAGCTACTGATGTACATAGCTTAGTAAAAACAAAGACTAAAACACTCCTGCTTCATAAAAACAAATAAACGTCAGTGCTCTCCCTCCTCCCACAATCAGGAATTAATTTAGTTGACTGGAACGTTAAGAGGAAGTCCAAGGTCAGGTCCAAAGCTAAGGTGGTGATCTTAAAAGCTGTCACAGAAGTTATATTGCATTTTCAGCTCTTTTTAAAGTTGTTTGTAGTGAGCAGGCAGTTTACTGAGGTTTGGTACACCTCTCTTCTCTGGAGAGTTGAGTTGGTTAGTGACCCCCTCTTCACACCAAGGAAACTGTTTCCTCTCCTTTGTGGCACTTCCCATATCATAGAATCATAGAATGGTTAGAGTTGGAAGGGACCTTAAAGATCATTGAGTTCCAGCCCCCCTGCCATGGGTTCATCATATTTGATGAACCAAATTCCAGAAGAGATGGAAGAGATGTTCAGTCTGAACCACTCTGTTTTCTACTCATGTCTGTTGTCTCTCGACCTCTAGCTGTGCTTCACTGTGAAGAATTTGGCTTCATGTTCTTGATGCCCTCCTTGCAGGTACAGACAGGCTACTGTTAGGACCCTCAAAGCCATCTCTTTTTCAGGCTGAAGCAGCCCAGCTCCTTCAGCCTCTCCTCACAGGGGAGATGCTCCAGCTCCTGACCATCTTGGTGGCCCTCTGCTGAACTTTTGACAGTTTATCAATCTCTTTCATCTATAGGGAAGCAACAAAACTGGACACAGTCTTCCAGATACAGTCTAACAAGTCCTGAGCAGAGGGGATGATCCCTATCTTCCTGCGAGATACTGGCTGTAGTTCTGGCAGTAGTTCTTTTATTTTCATGGAGAAAGATGCAAAAAAGCCTCCTAGGCGCAGGATGGAGAGGGAGAAGGAGGAGAGAGAAAGGCATGAATACTACTTTATAAACTTAACAACTTGTTCTTTTCCTTGGAGGTTTTTAAGGAGAACAGGCATGTGTCGTGACTCTCCAGTTTCTGGAGAACACAACTGGGACTGGGGAGATCTGGTTTGTTTTCAGCCGTGGCAAGACTTTGTTGTGACAGCGGGCAGTATGTTCAGGATGAGATTCAGAGGGGTGCTGGAGGGCTCTGTAGATAGCTCCACAGACGTTACTGGGCTCTCCACAAAGGGCTTGCTCTTCGCGTGCCTTGGGTGTTTCTGTTGTCTGAAGGTGGTGTTATACTTTTGTCTGAAGGACCTGTTACCCTTAAAGTGATTTCTTCTTGCTGTGCTCCAAGTGGCTTCCCAGGAGCTTTTTAGCTCCGTTCAGTGATCTCTGCATCTTCAGCACTGAAATATTGAGCACCGTCACTATATTTGTGGCTTTCACTTTAGTCCCCACAGTTAAATCTGCTCCCCATCATAAATGCCTGCTTTGCATGTGAGAGATTAGAACCTGCTGAACTCCCTGAAGCTGTTTTATGACTTACACTTTAGCACGTAGCTTGCTCTTTGGGGTGGTTAGACAGAAGGAGCTGTTGTGTTGCCTACTACTGTTTTCTCACGTAGAGAGACTTTCTGTATGCTTCTTCAAACTGCCTATTTTAACCCTTAATCTTTGAAATCCTCGTTTTCCACCTCTTCTCTTTTCCTTACCCAATAAAAGCTCTGCTTCCTTTCTCTTTTTCTACCATGAGATGTTTCTGCCCTTTTCCCACTGCTTCTTCCTGACTATCTGAACTTTTTCCCACATGAGAATATCTCCACGCTTACTTACATGCTTATCTTACATAGTTGCTGATTTGTCCTTTCCACTGCAGGGATCCTGGTGAGGTATATAACCTATTAGCCTCTTTTCCCAATAGCAACCTGTCTTGTAATGATGATGACTGAGAGACTAAGGGTAAGAATTGCAGAGAAATGAGACAAGTTATCTAGTGAAAAGGCAAAAGCCATCATGAAGATGATGTATGTAAAGTTTCTACATGTGAAGATTTAAAGTACTCTTCTTTTTTTTTCTCCTATTTAATTTGCCCAACATCTTTTTAGTTACTATTATTTAAAATATTATTATTTAGTTGATTATTATTTATTTAGTGAGTTACTATTATTTAGTTACTATTATTTAAAGAATAATGCTGATGTTAGACTTCTAAATACTTACTAGGAATGGGAGTGACACAATCTTTGTTTTCGAACTTTAAAAGATGATCGCTTAGGTCTCTTGCTTGAAAATAATTTTTATGTGTAACTTTGGGGGATTTTAATAATTATAATCATGCTTGCTTATTGAGTTCTTCAGAATGAGCAATATGTGAACACATGAATTTAGGAGCTTAGAAAAAAAGGCAGGTCAGCTTAAATGAAGGGCCAGTAAAAAATGAGAGTCAGCACCTAAGAGAATGAGCATGTAGCAGCTCTTGCTAACGTTAACCTGAACCCACAGGCTCAGGGAAAACTGTTTGGTGTCAATATATGTTTTCTTTGTGGTGAGGTTCTGTTCTCCTCTTCTGAATCCTTTACTTAAGCCCAGAGTTAAATGCATAGTTTGGGTCTTTATTCTTGACTCCTCTTGACTCACGTAAACATGAAGTATCTCCATGAGTCCCCAGCCTCCATTTTCCAGATGCATTCTGTAATTTGTTGGGCTTGTTTCTATCCTTTTATTTGGATGTATACAGCCAACCAATTTTACAGCATTTTGGTGCTTTCTAAGTAATCACAGTGAAATTTGTCGAGAGCTGTGGGTTTTAAATTGGTCTATGTACAGTGAGCATTTTCCTGGAGATTTTTGGTTGACTATTTGAAGTATTTAAAATCTGTTTTGAAATAAAGGCCTCAGATATTTATACAATTGGTGAGAAGGTAAAGACAGCTGTAAAACATAAATTTGCTAGTTATGGGTTGTCTGCACTGGTTTCAACTGAAATCATTATGCTGATGCGGGAGAGCAGACATACATCTAAGAAGTGGAGTATTCCTTAACAGCTTTGTGATGTAATGGAGCAGTTTTTCAAAATTGGCTTTGCTGCTCTGAAGGGGAAAGAACTGTGCTGTCAAATAATGGAAGAAATACATTATTCTTTATCCTATCCTGGTGTCTCACTGAAGTCAATTTCTGAAGTATATTCTTAGATTCTTTTGGGATGGAAAATTCTTCCATTCCTCTACATTATGAGGAACAGATCACTTGGAAGGCTGCTTCAAAAAATATTTCTATACCGAGACTTGTTCTGACATTTCCTCATTCTGTCATTTAAGGGCATTGCTCCATTCTGTGTGTGACTATGATCTTAGTGCAACCTGCCTGCACCTTCAGCTCTTTGCTCATGTTTCAGAATGCCTGTTAATTTGTTTTTCCATAGCATGGAGAAATAGTTGCTGTAAGATGCACCCACCCACCCACATTTATCTTCTGTAATGCATTGCTTGTTGACTCGCTTCAACTCAAGGTGTCGTGGAAGGTTTTGACCAGTGTGTTACTCCACTTGTTCTGTCTGAATGTAAACCTTTTCTCTTAAAAAAATAGAAATAATATTTTCAGAGATGGCAAATTCATGTAGGAGATCAAAAGTGTTCAAGAATACTCGGGCAAGCAATCAAGGGCTGCTGCATTTACTTGTGGATTACCTTTAGCAGAGTTTAGGTGTCTTGCACATAAGGTGGAATTATAGTTGAGGATGAAGTTCAAGAAGCCCAATTCATGTTCTTGTTCCTCCTGTCTCAGAGGAGAGACAAGAAGGGAACTCCTCTGCTCCCTTTCCCTCAAGTGACACGTTGTCCAGCAACTGCATGGGGGCATGCCTGTCAGTCTTCCTTGTTCTTAAGCCCACGTTATCCTCTTATCCAAACTGCTTTGTCTTTAGTTAGGCATAAAAGCACAGTAAGGAAGAAGATCTGAACTTTGGCATCATCTCCTTGTTTCCTCTCCTCCTGTGTAGGCAGACTGGTAGACCCTTTTGGTGGCCCATCTGAGCCTTGCGTTTCGCACCCATACATAGTTCTGGTGTTGGATGTGTAGCGGTGGCAGATGCTGAGCAAACAAATAAGCGCGACTCCTTCCTACAAAAGCCTGATGATGCATGTTCAAAGGCATTGTGAAACCTGTGGTTGTGCAGATCCGTGTCAGGGAGGCCACTGCAGCCGAGTCTGGTCTCCAGCTTCTTGTGCTGATGGACACAAGCAATGTGAGTAGACGTTGATTCCTGTGGTGTTAACCTTTCCTTTTGATCAGTTGTTTGTAATTTTGGTTAAATCTTTGAAAATATGTGCTACTGAATGCTCTACCCTCCCTGACAGCAGATTTATTTTTAAGTAATAGCGTTACTAGTGATTTACGTACTCAACTAAATGCTAAAAACATTTAATTTTAGTGTAACAAAGTAGCTTAAAGAGCCTTCATGCAAGGTATTTTCTAGAATGTTTTTCCCTGTGTGCTCCAACTTAAAGGGGGGAAAAAAGACTCAAAGGCTCAGCTTGGCCTCAGGAACAAAAGTGCATCTCACAGTGCTGTGAGTTACTCCTAAATTGCTGTATACATGCTCATTTGATCTCTGTCTGCTTGACTTAATTAAAACACTGGAATGTTTGTTTAGTAGATAAGACCATTTCTGGGAGTTATTTAAATTAGTAAGTACTCTGCTTACTGTCATTAAATGTCTTTCCTTAGCCCTCCTCCCCTGCTCCGCACAGTATGTAGCAATAAGTGATATACGACTATAAAATAATAACAGTTAAGTCACAGATGGTTGAAGATAAAACTTTTAAATGAATGCTGAATCTCTTCACTGTTCATGGTGAAGGTTTTGGTGTGGAGGAGTTTCATTTGTTTTGTTGTGGTTTTTTTTGTTAAAAACACTTTCTAATTAAAAAAAAAACCCAACAAACTGTTGGTTTTACTTTTTTGTTCCATTTTACAGTTTTCATTCTGCTCACGTTTTTAATAGAAGCCATGACTATACGTCTTGCTGCCTGCTTCTCCTCTTTCCCTCGTGGCAGTATTTGCAGCAAGAGCTGATGGTGGTCATGCAGAGGTGCCTTAGCCAAAACCAGGCACACAGTCGCAGCGTCGCGGGCTGTTTTAGTCGTCCCCTTTGTGAGGAGCCATTCTGCTTCTGTGAGGTGCTATGTGTTTTGGGGTTAACATTCATGTCCCTAATACGAACACTGAGAGATACTGTAAATCTTCTTCATTTGAGAGCACAACCTCCTTGCGTGCCACTCCTTTCTACAATTTTCTAATGATTTAAATAGTGTTTAAACCTGACTGATGCATATTCAGTCCTTTTCATATTCTTGTTCCCCATTGAACTGGTATTTTTGCCTCACCTTCCGAATTGCTCTTTTCTTTTTACCAGCATCAGGACTTTGCCTTTAGGAAGATTATGACCTCTCTCTCTTTTGTCAGAAACTTTGGATCTTGACACGAGCAAGGCAATATTTTTGGAGAGGAAAGTCATTTGAACTGGAATGACAGAAGCAGTTCCCCACTAGCCAAGCAGCAAGAACAGTGTATTTGCTGTATTGAGTTAGCTTCAGTTCTCCGGGCTTTCATGAGAACATTTGCTTAAGCTTATGGCTTCAGCATGTTCATAGGTTCTCTCAAGATCAAGGTTTTGATGGCATGTTCCTGCTGCAGGGCGGATGAGGGTCCGGTGAGGTGTCTATTGTAGTGCTGACTGAGGGTATTTGTTTCACTTCATTTAAACTGTGGTAAATTGGAGATTGTCTAAAAAAAATGTATTTTAATATAGTAATAGCAATTGGAATAGGCTGAATCATGTTAAAACATTTAATCAAGCATTTTGATTGTTGTACATTGCCATTCACTTTCCAGAGTATATACTCTAATTTGATTTTTTTTTCCCACCCCCTTTGTTTGAAATAGTCAGCTAGTGTTTGTGTTTTTCCATTTCTCAGATTTTACTATTGCAACTGTGGAATTTATTTTGCTCTTTTAGATACGAACGGCTTGATGTTTACCTGTCCTTGTAAGGCATCCAGTTGCTCAACCGCTGTGAAGCAAAACATTGTTTATTGTATCCTGATCACCATATGAGTATCAAGTGTAAAGGGAAAAGACTGCTCTATCACTTCCTTTCATTTTGTTAGTTGTTGTTTTTTAATTTAATTTGAAAGAAAAAAACATGGATTGGAAACGCTTCCCAGGTGCCATAAGTGATTCTTTGTGTCAAGAGGTTAATAGGATTATGGGAATGCCTGCTGCTTACAAAATATTCAGGGCCCCGTGACCAAATGTTTAAGGTTTCTACCGTTCTTTTCATACCTGGTGGCTTGGAATAAACCAGAGGCTACAATGTAGTATGTTGACATGAGTTTTGTGAATTCCAAGCTAACTAGTAAAAATCCACTATTCTTACCGAGGTTGGTTGTTTAAAATTTTTCATAAGCTAGGCGTTTTCTAGGCACATTTTTATTAATCTATATTGCTGTCTAGGAAAAAAAGCATCTGAACAGCAGAGAAATACAGATTTGTTCCAAGTAGGCAGAACTGGGGGGACGTTTGTCAACATTTTACATTGCTTTTGTCTTTGACATGTTCCAGATCAGTACACGTGTGAGATGTGGTACCTCACCTGGTCTGTGCTGAGCTGGCCGTGCGCCCCTCACTTTTGCACCTTGTTTCCCCACTGTCAGATCATCGTTATTTGGTGCATTATTTCATGTTCTCCAGTAATATTGGCTCCCTTAGGAAGGGCTTGAGAAGAACTAGCTTTTTTTTTTTTCCACACATGGTATTTTGATGAACAGAGGCAAGAGGTTTGAAGTGACTTGTTAGGTGTCTATGTAAGAGAATTATCTCCCCCAAATTTATCACAAGAAATGGTGAGAAATCTCTAACTTCCTGAAAGGAGGTTGTGTAGAGGTGGGGGTTTGTCTCTTCTCCCAAGTCACAGGCGACAGGACTAGAGGAAATGGCCTCAAGTTGTGCCAGGGGAGGTTCAGGCTGGGTATTAGGAAACAATTTTTTACTGAAAGGGTTATCAGCCATTGGAATGGGCTGCCCAGGGAGGGGGTTGAGGCACCATCCCTGGAGGTGTTCAAAAGACGGGTTGATGCGGTGCTGGGAGATACGGTTTAGTGATGGTGTTGCTTTTTGTCAGAATTAGGTTGACGGTTGGACGAGATGATCTTTAAGGTCCCTTCCAACCTAGAAGATTCTGTGATTCTGTGATCTGAACCTTGGGAGACTGTAGAAGGGGAAGTAAAGGCAGCGAATGGCATTGTCATAGTCATTCAGAAGGTATTTAAGAGAATGCTATAGAATGTGACTGTATTGCTTTATGCTCCCCTTTGCAAACAAAGCTATAAAGACAAGAGTTCCTCATCCTGCTGTAGATATAAAGTTGAGCACAGGTAAGGGAAGTGCAGGGCAACATCTGGTGCGCCAAGAAATTAGGACGAATGTGCAACTGGATCACGACAGAGCTCAAGAATCACAGGCACCCATTGCAGGTTAACATACGTCAAGGTTTTAAGTGCTTCTTTCTCCTGCATAGAAATCCACATCATGCCGTAAAATGCTGTAAGAAACTTAAGAGCGGTAGTAAAAGGTGTGCAACTGAAACTATAATATGTTGCAGGATAAGAGCAAGAAAGAGACAGTTCTGCTGATGTCTGAGGTCCCTGTGATAGCTAGAAATCTCTGTTAGAAAACACCAATGGCTCCTGGGAATCAGATTATGGTCCAGGGTACAGAGAAGGGGAGGGAGGAGGGGAACCCAGCATCACCCCTCCCAAAGAAATTCCCTCCATATCCAAATCTTGTTGTCAGATTGAAATTGGCTGTGTGCATGGATACCCTGACTACGCACCAGATTTAGCAGTTGGGAAGACACGGGTACAGGATGTTAGTGATCTGCTCCAGACACGAAGCAGAGAGGTGAGGAGATCCCTGTTCGTATCCCTTATGCTGCTTTTTGCAATGGTAAATGCAAGAGGAAAACAGAAAAACTTTGATCACAGAGAGCTGTGATTGTGGTTACACATGAGGCTGCGGGGATCTGAGTTTTTACTGTGGGGAAATGATCAGTAGCAAAGAAGTTTTTGAGTTCAGATAATGTCAAACA
Source organism: Xenus cinereus (assembly GCA_025774025.1). NCBI lineage: Eukaryota > Metazoa > Chordata > Aves > Charadriiformes > Scolopacidae > Xenus > Xenus cinereus. The sequence goes on from JAOXJK010000001.1 coordinate 70,621,491, forward strand.
GAGGGCTGGAAGCAGCAGCAGCAGTGTGAAGTTGTGGGTTTTTTTTGCCTTGTGACTGTTTTTGCACACACTGTAACTGCTGTACATTGGTGCCATCTACTGCCTGGCCTGTGGTTCTCCCTACCTCGGCTTCCATTAGCATCACCAAAGCTACATGCAGCAAGAGCGCAGAACTGGTAGGAACAACTCTACAATAATCTTCACATAAGAAGAAAAAATTTTAATTATCTGTCATGATGATAGCAGCACTGATTTAAATAAAACAGACCGTCTAACCAGTAATACAGCTCATCTGCTTTGGAGGTAGGACAGAAACCATGGGTGAGCATCTCTTTGAAGGATTCAACTGGATTCCTTAACTGTGTCCACATGCTATGGTATGATAAGTCTCATCTGCCATACCAACAGCAGTGAGACAGTACCCTTGAGAGACAGGGGAGGAGGTGCTGCAGCTTTTGCGATGCTGATGGTATACGGCTGCTTCCCTGGTGCCAAAAGCAGAGGTTCCTGTGGCATCTGTGCCAGGAACCTGGCCAGGATCCTGTGCCAGGATCACCCCACAGCCACGGTGATTGCCATCATGAGCAGGCAGTTGTACGGCTCTGAAAACCCTCTTTGCATGCCAGGGCTTCTCTATAGTTCATGTCTGTCTTTTATGTCATTGCAGTAACCTGCTTGTGAAGCTTTCATGGTGCTGTTCACAGCTGCTGTAAAACCAATACACGTCGGGGTTATCTCAATCAGCTGCTCTAGAGCACAGTTGACATCGGCACAGTTAACTCAACTGAGGCTGCTCCAGAAAACTTTGTGTGCAGGGAAGGCATGACAAGGATGCTTAAATGTGGGAAAGAAAGAGTTTCTGTTTGTACGTAGAGTTATGCCATCAGGGGATTGAATAATGACTAGGCAGCCCCTCACTTACGTCAGATGTTGGCTCCTTAACTAGCCATAGAAGTTGTGAAACCTATTTTAATCTAGCACAATTATCCAGGTTAAACTTCAGTAATATCTGCACGCATGATGAGTTGACCTACAGGATTCTTATTCAGAGCCTGTCTGCTGCCTCACGTTCAGCAGCAGTGGTGTTTTGAGTGAGCAGTGGTATCTGACAAAAAATCCCCCCAAAATGACAGAGGAGCAGAAAGAAAAGTTAAAACTTCACAGCAGAAGAAGAAAGGTCTGACCTAAGCAAATGGAAATTCAGCAGAGTGTGCCCTGTATCCTTAGAAAATCCTAAGGATGAACACTTCATAAAATTAAAGGACAGTAAATTTAAAATCTGAAAATAAATGTCTGCATCACATATTGTTCATGTAATTCACTGTCCAAAGAAGTGGCTGAGACAGACAGGGTATGACTGAAGACCAAATGACTTGCAAATAGGGTTAATGTTTCTTTCAATCCATGGTGTTGTTGTTCTTAAGCACTGTCAAACTGGGTATTTAAGTCCTTAGAACCACTGTGGTCAACGATTTCATCATATTCAATGCAGTGTGCCCTCCTTGTGAGTCTGCTATCCTCATTTTACAGGCAATTGCAGTCAAAATCCCGGATCCCAGGTTTGTGACCAGTCACCAAACCAGTACCCAAGTGACAAGAGCGGTGCCAGCAGCAGTAGCAAGTGCCATCTTCCAATAGACCTGCCTGGGGGAAGAGCACCTGAAGAGAGATGCAGTGTTTGGCTGACACACAGTTCAACGTGAAGTCTCATTTAATGACACAGGTCTCCATCTTTACTTTGTGACAGAGATTGTTTCAAATGTTTTCAATCTGTGGGTAAGTGCTGACTTTTCTAACATGTTATTCTGAAGCCTTGCTTAATCGTTATGATTCCAAGGTAATCTCATGACCAAAGACTCTTTTAAGTGCTTATGGAGTGCTTGGGTTCAAAAGGATCTGTCTCAGTTTCTCTACTCAGTTTCCTCTGCTTCAAATGAAGATTAATACTAATCATAATTATCCCCAAACCAATTCCTGTCTGTGGATAAAAACTTCTGTAGATAGGAATATATATTTTTGTTTTTATGGAAATTAATATTTTTAAAAAAACCCCCACAAATAAAAGGGTTTTCATTCTCCTTTTAAGAGGGAAATTCTTTAGAAATTATGGAAAATAGCCTTCCTTGATAATTTATTTTTATAAAAATTGAGCATAAGCTCTTTCTAAGAATATGCAAATAACGACAACATTTTCCCAGAGCTGCAAATCAGTGGAGCCTGCCTTTCAGGAGAAGAAACTTGAGTTTCCCACCGGGAGCTGATCCCACACATGACTTTCAGGAAGACCAGCCACGGCCACCAACAGATACACCGTCAGAGCCAAACGTAAGCCTTTTGGGGAACATGATCTGACAAGCAGCTGCCACTGCTGAAAACTTTCTTTGTAGACTGTGACATCTGGCTTCTTCAGCTGCCAAGCTTGGCCTCCTCCAAGGTGCCACAGGAGACAAGTTGCTGCAGCAGGTAGGAACTGGGAGGACAAAGATGACAATTTGATGTGACCGGGAGGTAGGAGATGAGGTTGGCGAGATGCAAAGCACTAATTTGCAAGCCCTTTGTGACTACTTTGATTTTTCACTGGTTTGCTCATAACTTTGCAGATCTAGATGCATAAATTATGGCAGTAGAAGAAAGGAAAGGTGACAGAAAGGAATAGGAAGGTTTACAGTAAAACTTTTAATCCGCATTTGCACATTCAAAAGGTTGGGATAATTTGATGTGGCTTCAAACCAGAGCTCCAAATCTAAGTGCTTTGCTACATCTGAAAATGATGTGCACAGCAGTGTTGAAGGTGTCAGCAGAAAGAAGTGAGAGGGGGCAATCAGTTGCGCATTAGTAATATCTGAGCATTAGACAGTGAGGGTGAAAATGAAGGTTTACAAGGGGATGGTCTATGGAACCATCCTGGATATTGGGGAACTGGTTACTGGAGACTCACCTGAGCTCGACATGGCATGACAACGTTTAGGTCTGTGTCTGGAGCTCAGGTCCCCACTGGCATACAGGGTTTTAATTTGACTCACAGAGCACCAGCACTTCACTCCTGTTTCAGGTGCAGGTGAGACCAGGCTAAAGCTTTTTCGGATACTGAATAAGCCAAGATTTCATTTGGAGAGGTGATCACTTGAGATCTGAATGGTGAGACCGGGTGAAGGGAAGTTCATGTTGCTACGCTTGGTGTGACTGCGTCGTCACAGTGAAAACAAGGTGTTTGTTTTCCATGGCTTGCCAACTGCTGGCTGCCCAGGGAGGGAGGAAAAGACCAAGATGAGTCACTCTTTGAAAGCAGAGTTTCTCACTCCTTCCTCTGAAGTATCTGGTCCCAGTGTGGGAGACAGACTAGGTCACTGGTTCCAGCGAGGATAGCACTTCGTGTGGCCTCTTGGCGCTGTGCAAATATCTGCTTTCCAAAAAGTTTAAATGGTTCTTTGCTTTATAATAATTTTTGCATATAATTGACTGAGCTGCTTTGTTCAAAACTTGGCTCCTACCGAGACCTCAGTAAGGAGGAAAAGAAATTGCCTGAGTTTAAATGCTCCCCTGTTTATAATCCAAACATTGCAGAACAGAGCTATTGCGTGAGAACTGGGAAGTGAACCTGACTACAAGCCAGCTCCTCACAAATGTGAAACAAATGTCAACCTTTCATTATCCAAGACAAAATGTAAAGCAAACAGCTACAGAGGTAATTCACTTTTTAACCTATCTCATTGAAGGGTGGAGGTATTCCTAGCAATGTGGAACAGTGTCTTTACCATAAATATTTTAGCTTACGGGTCTCTAGCAAAAATCTTTTATATCCAGCATACATAGTTATCGCCAGGAATTATTAAAGGTTAAACAGTACCTTTTAAAATCTACCACGAGATGGCAGAGTTGGATTTAGAACAATTACATTTTTGTGTAATCTAGGGACTCCGAAACTTCATATTATAAAAACGTCTTTGTGTCCTGTAAAGAACAAACAAACAAGAGCCAGTCATTAAAGAAACATCTTCCCATGGCATGGAATTGCATATCTGTATAAAACCAATAGTAGTAAACAAACTAACCAGCTCTGTCTAGACCTAAAGGCAGACACTGTAATGTAGGCTCCCTCTGAATACCTCTGGCCGCAGCAGAGGGAATTACCTGGATCATGATGGCTAAGAGAACTGAGGAGTGATTTGGTGGTACCTCTATATTTTCCACGGTCAGGCAAAGCAAAAAGCCAGCCAGCAGCGGTTACAAGCTGATTTCCAAAGATGCCAGAAATGCACGTGATGGCCCACTGCTAACAGTCAGTGTTCCCATTAAACTTCCATGAATACATTTGCCATAAAGAGAAAGTTGTAAAGTCTGACCCTTATAGATTGTCCCTGAGAAGCAACTGCCTCCAAAAATAATACCTTCCCACAGCTGCTGTGATGTCTCCCACACAGTAAAGCTGCTGTCTTGAGGGGTATCCTGAGAACCAGATTTCATGTGCTTCAAAATGGTCCCCAGGATGCTAACCACCAACATGTTGTACACTAGGTCCCTGCCATTTCTGCATGCCAAGATAAGGTAGGGAGAGGGTGTGTGGAAGCGATAGAGATACTTCTCTATTAGGAAAGAATTTAGCAACATGTACCCAGGTTTCTGGAAGCACAGGTCAGTGTTGCCTGGCTGCTGGCAGCAGAATGATATGGACTCCTATGGGGCAATCTGGACCTGCCTGTACATCTTAGAACTCCTCTGAGACCATGTGCTGTGCGGTCTCCCTTAGCTGTGTGAAATTTTGTTGTTGGGTAGCTAGAAGATAACTTTGGCCATGCTTAGTTATCAAAACTATGGGATGATGACTTTAAATAAACTTCTGGCTAGTAATATTGTAACCATATAAGTGCATACATACACAATGTTGTGAGCATCATATATGGTATAAATACATTATACATACATTTTGTAAGTTTCTGGCCAGATACACTGCCCTTTGGAGATTAAAATGCCAACCTAGGGTTATTTATCCATGGAGAGCCTTGCCTGTGCATCTGCCACCTTTCTAAAATAGCTCATTCCGCTCTTTCCAAGTTTCTGAAATGTTTTTTAGCACTTTCAGTTGAGGTGCAATTTTCGCTTTTCCACTAGATGGCAGATTGTCATAGTTTAAATCCTCGTTCTGGTCCGTTAAGGAGCATCTGTCTAGTTGCCAGCTTTGTAGTGAACTGTTTCATGTACAAAGAAAACATTAAAAACAGGATAGATATGGTGATGCAGTCTTCACCAATTTGTTTAAAATTCAACAAGTTCGCTTGCTTATTTATAGAGCTTACTGAACATCAGTCTGACATTTCGGTACACACGCTGCAAGACTCACGGTTCTTGAGAGCATCAGATGTAGACACTTTGCAGGTCCATAGTACCTGCACAGCTACTTCGGGGCTCTTCAGAAAGGAGTGTGTTGGCCAAATCTCTCCTGTACAAATCTAGGATATGTGTGCTGTGGCTCTGGGATTTCTGGACACGGGGCATCTCAAATAGTCCAGCACTATGGCCCAAAACAATTTATTTTTCTCTCTGAGACCAAAAGGAATTGCACCTCCTTCTAAGAGCTATAGCTCTCCCAGTTGTGTATTGCAGAGTTTTTCAGTACCCTTTTCCCTTGCAAGCAGGGAGTTCCCTTCACTAGAACAGGTCCAGGTCTTCAAAAAGTCCCCGCAATGAAATCCGTTGTCCTGATACTCCTGTGCTTGCGTGAAGTTCTCCAGGTTCCAGTTCTGGCTTCAAAATTCAAAGCAAACTCCACTATAGCGACCAGATTTTTCCTGTTCTACTCAAACCCATATATTGCTACAGATCCTTGGAAAGATGGCCTTGAGTCACAAGACCATTGAGCTGGGTCCAGGTTTTCTCCTCTGGAATTTGTTATTTATAACCTTAAGAAATTCTTCTAGGGATGGGCTTGCACTAGTGTCATTCACTAAGTTTAATGGATTTTTTTCCTGCTTCACTTTGATGTAAGAGATCAGAGTCAGTCCTGTGGATTTCTCCCCTACCAATAGCTATAGTGCTCTCCTGACTCCCCAGCCTGTACTAAGGAAGTAAATTTGCTGTTTAAGGGTCAAGGTCTCTCCATCTAAAACCACAGTGCAGGAGATTTCACATGCCCAGCTCAAACTGCGATGGGGATTTGAGCTCCATTAGTCGCAAGGCAGTCACTGGCACCTGAAATTTCCCTTCTGAAAGAACACGTGTGAGCTTTGCATACAAAGGCAAATAACAAATTACACTTCTGGAAGTGTCAGCTTTGTCATGTGCTGTTGCCTCAGCAATGGGGGCCTTTTAACGGCCCCAGAGAGGTGTGATGTACTCACACCTATCTGTATCTGTTTTCCTAAGTCTAGTGCAAGTCTTTCAAACTTTCATTTGGAAGGATGAATGCCTCCTAATAGGTTTTCAAAGGCATGGAACAATCTCCCACTTCCCTGTGACCTAGGTAAGGACCTTGGTGTCTTGCAGTGCTAATTGCAGCCTGTTACAGCTGGACTGACCCGATAGAGTGTGACGGCATCAGGCACACAAAGGCCACCCAACCTCTTTTTCTTTTTTTGTAAATGATGCCCAGAACTGGCCATGTCTTGGGAAGGTGGTGATCTCGCTTCTTCACACATTGAATTTGAATCACTCCTGTCGTAGTGGATTAGCACCAATGGGATGTAATAATAAGGACAGTCTTGCTGCCCCACTCTCCTGGGAGTTCCCTTACCCCTGTTACACGGGAATCTTTTCCGCGCATTTCTGTAGATATCAAGCTGCCAAAGCAATTCTCTGGGTTGGTTTGTTTGTTCTTTCTCCCACCAGGATCCTACTCGTTTGTTAATGTAAAAGGTGGATTTGCAGATCCATCTCTCAGGGAGGTTTTGGCTCTTTAGAGAGCTGTACAAGTCCAGAAAAAACAGCCGTGTGGAAATACTTCATTTTCCCCAGACATAGCCATTCCTTCAGGCTCCCAGCCTGCTTCAAGCCCGTTCCCGTTTGTGTCCATCTGTAATTTGCTGCAAGAGTCTTTTGTTGCCAAATATTGTTTTGACTACACACAAACAGAAGATCCCTAGAAACTATCTGAATTGATCTAATGGAAATCTGAAGACCTGCGGCAATGAAAAGGCCAGTCATAAGGCAGTGACAGGTTTTCTGAGCATAAAAAGCTTGTGACTAAAAGTCCAATACTTCATAGACTGCAGAAGCAGGAGCTTTATATCATTTCCAGCCCACTAATAGTGTTGCCAACTCTCATGATTTTATCATGAGTCTCATGATATTCTTCTTAAAAGCTTAGTTTCTGAAGTCAGGCAATTACATGAGAATCTTTCTCTCTCTCTCTTTTTTTTTTTTTTTTTTAACATTCTTTTCTTAGCAGCAAGTTTCTAGCCCTGCTGCTTCCAAGGGGGAAAAAAAGGAAGGAAGAAAAAAAAAATATAGAAAGAGCTTTAATACATGACCAGCATTTGTCTTGAAGACTCAAAAAACCCAAGAATGCAAACCAAAAGATGTACATAGATATTAGTGTTTGCTTGTTTCTTTTTAATCTTGTTGTTTTTTGTAAAACCAACCTCATGCCCAACTCATGATTTTTGAATGTTTGGGATTGGCAACACTATTTTGACGGACTTAATACGTATGTGTAGCACTGGAAGTCCTGTTGTGGCATTTATTTTTAGAAAAGCTATTTTAGCTCATTTGGCACATTCTTTATAGCTCCATCTACCTTGTGTAGTTAGACTCACGGGGCCAGATCCTTCGCTGGAGCAAATTAGAGCAAGACCAGTGATTTAAACCATCTGGAGACTTAGCCCATGGTGCAGTCATCTGGCTTTACTAGAAAAGGGGTACAAAATATAGTCCCAATAACATTTTTTAAAACTCCATAAAATGTGCCTAAAATAGTCTTCGTCGTTCTGGAGCAGATGTGGTATATACAGAGAACACAGGATGGAGAGCTTCAGAGGATTTTCTTGCTGCTTGTCTGAGAGCATCCCCATAGCTCACTCCATCAGATCTGCCTTTTGTGGGTTTTGTACTCTTCCATGCACTGCACCACAACTGAGCTGCTGCTTAAGCAGACCCGCGTCTGTGTCGGGTGCTGTAAAATCATCTTCGCATGTGTGATTTTCCATAACAGGGAGTTACCTACTGTGTTTCCTTTTCTTTATAATGTTTTACCCATTGCAGTAAAACTATGCAGCTTCACATGCATGAAGGAGCCCCTCAGATAATAGCCCACACTCAAATCTCTTTGTGCTGGGCTCTCAAAAGTCCTCTGAGGTCAGACAAGGTCAGTGCCTCTCTGAGGTTGGATCGCTCAAGGACCACAGAGGAGCTGCAGGAAGCGGTCTTGGTGACTCAGCTGATGGCAGTCCTCCCACTGGTTCAGCATTGAGCCGATACTCCAGCGTGACGTGAGAAGGCAATGTTTGCCTGGACATCCTTCAGACGAAGTACAAGGTGGGGACTCTAACCACTTTGTTTCCAAAAGGTCTTACAAATCTTTTTTGTCGAAACAAAAATTGGAGCATCCTTTTGGGAGAGTGAAGTGGTCAAAGAAATGTGGTTACTAATTCAAATCTAGAGAAATGCATTTTTAAATAATAAGTAATTCATTCCCAGCTCTTCCTCCAGACTTTCTGCAGTAAGACTTTCCCCTCAGCATCATGCAGAGCTCCTGAATGTCACTAGACCATTCCACATCGCTGGCTGCACTTCATGGGGCTGAATTCCCCTTGCTGAACAGTTACCACTGTTAATTAGAGTTGTTCAAAGCTGCTCTTTGACTTTAATTTACGTGACATTGTTGACGCTGCACTAGAAGCATGTGAGCCCCTCTACTACTATTCACTAATTCCAGTGACAATCACCAGAGCAAATTAAGCAGCAATGCTCTGAGCCTCTGTGGTACCTTCTGCTCAGCTATCTCAAGTTGCTTCATGGAAGCTGAGTGTTTTGCAGCTCACAACAACTCTTTTTAAAGGTGGTGGTGGGAAGGAAACCACAGCTCAGCAGCTCAGTTGCAAATTGTGCAGTTCTCTGACCCACGTTTGTGGCTGGAGCTCTTTGCTCCCAGGAAAACGTTGTAGCTGGGATAGCCCATTTCCTTGGGGACTGTACCCATGCAATACGCAGGGCTCCCCGTGGTCTTCTGAACTACAGGTTTTGTTTGTTGTGGGCTTTCTCGTGGTTGTGCTTGCGTCACTCCTTGACTGAGTTGCTCTCCTAAAATACAGTTTGTGCTTTCTACCTTTTAACTACAGGGTATAGGCTGTCCCATGTTACATGAGCTCTACGCTTTTTCTTTCTCCATGTTTGCTTTGGATTTTTCTCTGGACTCATCCAGAACGTGATTATATAACTTTGTCCAGGGCAGTTAACTCTTTAGAAAAGCTGCAGAAAATGGGCATTGGCCAGAGAGCATTTAGAAAGAAACACAGTGGTGAGCTGAACATAACACCTCCAGGAGGGTCAGGGACCCATCGCAGGCTGATGGAAAGCACTGTAATTCTCTGTAGACTCTCTTCCTGTTGCTGTATTCAAAGGTGGCTCACACTTCAGATGGTAACTGTGATGTTCTCTGAAAGTTGAGGAAAAGGCTGGGCAAGCACAGTCCTTCAGGCTATACCTGATTACTTTCACCACCATTTGTTCTTGTGCGGTCAGAAGGGGAAAAAGTAATTTAGCAAGAAAATGCTTCCTGGGTTAAGTATGTTGGTATCAGAATATTGCACATTTTTTCAGACAAGTTGTGGGAGGTGTGTTGAGAGAAGTCCCAGGACGGGACAAACCAGTGGGCTGCAGCAGGATGCTGTGAGTTACCAGCCTTATTCTGGGAGGACCCTACTGCTGCTTTGGTGTGCCAGGACCAAAGGACAGAAAGACTTGACAGTATTCTTTCTGGTATTTCGAATTGATAATAAGTAAGGGCTACTGGGTTGTATTCAGTGTTGTCAGCAACTTGAAATGATGTTTGCAGAGAGGAATGTTGTTCTTTGCATTGATTACAATCTGCATGGTCAGTACGGAGATGTTCACACCGCAAGTACCTGGCTTGGGGAAGCTTGGCTCCCCTTGGGGCTGCCTGGGCGGCTGGGAGAAGCACAGCTTCTCCAAAGAGGGATTCACAGCAACAGCCTGATTTACGTGCTCTGACATGACCCGTGCTCAAGTCTCTCCCTCTGCATTGATACATGGGAAACCTATAGCAATACCCTCCTAGATCAAGATGCTCAGCGTGGTGCCTGTGTTACAGTTAGTATTTAGGTTATACCAGCTGGAATTGAGAATTTTGCAGTGATACTAGAAGATTAATTGGCCTATTAATAGGTCATATTACCACAGAACCAGCTGTATCCCACATTTTTATATCAACATAATATCATGGGGGTTTTTTCATTTTTTATGCTAAAATTTTGTGATTGCTGATTTTGAGGAAATTGAGGATTAATAAACTACATATTATCAGCATAATCTCTTCCTTGCATGTAAGATTGTTACTACAGTATATTTTCCAGGGTTTGTCTCCTCCCAATTTTGAAATTCTCTAGAGATTGAATTTATTTGGTCTTGGGTTTTTTATTAGTAGAAATGTTGTAATTTTCATTCTCTTTTGGAAAACACAATATGAATCCATGCATCAGAAACAATGAATTTAAATAAGTGAATGGTGAGAAAGTGGTAGAAATGCATTGCAGGCTTTCAGTGAAAGTTTATGTGGTCCTTGCTAGTCACCTTCTGCTGATGCTGTTGTTCTATAAATATATTAAGAGATCTAAATAGATCTAAATAGTCTTGGATTATTAAACAGCTACTGCACTAAAGCCAACTACACTTCCGTTGTGGTGGTGCTCAATGTGATTCTACCATATAGAAGTAGCACATTTATCATATCCCATCCCACTATATCCCATCTGCATAGCCCATGAGACATGTACAGATCATCTCCTGTGTGTAAAGCCAGAGGGATTTAGGCTCTGTTTTGGAAATGTTTGGGATCTTTCTGGAAGAAAGGAATTATCTAAGTGTTACAGAGCTACTTACCTGTACTTATTATCCTAAAAACCAATACCAAAGGAAAGAGAGACACAAGTGGTTTAGTTCTGTGGAAAGGTTTGATGCTGTGCATTTCAATGGAAATAACTTTTGTCTCTGTGGATGTGTAACTTTATAGCATCGGTTCCCTAAGTATATGTAAAACGTATTCTGCCAGTAAACCACTTCTTGTGTAGTCAACACGCATATTTATTTGTAAAACATATGCACACTGTCATCTGTCAAATGTTTTGCATGTTACCCAATTTCAAATGAGTAGAATAAAATAACTGCATTAGGCTGCAGTATATTGGTAAAAAGTTACTCATTTTCTTATCATAATAGGAAGTTCTTAACCTCACTAATGATTGTGGTTCATAACACCAAAGCCTATTAAAAAGAGTATAAAATCTTGCCGTGGTGGCAGTTTGGGTTGTGTTCCCTTCATGAGATGTGTTGAGCAACACGTTCAGCAAAGAATCTAGAGAAAAGGGGTATCCAAGCATTAATCATTCATCGCAATGCTTCATGAAAGAAACCTCAGTGAAAACAAAAGCAGGAAACTCAACTATTCTGAGAAGCACTTTAAAGTAGCACTAGTTTCAGCTACCAGGTATTTGCACTATCAATCAAAACATATTTATTTATCAGTTGAATCATATATTAAAACTCCAGGCTATGCAGAATAAGAGGCAGAAGAGAAATATTGAATGTATACATACAAAAATACCAAAGCCTACACTTTCTGGAAAGAATACATAAATGTCATTTGCTGACAGAAAAACAGATTGTTGTAAAAGGAACTCCAGAAATGACCTGACATCAGAATCACAATTTCCTGTGTCACAGGTTAGTGAGAAATTGCTTCTTTACAGCCTAACAATTCAAGGAATAATGACCTAACATTGTTCCACTGTGAATTGGGGCCAAGAGATATATTTTTGCAGGTAGCAACAAATAAGAACAAACCTTGCAAAGAACTAGGATGCATAAATCCTAAAGCACACCGGAGAATTCACTGGTTTTGACATAAGCAATCTATAAACAATATAACCAATTTGAAATATATTAGGTATGATTGCAAACATTACTTGTCTCTTCAGCAAAACCAGGCTGGACCTCTGCGGGCAGTACAGAGGGGGGCTATTATTTAGGGATTTGGGGTCCTTCTGCTTCCAGATGTTGATGTCACTCATTTATTCAAGAAATGTAATGGAAATTCACATTGGCTTGATAGAGTTTTCAGACACCTCGTGCTGTTCAGCCAGCAGTTGCATATACCCATGTCCACATTTTTTGCTCATCATCGTAAGATATTAGTCAAGATTTATATTAAAGGATGGGTATTTTGGATGCCTGACTTGAGATAACTCACAGACACCTGATTTTCAAAGAATGCAGGCTACCTCTGAAAATTAGGAGCCCCTTCCAAAACTCTTAGCATCTATACGACTTTGACCTGCAACGCTTGGAGATGTTATCTTGAGAAAGGACCCCTCAGTACACATGAACTCTGAGATGATGATATGGTCATATTCTTATTTCTAATATTTTTTATTCCTTTACAGCCTCCTAAAACTAGGACTAGTGCAATAGTCCATGCTTTTGCTGAAATGCCATCTAGGAGATCCGCAAATCTTCCCAGAAGACATAGAAAAAGTGACTTACAAAAGCAAATAAGGTGAGATGTTTTCAAGCATTTTATATACCCTGAAAGTCAGGGCAGCAGAAAGAAGGCTGAGCTTTGACAAAGAATTTCTTCTTGGAACAGCACTATCTAGTCACCTGAATTTGGATTTCGTAATTGGGATTTCCTTTTCCAGCTTTATTAGGGACTCTTTATCTGGCCTTGGATGAAATAAGCACTGGATAATCTAATTAATATTAACATTGCTGGAACTGCAAAGGTTAAATGTATAAAGGTTTTTTGTGGGTAGAAAGAAAAAACTTTTACTAGAATCACTGGCCATTGTAGGTAATGTTTTAGAGGTCTAACATAAGAGCAAATTAGTGTGAATTATTAATCAGTATATATACATTGACTATGCAGTGTGTATGCATAATACAGTAAAATGCGTAAAGGACCGTATTATAAATTTTGTAGTGATAGGGATTCTGTTTTTCTGCAAAACCCAAGAAATTTTCTCTTCCTGGAATGAATGAAAAGTCTTCTCCATAGTTTTCCCTGATGAAATGTAAATATAGCTTCCAACAAAACTCGTCAACTTCATACCAATGGCCAAGTTTTTCTTTCTGTACATTGCCAACTCCAGTTGTTTGCAGGTATTCACACAATGCCGTGTACAGGTACCCCAGTTACCATTTTGTGCATCCCACCTCCTGCTCTCCTCTCCTCCCTCTAAGGAGACAACACACATCGAGTAACCCAGTCAACCCTGGGCAAAAAAACTATTATCTGGCTCCTCATCAAATCAAGCATTTTGCCGGGGACAGCAAAAGTCCAGAAAGAGCCCAAAGAGGTTGTTGTGCTACGCTTCTCCTTTCTCAGACCCCCAGGCAGGCAGAGCCCTGTAGCCCATCCCCTCACTGGCAGAGGTTAGAAAGATGGGGAGCAGAGGGGGTAAAGAATGAGAAACTGCACAGTTTCTCATCCGTCAGAAGATGCGCATTTTATTTTCACATCCACGCCAAAGAGCATTTCCCCACGTAAGCACGATGTACTGTTTCTTTTCTACAGCTGGAAATGCTTCAAGAAGCGTAGACCCAGACCCGAGCTTTTCATTTTAAACTTTCTACGGTTTGGGTGGTGGAGTTTGGGGTTTCTTCTCTTAGAGCAAAATGTGCTCTCTGTTTCAGATCTGAATGGGAGAAGGGACTCCTCGCCATTTGTGAATGGGATGGGTCTGGCAAGAGCAGCCGCAAGCGTGACACTTCTTGAAAACCGTGCAGACACGATGGGCTCTGTGCATTTTGAAGAAGCTTCTGTCCTTCAGCTGAGACAGGTAATGGATGGCATGTAGATTCCTAGTTCATGGTGAATGCACACTCAAATGGTTTACTTATCATTTTACGAGCAGTAATTTCAGTGTATGTAGTCACGTGAATAAGGTCCTGCTTAAGCAGGACATTTCAGCTTGTGTTTGAAGTTGAATAAGATCTTGCATGTTCTCTGAAATGAAAGGCAGGCTTCCAGGCCAGTTTTCCAGTAAATAAAAGTACTACCTCCTTTGCTGACGTAGCATGCAAGTATCCTTTCACAATCACAGAAAAACCTTAGAAGAGTTTATGGCATTAGCTCAATATTCATGCTCCAATATAGATTAAATCTGGCAAGAAGGGATCCTTCTAGTGGGGGGGGAAAAAAAAAAAGGAAGAAAAGAAAAAAGGAAGCAGCTATTAGGAAATTAGCTTTGAAGTTACACTTTGGGTATACTTTGGAGAGAGGAAAAATAAAATAGGGCTTAATCAAAATATAGAACGTAGGAAAATGGTACCTGCCTCAAGGAACTTACCACTGGAGCTTTAAACAAGAGAAAACACATTCATGGAGGCAGATAGGAATCAGAGCTGCATATCATCCCAGTGAGTATTGTCTCATAGTCTACGCACAGTTACGATTTCCCTCAGGTAACAGGGCTACTTAAAAAAAGAAGGGAATGTATTGTGCCAAAAAATCTTCCCCTTTCTCCTAGCAAATTCTGAGACAGTATTGCACACAACACTGCTAATTTATTAAATATCATTGTGATTAATTATATTCTATAGAAACGAGGTGCATTCAGACTTGGTGCAACTTCGTTGACCCCAGAGCTGGTACAGCTGTTTAAATCAGGGCAGAACTGATCATGTACTGCTTCCCTCTTGGAGTGAAACCAGACATCATAAAGACATGAGTTGCGTGAAACATGGTTTTAGACCTCTATCTCCTAGTGATCATCCTACATGTAATTATTTTTTTCATTCTAAAAGAGAAGTATATTTAGAGGTGGTTTTTTTCTGGTAGCTTCTATCCATGAGTATCCGTTAGAATACTCAAATGGGTCTTTTAATTTATCATGAGGATCTATGAAGATTTATAGAAATAAATCCTATAGATACGAACCGAACAGAACGGAGCATCCCCCATTGGTTTTTTAACCATTTCTTTAAATATCTTCTATAATAAAAAAATTACAGTCCTCCTTCAGAACTATATAAAACATTTTAAAAGCTGAATTTGTGCCTTTTGAGGCTAGTCTAACTTCCTCTGTGGTTAATCAGATTCATTCCATTGACCTAACAGAAGTGGGACATATCCCAGATTAGCAATCCTCGACCTGGTGATATGTCAATCTTTTATCATTTGAGAGCGCTTTTTTTTTTTTTTAAATTGTGATTAAAAAAACCTCTTCCCTTAGTCCAGAACATTTTTGAATGTATCCTCTGTATCCACACACTCATGCTCCAGCAAAGTATAGTAAGTGTACATTGTCATATATCTTTATATCCCTACTTGGTTTCATCCCCATCAAGTTGTACAAGAGCAGGAGGGAAGACCAGAGGGAAGAGCTGCACTTTGACCCCTTGTTCATATTTTGGTTCTTTTATGTATACCAAATGTCAGTCATTCTGTCATCTATTTAATCTCGGACACCTATGGAAGATTAAGAGAGGGCAGTTCAATGAGCAGAGCAAGAGAGGGAAGGACAGATGAGCTACAGCAGTCAGATAGTGTAAAAGCCGACTCAAAGTTCTCAAAAAAACCTCCAGCCGCGGCCAGCCATCATCCTTCTTTAAAAGGAGGAGTTTCTGTTCAGGCTTAAAAATCGCCGTCTTCTAAAGCATTGACACATATTCATTCTAGAAGAAAAATTGTCCTTCTTAACCACATAAGTACTCTGAATTAATCCTTTAATTCCGTCTTTTTTTGATTTTAAAAATGTTGTTGGCCAACAGTCTTGGAGATACATGTGTTTGTAACTGCACGGCAAGAATTTAGAACATATCTAATGTTAATTTTTTGCCACCTTCTCTATCTGGTCCATCCAAAAACCTCTTATTCTAACCCCTTTCCCAAGCTGCCAGGTAGTCTTTCCCCAGTAAATTAACCTGGGAATACAAGTGGGCTTTGTCTTCTGGAGATCAAAGCCTTGGTTTGTTCCTACTTCTGGTAACCAAAGCCCCTCTCTCCATTGTGGAGTGCTCCTCGATACTGGGTGCAATGAAACTCCTCTGAGCACAAAATTACCCATCCGCATGGGGTACGGTTGTGCTGATGGGCCAGCACGGACTGCGTGTGCACCATGGTGAGAGGAGGGAATTTCTTTGGATGAGACAGTGGGTGCATGCTAGTGCTAGTCTTGGATCAAAAAAAAAAAACAAACCAAAAACGCTGCAATGTTGGTGGTTGGCAAAATAACCTGTTGCCTCACCGTCCTCCTCAAGCTATCTGAATGGAATAAATATGGGATTCGGGTGTACGTGGAAAGCCAGTTGTCACTCTCAAACATCAGCCTTCTAATGACATCGGGGGGAAAAAAAAAAAAAAAAAGAGGTATGCAAACTTTGTTTTTTAGGATTAAAATTGTAGTATCGAGCTGTAGGGTCCAGCCGGGTTGCTTTGCAGAGGCTAGACAAGGAAGGTTTCTGGGTTTCTGCGTGGCATAAAGCTCTTTTTCCACTTGCCCGGACCTGGGCTGCGTGTCGGGCAAATCCGCTGGCAAATGTTAACACTGCCCAAGGGACTGAAAGCGAAGCTGGGGGCTGATGTGGCATGCGGTTGCCATGGTACTGGCCATAATCCTGCCGGAGTCAGATACCCTGATGATACGGCGAGTTTCAGCTTGCTCTTGGGTACAGCGCGGTGACCCTCCCCGGCAGCATCTGGTTGTGTTTTAAACTTTTGATAAATTTCATAGCCAAAGAAATCAAAACAAATCAAGTAACGAGCCCAGGCTGGCCCGAGTCCAAGCTGAAACTGCTGCGTTCCTCGTCGGTATTTGCGTTAACGCATCAGATCGGCGCAAAAGCGAAGATATTTGGGGTGGAAAGCGGGGTACTTTTTGGAGATTCTTTTTCCTCTCCTGGTCGTAGCCTGGGTCCCAAAACACGAGGATTAAAACAGACGATCGTGCTGCCGTTCGGTTGGTTCCCGCGTGTAGGGAACGATCCGTAACGAACGCTTCTCCCCGCCCCAAAAGATGCTGGGGGAGGCTAAAGCCGCCCGGGTGCCGGCTCCCCTCCGCGGTACGGCCGCGGCTGCGGAGATGCTCCGCGGGGCTTTGCTGCCTCCAACCCCGGCGGGGCGGGGGGTGCAGGGAGGCGGGGGCACAGCTGGAC
>JAOXJK010000001.1:70673862-70684742 GCA_025774025.1 Xenus cinereus
GCTGCTATAAGGTCTCCCCAGAGCCTTCTCTTCTCCAGGCTGAACAACCCCAGCTCTCTCAGCCTGTCTTCATAGGGTCTTCATAGGGGAGGTGCTCCATCCCTCTGATCATCTTCATGGCCCTCTGCTGGACCTGTTCCAACAGGTCCATGTCCTTCCTGTGTTGAGGACTCTGAAGCTGGACGCAGTGGTCCAGGCGGGGTCTCACGAGGGCAGAGTAGAGGGGTAGAGTCACCTCCCGATAGGGGAACACGCAGCCCTGGCTCCAAAGCCGTTTTGCCCCACACGGTTGCTGTGTGACGGGCAGTGCCAGCTAGCAAGCCGAAGCGCCTGTGCTGTGCTTTAGAGAGGTTTAAGCTTGTACCCCTGGTCTAGGCTGCTTTTAAGCGCTCATCACTCGGCGGTTGTACGAGCTCCAAGGATATTCCCTCTTCTCCCTCTGCCTCCCATTAAGTAACAAGATTACAGCAAACTGTTGGCCTAGATATAGCTTGCTGTGCTCCCCGGGTTGTAGATCAGACTCCGACCTCATTCTGTCTTTGCTCTCTGACGTCTACATCCTGTGAAGTCTGCTGGGTCCTTCGTCCTCAAAGGCTTTGCTCTTTTAGAAGTGTTTCTTTACCGTTCTGCACCCGTTTTGCTGTGCACAAGCGGTGGGAGAAGCGTGGCTCTCAAGCTTGACTTGCTCCTGGGTACCAGGTCCCCCGGGACATCTGGGCTACCCTGGGGGCGATCCAGACCTGAAAGCAGGGGAAGGAGGGAAACCAGGCTTTCCTAGTGCCTCAGTGCTCGCAGCCTCGTGGGGCATCTCGGATGGGGCATTGGGCTACCTGGTGGGATGCCATCAGCTCCTACTCACGGAGCTCTCCTGGCTCCCTCTCCCCTGCGTGCGCCTTTGTGTCTCTTGACCTTAGAAAGATGGATGGGCCTTGTAAGGTCAGGAAATTTGGCCACTGTTTGTAAATCAGGAGGCGCCCAACAAGCGGATTTGCAAGGAGGAGTGTGGAGGCATTTCAGGACAGGTTTCCAAATGAAGCTTTTTTTGTTGTTTTGGTTTTGTTTTTTTTTTCCCCCAAGCAGAAGCAGCCTGAATATTTTGAAATAATCTGTGAATGAAGTTTCTTTACCACAACAGCAAAAAGCTGATTTGGGTCACTAAACCCTCTAGAGCTTGAAGCAATACTGAGGCTTTTTTCCCCTGGGTTGTTTTACTTTGGTTGGTTTGGAGGTTTTTTTTGGGGGGGTCGTGTTTTTTTGTTTTCAAATTTTAAGTTAAACACTCTAGGAAAAAGAACCTGCAATGCTATTGTCCCTAGATATTGAAACAGGACGTTCTGGTGCCATAAAGTTGTCCTCTTTCTTGCTCAGTACCTGCATCCAAAACAAAATCTTCAGCAAATTCAGTTTGTGAAGCATTTCAGTTTTGAAGTAACCCCATTCTAATTCTTACAGTCAGGTCAGCTGGTCCTGTTTTGTGCTTATATGCAGGTGCTCTTAGCATTCCGGGTATGAAGAATTACTCTGTTCTTCTACAAGTTGCTTTATACCAGTCTGAAAGCACTTTTAAATAAATATTTCATTGAATAAAGCACATATATTTAAAAAAAACCAACCAAAAACCTCATGTATTAGTATGTGAGGACATTAGAGCTATAATATCTGTGTAGTGCAATTTTAACTCTTGTACTCTTGTAAAATAAAGACTTCGCATACATTTATGCAGCAACACAGTAGGAATTTTTTGTGTTGATCTGTACTGTTGCAATAGCAGATATTTAAGCAGTGGATAAGCTACTGGGTAAATTTTCACATGCTTTCTGACCTTTCTGATGCTGGCATTGCCTAGTCTTCTCAAGTAGCAACTGAGATAATTCGGCCCTTGAGATAAAGAAGGAGAGATAAAGTTATTTTTAGCAATTGCTTGCTTTAGTTCTGGCATTTTGTTCTGTCCTGCCCATCCTCCTCACTGGAAGGATGCAGCTTGTTTATTATGTTTTATCATATCTACTGTGCTGGCTTTTTGATACCAGGCAGAGCTGAGGTTTGCCTTTCAGTGGCTTTCCCACCAATGCAGGGGCAGCCCTTTGCATTCTGGAGATCACAGATCAGCCACGAATCCTCAGTTTTCAATCCTTGCATCTCATTTCCACCCAGCCTTCACAATCCTGGTTGTTAGAAACTTCCTTTCTCTCTCAGAGGAAATTTCTTCCTTTTTTTTTTTGTCTTTTTTTTTTGGTCTTTTTTTTGGTCTTTTTTTTTTTCTTTCCTACAATTGAGATTAAAGGAAGAGACATTTCTAAGAAAACTTGAAATGCTGTGACAAATATCGTCACTTCAGAAATAATCTGTCCAACTGCAGAAAATCAGCATGTGTGCCTTCTGTGAGTTACAAAAAGAGCATTTAGTACTGTCATCTGAAGATGTTCCAAATGTTTTGAGCTTATCGTTGCTTCTGTGTGTGGGCCCTACCTGTGGTTCCATCTCCCTACTTCTTGATCCTGTGTATTTAATATAGTGGAAAATGTTGCGTGTGGAGGCTGAACCCCACCTTTTAGTCAGAGGGCCAACGAAGCATGGCATTACAAGCTTGTAGTGGGGTGTTGCCTGGGAGCCCCTGTTCTCCTCTGTGACCATCTCTTCCTCGGCGTCACCCTACAGACTGCCAATGAGAAGGGCATTTTCCTCTCCACTGCGACGACTCACTTTGTGTGGCTCCTTGGTAAGAACTGAATTTCCTCTCATCAGCCTGGCTGCCCGTAGCCAGCTCCTCGGTCCACCTGGAACTTTCTGACTTTCTCCTTAACCAGCCCGGGTGTCTTAACGTGAACTGTCTTTCCCTGCAAAACAAATGAAACCGCTGGTTCCAGGACCACCCGGCGTGTGTTGGGGGGAGCAAGGCGGATGTGTGGGAAGAAAAGTATTAGGTTAGCAAAAATGTTTAGGATATGTACATTTTTATTTATGTTCTATATTTAGGTATGAGGAGGACAGTTATTTTATTTTTTTTTTCTTCTGCAGTTCTCTCAAGCTCATAAAGCATCTGTTTCTCAGCCTCTGTCACTCTTGCCTGAACTGAGGTTGTTGGTGGCCCTGGTTCCCCTTCAAGGAGACTTTGTCCTGATAAAGGGACCCATTGAGAGGGCCGAAGGCACACAGGCACTCAACCTTCAACATGTAACTGCTTATCTCCTATTTCGGGAAATGAGGGTCTTGTTACTAATAAAGTAGGTAAATTGCAATTATCTATGATTTCTCTTTCTGAAAAAGGAATTGCACAGGAAGAGAGAAAATACTCTCCAATTCATGGAGCTCTTGTGGTGAACACTTTCATGCCAGAGATGCCTCATGCGCCTCAATCATTTGATCTTGATGAATAAATCGGAAAGCTTCGTGAGAATGCTTTTTCTCCTGACATTTTGGCTCTTCTTCCCTTCCTCTCACTGTTCATCTCCGCATCCACGTGTGGAGCTGAAGTGGACTCCATGTCTTTGAAGCTCAGGGAAGATTCAGCTCAGGTCTGGGGTGCAGCTGTCGATTTTTCACTTTGTTTAAGTCATTTTCTCTAGCTGAAGTCCTTCTAACTGAGCAAAGAGGATTGCAGGATGCCTGAGTGTTTGGCCACAGATATACGGGAAAAACTTTCACTATTTTTGATCCTTTGAGATTTCCTATCTTTCCTGTTTAGTTCTTTCTTAAAAAGGAAGGTTGTTGATACGTGAAGTCTGTCCTCTTACTGATGTTTAGAGGGCTGGACATTTCGCTTTCAGAAAGAGTGATAAGATCTCCTGGCAGCTGAAAACGAGAATAATTCTATTCCCTGGTGTATGCCCTCAACTCCCCCAAAAGAGAAATTGGACATAAATAGTTGATCAAAACAAAGCCCGTGCTCTGATCCCGTGAACTGCAGTTTCTATTCCCAGTTTTGCAGTAGTGTGCTGGGTAGATGCCTCAGTTCGTCTGTGAAATGGACATAAATATTTTTTTATTTTTTTTCTCACAAAGGTCCTGTCTGAGTTAACAAGTTCGTATGGTGCTCTGGAAATTAGTGCTTAAGAAGTGGTTGCTACTAAGATTTCTCTGATTTGCAGCTGATATATAATAGCAGGGAGAATCTCAAAGCCATCTTACAGAGAGTCGGACTAATTGTGTTTAACTGTGTCTCCCAGAAGACCAGGCTGGTTCCAGAGGCGTAAGAGAAACAACAAAGGACAACATCCAGGCCATGCCGAATTGATGAAAATGTTATTGTTAGCATTAGGGGATCAGGATTGTATCTGTAATCAATACAGGTCTGGAGATCTCTTTTTCGTAGTCACAGGACCAGATCCGCACACAGCTGTTTAGCACTTAGAAGTGCTTTTTTTTTTTTTTTCTTGTCCCTTTTTGTTTGTTTTGGTAGCTAGAAATACAAATACATTTCCATCTGGACTCTCCTGGTTAGGGTAAAGTGATGTATACTAGTGTCTACTAAAATAACACTTCTGCCGAATCTAAATAGCATTTTTACACAAGTTGAACATAAGGAGATGAAGGAAAAATATTTGGGACACAGGAAAAAGAAACTTAAATTACTTTTTCAGCAAAAAAGGAAGGGGCTGAAGACATCATAATGAGATTAATAAAAGGGAAAGCTCTTAATTCTGAGGGAGTGCTGAACAGCTTGTCCTAAGAAAAGGAAATACTGCTTTTTTTGATCGAGTTTGGTTTAGAAGTATATTTCAGTAACATGTAAAGTTAAATTAGGCAAGGAATAAAATTCTGGGGGAAAAAAGGACTAATGGTGGAGGGGGATGTAGTTGCTCATATAAAAGAAAGCAAATTTCAGAACTTTCTGTTATGAATATATGGACTTTTTTTTTTTTTTAACCACATAAACGCTACTTAAATTTGTTGAAGTCTGTTTCTGAAAGGCAGGCGAGTCAAAATGACATCTTTTCAATGGAAGATTCTTCTGCCAAGGAATATTTTAGCAGCTTTCGTGTGACTCAGTTTAACAGAACCAAAATTGGGGTCCTAAAACAGAGGGGACAGGGCAGCCACACATCTCTCTAGCCCAGTCCTTTGAGGTCAGCCCCAGCAGAACAGTCTCCTCTCCCCTCTGCCCCGCTCAGCCTTTCTCTTTCTCACTCTAAAAAGCCACCTGGTCTATCCATTTGCAGCACGACACCCCTGAATAGCGTATATTCTTTGCATCCTTTACTCTGTGATGGAGACTACACCTTCTGTGGCTCTGGTTTTGCTGTTAGCAGTACTGTGACGTGATGGAAATATGGCTTGGGTGACCACATGAAATTAAATGTTGGCAGACGATGCTGCAGGGGAATATATTTTTACGATACCCTTCTAAGACAATGTACGTGGTTTTATTACTTTAAAAATAAAATCTTAGAAGCAAAGCTTTTAAAGAGTCATACTGGTTTGAAAGACAGGATTTCAAATCATGGAAAAACCTGCAGTCATTGTGAAAAATCTGTTTTTACTTTGAATTCTAGAAATCTCCACTGAAATTACTCCCATTAGAGGGGGTGAAGCTGACTGCCGTTTCCCCCCCGTACAGTACAAGCCCGGTATTCATCTTCCTGGCGTTTGCCTGTTTATATCCCAGCATCTCTGCAATCCAGATGGGGAGAAGCACATGTGACAGCGTGTGTGTGTGTGTGATTTGGAGCAGCAGATGGGTGCGAATGACAAACTGTTGCCTGTGTAGGCACCTACCTCGAGATTACTCAGAGCCCTGCCTCTGTGTGTTGTCGTCCTGTTCCTATGCGCCGTTATCAAAGAGGGCACTGTCAGGGCTCCCACGTCTGAAGCTTTACCTAACCTGACAGGGATCCTGTGCAGGCATCCAGATTGCAGTACCTTTCAGTACTGATGTCTGTTCCTGATGTGCCTGCCGACTAAGGAAGCGCTGACCGTATTAAAAATCGTATAAGGAGAAAAGCAAGGTGGGATTGACCTTACGTTTGAACTCCCTGGTAAAGAGCCATCCCGCTTCGGTGTCTTTTTGTTCCCCTAAGTGGGCCTGTCACCCCGCATTTCTTGCCCTCTTTGAGTTGCCTTTCCCTTTTCTGCTCTTGCTCTGTATGTTTTCTGCATAAGGAGAAAAGTGATGGAAAGTGAAGTGTACCGAGAGAGGAGAGGTCAGTGTTTCTCTTGCAGTCCTACACCTATAGCTTTCAGTATTCTCACTGCACGGGCTGGTAGAGAGCTTCACACGTTGTCCGACATCATGACTGGAATGAAACAATGCCATTTCCAGAGGCAGGGAAATTTACGGCCCAAATGTCTTTCTGTGTGCGTTTCAGCGGAACTGTCACTTGAAATTGTAGGAGAGGGAAGTCTTAAAATGTGCGTGTAACCTGCATCCTTGACCTCATCCCTTTGGAGTCAGCAGGGTCACTGATGCTGTGGTCGTGCACACGTGGGTACTTGCTAGGTTAGGAAGGCAGTTAGCAAGGTTTCGTGTCTGACTCGTGGCAGTGATTTAAAATCCATGAATTCTGTAAGTTCTCTACGTGTTAGTCCTGCCAGCTCTGCTGTGAGGCCAGACTGGGATACCAAAGGGGAAGCCTCGCTCTGCCAGCGCTCTGAGTTCTGCTGGTTTCATAGAGCCAGTGAAGGCCCAAGGTTGGGTGCCTGGGATCCCGTAAATTTGAGATAGGTAGCCAAATCCTACTGCGATCTGGCTGAAACATCCATTCTGTGGCCAGGAATTTGCATGTAAACGTCAGTGTGCAATTATCGTGGTGAATTTTCTGTGACAGTTGTTTTTCTTTTAAACCATGTAGTTACAAGGATGAGTAGAAAAGATCCCTAGTTTGCTGCGGGATAGACATCTGAGCCCCACGTGAGCGCCCTGCCGAGGACAGTTGGAGGAGATGCGGCAACCAGGATGCTTGGGGAAGGGGTGGGTGAAATGTGTCCTGCTGGAAGAAGATCACTGAACTGATTTAATTAGTTCTGTTTCAGAGGATTCATTTTTGCTCGGGTCACTGCTACGTTCATCTATTTGCTTTTTCCCCCCCTCCTAGCGATAGACAAATGCAGAGTGATAATTAATTTGGCAGGTTGATTGAGATTGGGTGGCAGAGAGGGGAGTTTTCCTGGGTGAGTGATGGAGCGTTGCTGGTTGAGCTTAAAGTGAATAGTCTGAAATAGAAAGTAGTTAGTATAGAATCCCCCCAAGGGTGTGTTTAAACTGAATGTACTTTGAGTTTTGACATTGAGGTTTTTAGTAAGCTACCAGGCTCTACAGTGGAATTTTAGGACATTTGCTATCTGGGGTCTGGCTGTTGAAATGTCAGTGCTGTTCTTCCACATTGTGAAACCTCAAAAACCAGGAAAATGGGGTGTTAATGAAAGAAGTAGCTTGTTTGTGTGGCTGGAATGAGCTTTGGCAGAGCGATGCTCTTTTCCAGGCCAACCCTGGAGGCTGGGGCTTCACCTGACCAGAAGCAGTGCTGCTCTCGTGGTGGGAGAAGGCACTGTGGGTCATTCTGCTCTGCGCGCTGGCTTGAAGGAGGCCAATTTCTCAGTATCTTAAAACTTTCATTAGCAAATCTCAGCTAACCCTCAGTGTGCTACCATTAAAGTTAATGCGTTTCAGGAAAATGAGCTGCTGAAACTGTAAGGAATTATGTTTCTGGCTTGTCGCCTCACTCTGTTTCAGCCTCACCAGGGGCTGATTTCTGTAATCGCCGTGTTTTGTGTTTCACACCAGGTGGACGTTAAGTCCCCATATCAAAAAAAGCAAAGTTTGTTTTTTCCTTTGCAGTAAGTGCGTATGGTAGCAGAAGAGATCTGGCTTGTTCAAACTACTGGATTCTGTTGCTTACAGAATTTCTAGTTTGGAGGGACAGTGGCACTGCACCCTTTATTTGGCTTCTCTGAGCAAGCGGTTGGGGCTTTGGGGGTTCACGCTCTCGCCCTCTACCTCCTTCCCATTTGTAAGTGGCTCTTTGCCCTGGTGAGAGGCTTTGAGTCGACGGCTATGTTGAAACGCCATCCTGTGCACACGAGGGAAGTACAACGGGGACACAAGCAAGTCCCCCCCTGTCCCTATCCCTGCTGCGCTGGCTCATTTCCCTTGCAGAGGAACCACTTCTGAAGGTTTAATGTCTGGTGAAACCTGCATACTTGCTCAGTCCTAAGGGTTTTTTTTTTTTCTGCTGAGACTGCCAGTAAGGATGTCAATTTGACAAGGTTTTGTTTTTCAGTTTTGGTCGGGTTTTGTTTTTTTTTTTTTTCCTGTGAGGTAGAAACTCACCCACTGGGAATTGCATTGGGAAATTCCTATTTTTATGCAGGCTGCCAGACAGCGGTCGGCTCTTAGATTAATGCACTTACTAAACTAATTGGACCCACTTGCCTTCCGTATGACATTTCATGCTTTGTGCTAGCATTGTGGGTGATTCCCCTAAAAATCGGAGCTTGACTGAAAAATGCCTTAAAAATTTTCCTACCCTTTCAGTGGGTTTTTAATTGCTATGTGAAAAGACATTCCCTGTATCTTCAAGGAACAAATTTCTTTGGAAGCAGAGACCCTCCTGTGCACTGATAACCAGCTGAAAAGAGCACGTGCCATCTTCGAGGCTTGTGTTGAGTAACAACAAAAAGTGCAAATACCATATATGAAACCAGAATCTCTGAAAAGATGGAAAGTGAGAGGAAAAGTATGCACTAAAGAGAGAACGCTATTGGTAACATACATTGCGGAGCTGATTTTTTTCTTTGTAGAAGTCTTAGACTCCTTTATAAAATAAATAATAGGCTTTAGATAATAACCATGCTTTCAGACCATGCTGACTGTCTGCTGCAGTAGCTAGCTAGTTTATCAAGCCCGTGCCAGGCTTGGTATTGTGACTGGGATTCTTAATGCATAGTTAATGATTCCCAATGGAAAAAAAGTAAATAAGCTTTCTGACTTTTTCTAGGAACTTAATTACACCAGAATGGAGTTGACTCTCTAGCTTTGAAATCCAGGGACTTAATGTGTCTACTTTGAATATTAAGCAAGGTTTAAATAGTAATTTTCTTCTTTTTAACAATCTATTTTTGTTCTTTTGTCAGCTTGTTGTTACATTTGGGAGTCTTGATGTTGCTGTGTTGCCCTGTCATGCCTATAACAGGGAGCCTCCTTCTTTAGGTTACTGTCTGTAAATTATGGCCATGGCTGAGGTATGAGGATGTCAGAGTATCTGTGCCCACATTTTGTATCTCACCAGTATGGATAGATTTTTTTCTAGGGCTTTGGTTTTCATGATTATGCTCAGAATGGGAAAGTGAGGAAATGGAAAATTTGGTGAATAGTTTTGCTTGATGAATGCTAGTCCACCAGATCAACGTGCCTATTATTAATCCAACAGATCAGTTTAAGGGGATAAGAAATTTATTTATGGTCAGTTTAATTGTTGTATTCATTTATTCTGCATTAAAAAAAAACCAACAACAGATTAAGATAACACTATTAATTTAGGAAGCCTTTGCTAAAAGGAATCTTCTTCACATCTACTAGTAGCTCTGTATGGCATCCATCTTTGGGCATCACTGAAGAGTAAGAGTTGCTTTTCTTTAAAAAAGAAAAAGCCCAAACAAAAAATTCAGTCCTTTTCTGTATTTTACTACAGCTCCGCCTCTAAAACTCACTTAAAATCCTGTTTGATGTGTGAAAGATTAATAAGGATCTGAGAAGTTCGATGGTAGGACTGAAAAGAATAGAAATCTGTAGGGATTTGTTTTACTATTGTCATCTGTTTAAGTAGTTGTGACAAAAATTTATATAAATCCAGATACAGGGTGTGGAGGTGGGTACTCCCCTGCCTTTTCTTTTTCCCACCTACGTTTTTTTTCTGTTTCACAGTACCTTCACACTATCTAAAGTTAAACCTGCTGATTTCAAGAAGTGGCATGGAGCAAGGGGCACGACAGTTGTCCATGAACCCGCTGCTGCCAGTTTGCTGTGTCATATGTCTTCATGTCTCCAGTCAGTCCCCGTGCAAGGGAGCCAGCATCCCTGAACAAGTCAGATGCAGTTTATTTTCTGGAAATATTCTAAAAGGTCATATGCTGCCATGAGAAAAGTCCTCAGAAATGTAGTCTCTCTTGCTGTCTCGCCCAGCGCCAGATATGATCTCATTCCTTTTATTCCTTTGGATCCGAGTCCCTGGTTAAGCACTCGGGACGGTTTCTTCGCCGTGCCTGCAGGACAGTCACTGCTGGTGCCTTTCAGGTTGTCCTCCTGGGCTGCAGCACCTGTTCCTCACCCCTCAGCCCTTACCTCGCCGAGCGCCCCATTTTCTCCATTCCTTTTTGCCAGGGTGGCTCAGTACCATGTTCCCCATCTCAACAGAGCATCTGATATACATGGTTTTCCTCTGTTTTGTGTAGCCTCTGGCAAGCGCTGTGGCTCATTGCTTGACCTGCCAGCCGGGCTGTGAGAGGGCTGTAGGGGTGGAGGAAGCAGTTCCTTCCAGGGCTTCCAGCTTCACCAGGGTAAACTGATTTCAGAGGGTTTAACACCATCCCCACACGGGGCTTATCCTTCAGGGAAGCCATGCACTGCAGCTTTTCTCCAGGCCCATCCTTCTACCTCACTGCCTCTGCCCCCAGCTCAAAGCAACTCCAAATTTCTGTGTCCAGCTTTGGAGCCCTGGGCACAGGAGAGACATGGACCTGTTGGAGCACGTCCAGAGGACGGCCACAAAGATGGGCCCTGAGGGGGATGGAGCACCTCTCCTGTGAAGACAGGCTGAGAGACCTGAGGTTGTTCAGCCTGGAGAAGAGAAGGCTCCAGGGAGATCTTATAGCAGCCTTCCAATATCTGAAGGGGCTACAGGAGAGCTGGGGAGGGACTCTTTGTCAGGAAGTGCAGTGACAGGACA
>JAOXJK010000001.1:70693065-70716538 GCA_025774025.1 Xenus cinereus
CCTGTCACTGCACTTCCTGACAAAGAGTCCCTCCCCAGCTCTCCTGTAGCTCCCTTCAGATATTGGAAGGCTGCTATGAGGTCTCCCCAGAGTCTTCTCTTCTCCAGGCTGAACAACCCCAGCTCTCTCAGTCTGTCTTCATAGGGGAGATGCTCCATCCCCCTGAGCATCTTCGTGGCCCTCCGCTGGACCCGTTCCAACAGGCCCATGTCCATGCTGTGTTGAGGACTCAAGTTTTAGTTGTTAGGACTTCAGTTGTTTTGTTGCCGGTTGTTGTGTCTTTAATAAATATACCCTTGGTTAAGCAGGGTCTTGCTTAAAAATTAAGATGAGTAATCTCTTGGGTGTACTTCTCCTTCAAATCCAATGCATCAGTTGTTTAAAGATGAAGCAGCAATTGCCTGCAGGAGCTGAAACATGGTGAGTTGTGGTGTTTCCCCAGGTCTGCAGGGCTTTCCCCCAGCAGAGAAATGGGACTTGGGAGGAGAGGTCTTCCTGGCCAGTGGTAGCCTGCTCTGCTTGGGCAAGCAGCAAGAGGGAAGGAAGGGGGTTAGGTTTGTGTTATTGGGAGCCAATTTATTAGTCTTCCATGGTGTTTTAATTCTTATGGAGTAAGATATAATAAGATGTGGGAAGATAGTTCTGAGGAAGCCACCGGTGTGTGAATGTTAGCAATGTCACTTAGAGAAAAGGAAGTGGAACCACTAGTTTGCCCTAACACAAAACTAAAATCCACATATAAACTCATAAAATTATTCTACCAAGACTCATTAAACAAAATTCTAATTCTGTCGGGATTTTTTTTTTTTAAGAACTAGTAGGTTTTTTATGGTATGTATTGAAACATGAAAGGAAACTACTGCAATGCATGTCATACTTCTTAATGACCCACTTGGAAAATATGCTCCTTTTCTGCTTGTGGGAGTTAAATGCAAAATGAAGTAGTTACAGGTAGTGATGGATGTCATATGAAATACACTGAGGCTTATGGGAATTTCTGTTTGCAGGAGTTTGTCTCCTGATAAGCATCTGCAATTCAATAGAATGTAAATGGGACAAGTTAAAAGCTGTCTTTACAGTATTTAACTTGCTCTTGACTTCCGTGCCAACACTCACTTTTTTATAGATTACGCTCACATATATGTGTATATATGTGTGATGTTGTAGGATTCCTTTTCTTTTAGAATAATTTTACTACTAAGGCTGCTGCTCTTAGAATGAATTATAAGTTGCCTTAAAAAGAGAGATGAGATCCTGGCTACCTTCTACTTTTTTTTTTTTTTTTGGTCACCGAAGATACCACTTCTGCTGTAAATGCTTCACACAGAGGACTTACTCTCTGGGTTTGATGTCATGCAGAAAGTGCAGAGTGAATTTCAGTATGTTCCATGCTTAATTTTTAAAATTAATACAGGTTAGGATTTATGCAGGAAACTTTAAAATTGCATTCCAAGTTAAAGAATTCCTAAATGTTTAGGAACGTTTAACCTGCCTAAATAAATCTCTCTCTCAAATAACACACGCAGTCTGTAAAACCACATCGTCTCTCTCACTTGAGGGGGAAATATTCGTGCCCCTTTCTAATATCAGTACATCCGACAAGAAAATGTGAGTAGCAGAATTAATCCTTGGCATATTATCCCTGTGCAGAAAAAATATGCAAACCGTACTTTAATTATTCCACTAAAACATAAAATACTTGATACTTGTAAGATATTTCAGGTGGGAGCCATGGCACGCATTGTGCACAGGTTGTTACGAGGGACCTTGAACGCGTGGGAGTTATTTGTTGCTCTGTCACCAAGCCTTGTTTGGCTTGCTGAAGGTGTAGGCGTAGCCCCAGGAGTCGGTGGAATCGAGTGATCGTTCCTCCAACCTTATAGAAGGATGAGAATCGGGAGAGAAGCACGGACGTCCAGTGTTTTTAATTCCCTTTAAATATAAAAGCTCTCTGTTATATATCTGAGGTGCTGCGTTTTGCCCCTCCAGTTCCTAAGCAACAGCTATTTTCAGATTGAGTGCGTCTGGTGTTGTCTACCTACTTCATGCTTTTGCGAGGTAATTCGTCAGTGCAAGCCGGGCTTTTCACGGTATCGCCCGATCCCCTTTGTCATGGCACTATAAGGAGACGGATGCTGTAGAGAAACGGGAAGAAGCTTGGGTCTAACCGGTCTCAACCTTGCAGCTCACAAAAACTTCTGTGCATCGGGGAGCTCTGCCGTCTACAACGATGAAGCGCAGGAGTCAGAAATAAGGTTCTTGCCACTGGTATTCGGGAGAAGCCTTTTTCTCGGGTGTGGAAAACCCTCTAGAGCAGATTCAAAATCATGAGCCGGAAATCCCTGTACTTGCTGAAGCGTAGGTGGGAGTCGATTCCCGCTGCTGACCAGGTACTGTGCTCTGGTGAATCTGTTGTGTCACTGTCTTCCCTTGCGATGCCACTGTAGAGGGATTTACGGTGATTTAACGGTGGTGGTTGGGGTCCTCTGGATACAGTGAGAACCGGCTCATCGTTACTTGTTGTTTCCGTGATGAATAGTGCAAAATGTTGGTGAAGCCGAGCTTGCAAGAGCATGTGCTTGTGAATGTGGAGGTGCCATGAGAGCCCACTAATGCAGACTTAAGTAACCGACAGAATCTCCCTGTCTCAAAAATGACACTTTTCAAAAGGTTTTAGGAATATTTTAAATTGAGTGGTTAAGGTTAAGTGCAGTCTACTGCTCACGGGTTCCTTGGTGCATCCCTTTGTTGCATTTCTAATCTTACATGTATTTATCTATGTATGAAATCACTGATTACAAGTAGATGTAATGCATTGGCAGAACCTCAGCTTTTTCAGCATCATCTTGGTTGATGCATCATTTCAAGTATGTTAACAAGGACGAGAGTGAAGCAGATGTAAAGGATGCAGACCAGATGTAATGTAAAAATTGTGGGATGCTGTTAGGAGCAAGTATCGTCACCATAAGTGGGACTAAGATGTGATGAATGGGAGTATGATCAGTACATTTCCTGCTTCTTGCTCCAGGCACTCCAGGATTCTGTGAAATTTTTTTCAGTAGCTTACTTGGAATGTAAAGACACTAAAAGTAATAATTCTAGAAATAATATTGAAAGGAAGGTGGAGGGAGTAGCTTAAGACGTGTTCCAACTCTGTTTTCTGTTTATAAAGTGGTTTATTATGAAGCGATGCCTTTATATAGTTGGGAAAGAAGCAATTTGGGAGGAAATTCTTCAATAGAAAGAAGGATGGGCTACAGAAATATTTCCCAGTTTTTGAGAAGGATCCACCTGTATACTTTACATTCAGAAAGGGAAGGGCAGATTATATACCATATTTTATAGAGTTGTGGATTTTAAAGCCGGATTGGACCACTGTGAACATCTAGAGATCTCAGACATTACTGGTCAAAAAATACCATGCTGTCAAATCAGGCCTATGTTTTCTGGTTAAATAAGAATATGTCTTTTAAATAGATCTAGTCTTAATTTAAAGGCTTCAAGAGAATAATAATCCACCATATTTTCTGATAAAGTTTTTCTTTTTTTAAAGTGTTGTCTTCTTCTAACATAATGCCTTCTCATTTGACTTTTTCAAATTTAAATCTCCCACCATATCAATTTGCTACACCTTTGAATATCAAATTTAAAAAGTCCTCTTTCAGAAGTATTATTTTTTTCCTGAACCAGATACTTAGATAATTCTTCTACTTTGGTTTGCTATCATTTAAACTAGCTGAAATACTGAATTTCAGGAGAGTCAGGTTCTCTGGTAATTCACAGTAAAATAATCACAATAAAAATAATAAGGCATTATTAATGAATACAGTTTTGTTGTATTGAAACTGAATTGAATCGATCCAGTTCAATCAGGCATTCTTAAATCTCCTGGTAAAAGAGGGGTGAATAAATGCTCTGTTATGAAGTGAGTCATTTGTCGTCTTGTTTCTGTTAAGAAAATGTCGAGACGCTAATGTTGTTTCAAAGGAAAGCTGTATTTCAGCCTCACTTTTCCAGTATTTCCTTTTAATTACACTACTCCTGGTGCTGCATTGCATCATACTGTGTTACAGTGTGATGTATCTGGGAAAAATAAGTATTCCTTACCTGGATGTGAGGTGTGCTTGACTGCACTGAGCTGCGTATCCTTTCCATCATCAGCCCCTCAACGCCTCTGGCCGGCTTTAAAAGATAAAAGGAAATTTCCCTGACCCATGTGATACTTGTAGAGAAGTGAGACTCAGTAGCTGATGCATGTAGATGGACTGGACTTGAGCATAGTGTGAATCTGTAAGGATTGTTTGAAGGTACACTAAGGGAGGGAAGATGATGTTCAGCTTCAAACACACTGATATTTCTCTAGCTGTTCATACTGCTGCTTACACTGGATGGAGTGGGGATGCTCTGCTTGTGCCTTGCTCAACAGTGCCTCATAGGAAAATACAGTTACTGTGCAAGATGACAACCACAAAGGGGCAACTTCTTGAGCACTTTAGGCTGATCCAGTTGACAGAGTTACTGTATAAAAATAACAGCTCTCGCTTTTGGTGCAAACTCATAGTTTAGTCTTTAAAGGGATGCACTGGCTTACTATGTTCCAGGTTAGCCTTGAGGAGATGATATTACATTTTGATAGGTAAGTAGTAACTTTGTAGGTTATTTCTTGTCCATCCAACAATTCGGATTATCTGAAAGTCTTTCTTGAAGCTTCAGTAATACAGGTTTTGGGGAAAATTGGTTTTATTTGGTTTATGTGCCTGAGGATCTTGTTTCTTGGACTGATCCTAATTTTTCAGCCGTGACAGCTGAGAGTGAGAATGATTTCACTGAATGGATATGTATTTTATATGCGTTGGTAACCAAATGAGCCAAAGGTGATGAGGTGTTAAATCATTGAATCATAGAATGTTTTGGCTTGGAAGGGACCTCAAAGATCATCTAGTTTCGACCCCCCTGCCACAGGCAGGGAAGCCTTCCACTAGACCAAGGTACTTAAAGCACCGTCCAACCTGACCTTGAATTCTTCCAGGGTTGGGGCATCTGCAGCTTCTCTGGGCAACCTGTTCCAGTGTCTCACCACCCTCACAGTAAAAAATTTTTTCCTAATATCTGATCTAAATCTTCCCTCTTTCAGTTTAAAACCATTACCCCTCGTCCTATCGCTACACTCTCTGATAAAGAGTCCCTCTCCATCTCTCCTGGAGACCCTCTGTAGATACTGGAAGGTTGCTCTCAGCCTTCTCTTCTCCAGGCTGAACAGTATAAAGACAGGCTGAACAGCCCCAACTCTCTCAGCCTGTCTTTATAGGAGAGGTGCTCCAGCCCTCTGATCATCTTCGTGGCTCTCCTCTGGCCCTGTTCCAACAGGTCCATGTCCTTCCTGTGTTGAGGGCTCCAGAGCTGGACACAGCACTCCAGGTGGGGTCTCACAAGCACAGAGGGAAAGAATCCCCTCCCTTGACCTGCTGGGCACGTTTCTTTTGATACAGCCCAGGATGCAGTTGGCTTTCTGCCTGCAAGTGTACATTGCCGGCTCATGTTGAGCTTCTCATCCACCAACACAGTCAACTCCTTCTCCTCGGGGCTGTTCTCAATCCATTCTCTGCCCAACCTGTATTTATGCTTAGGATTGCCTCAACCGATGTGCAGGACCTTGCACTTGGCTGTGCTGAACTTCATGAGGTTAGCAAGGGCCCACCTCTCAAGCCTTTCCAGGTACTCTGGATGGCATCCCTTCCTTCCAGTGTGTCAACCACTCCACACAGCTTGGTGTCATCAGTAAACTTGCTGAGGGTGCACTCAATCCCGCTGTCCATGTTGCCAACAAAGATGTTAAACAGCACCGGTGCCAATACCGGCCCCTGAGGAACACCAGTCATCACTGGTCTCCCCTTGGACATCAAGCCGTTGACAGCAACTCTTTAAGTGAGGCCATCCATCTCATTCTTTGGACCACTTTGGACCACTGAGTGGTCCATCCATCAAATTCCTGTCTCTCCAATATAGAGAAATATTTGCTGTAAGGATGTTGAGTATTCTCCTCTTCCTGAAACTTCCTGTAGATGTCATGAGCCATAGTTCCAAAAACAGGAACTAGATTTATACAGCAATATAAAAGCCAAATAACCCAATAATTGATATACAGATTTATATGCCTCTAGATTGTTCAAAGGAATGTACTGTGCAGGTAAACTAATGCATCAGTAATATTCCTTTAGCTAGAAATGCATGTTTATAGCAAAGTAAATAATGGCAATGCTTTCTGTACCATTAAGTCACCAGTTTAGATTTTGATGGATTTGTGTAAATCCCCTGAAGTGATGGCTCTCTTACCTCCTAGTGATTTACAGCACAGCTATGCCTAAGGCAGTTTGCACGTATGCTGCAATATCCTGTTCCTTACCACTGCTCTGGTAGATAGGAGAAATTCCCATAGCCTACAACCTATGCAAGGTGCTAAACAGCAGATAAACTGCTCCCAACGTGACTTGAGTCATAACTCTGTGAAATGATAAATCCAGGGCTTTTCCAAGAGAGAGCTTGATATAACATTACATCATGCAGCCACCGTATTTTCTGTGTGTTCGTATGAAGTAATTCTGATAGACTAAAGCTGCTGTAAAGAAATGGAAGAGGGTCATTTCGTCAGGATTGGGAACTGTGTTTTCACTTTTTCTTTTCTTTTTTTTTTTTTTTAATTGATGGCTCACTCAGCCACAGACTTATTTTGCTAGTAGCATCTTTCTTTTCTGCTCTGAATTGTCCTCACTCATAACTGCTATGCATCCATGAGGATGGATAGGTCATATCTAATGTCTTTATGAGGAGGCTGGAGTTCCTGTGCTTTATTTTTCTCTCAGATGTCCATTAAATTCAGACTTCTCTGTGCTGCTATTCAGCTGCCCCTGCAGCCAGCAGCCTGACAGCAGCATGGCACTGACAACTGTCTTTGGCCAGAGCCAGCTTCACTGGGAACTTCATGCTGAGGAAGCACGAGCCTCGGCAAGACAGCAGAGGATAGGAAAAACCTGCAGTAGAGCCAGGGCCAGGTGGAGCCAAGAAGCTCCTTTTCCTTTCAAGTGCCTGGTGGGTTTTGCCTGGTTATTCCTTTCACACAACCTGTCTCCCAGGCAGGCTATGGCGTGTGGTGGGAGCCATGCTCCCCATGCCACAGCACACGGTCTCTTGAGGAGGTTTCAGTGGCAGCAGAATAATAAACACAGACAACCATGGAGAGGCAATGCAAGCCCAAGGTGGAGGTAATGTATCCTTGTATCATTGCATTTAGTTAGAGGTATGTGCCAGCAGTCAGTCAGACGGGCTGCAGGAGCAGCAGTGCAAGTGACCACAGGAGCTCAGCAGAAGCCTCCATCTTCCTTGGTATCTCCAGCTTATTCAACTCCATGCACCCAGGTGTTGCAGCCTTTAACTCATAACTCATCTCTACCCCCACCTTCACATTAGAAAGGCCCACAGGGAATACATGCCTGAAGCAGAGCTCCGCTGGGACACATCACAACAGTGATCTTTGTATCTAACCCAGTCCCTCTTATTATACCTGAAAAAAGTTTTTAAAAAAAAATGTTTCCTGTTAAGTATGTCTTTGTGGTTTTCCACAGTTATTCGTTGTTAATAAAACCTTACATTATCCTTTCATTCAGCAGACAAGTTTTCAAAGCTTTAGTGGCAGAGCAGAGATTTGTGGAGTTTGGGATGTTATGAAAAAGAGGCCTCATGGGAGGGTTGTGGGTTGGTTGGAATATGGAGCTGGGGGAGGAGAGTTGCTTTCGCACAGCAGGAAAGGTGCAGAAAGCTGAGACTGGAATTAAGAAATTGTCTATAAAATACTTCTTTGCTTTCTAATGCAGCAAACGAATGATGTAATGCAGAAAGCTATCTCAAAGAAATAATCTGCCTCAGATTTGGCCTTGCTTCTCTTAGAAGTGAGAATTTGAGCCACAAGCACTAGCTGCAACTGTGGGACCATTTCTGTTTGTCCCCCAGGCTTTCTACCCTGCTGCTCTAACGAATGTGTGGGAGGGAAGCAGGTTGGTAACGAGCTTGGCATCTGAGAGAGACTACTCTGGCTTGCTGATGTACCACCAGCACTGCTCAGGAGATGACTTTAGAGGTTCTGCGAGTAGTCAGGATGTGCATGTGGGTGCCACAGAACCAATGTTTCAAAGTGCGACAGGGACTAGTTCATTTCAGAAGGATCAGCACCAGAAATATATTTGTCATCTTGCGTGGCTTTGGCCAGGGAATCTCAGCACTATGCATCCTGGCATATGTCAATATGGCATATGTCACTGGCAAATGTCAATAAGATGTCCATAGTGATTTGCAAGAGCCTGAAGGGTGATACAGAAATTGCAATAAATGTTGATTGTTGATACAGAGCTGTAAGAGGCTAGAAGCCAGGAGGATGAAAAACAGAATATGTCGTACTGGCACTTGTGACACAGATGATGCAGGCAAACCTCCCGCATATCCATATCCATCACTTGTAGGGTGGAGAAAAACCTTTTCGATTATGTCAGCCACTCTGTGAATCACCTTCTCTATCAACTTCTCTATCCCAAAACAGTTGGCAGTGGGACAGGAGCAGACTGGAAGCTTGATGATGACAACCCTCTTCTTAAGACTTAGTCAGTCTGTTATGTCAATATTCTTCATGGTTAAGCAGGAGCTCAGCACGGATTTCCAGAAATATTGCCTTATTGAAAACCATTCTCTACCATTAATCGTCCCAGGTCTGTAGTGCAAGTCTCGCTGCTAGTCAGGTAGTCCAGTTTTGTGACATAGAACAGAAGCTTGCTGATAATGCTCAACTTAAATTGTAATTTACTTTATTCCGTGAGCAAGTTCCGGTTCAGGAAAGTTGCAATTTGTGGGATCGTAGCCATGCTGCAGTTCAGTGCAGTTCGGAAACGGAATCAGCACCGAAATGCAAACAGCAGTCTGAAACCGTATCCTGGTGAAACGATTCCTTGAAGCAGCGTGTTAAGAGAATAAGCAGTTAGGCACAGTGACGTTTTAGTATTTTGAAAAGCAGAAATAGTGGAAGAAGCTGATATGTTGTCTTTTTTTTCCCAAGCATTGCCTTAGACTGAAGAGTACATATCCACTTCTGTGGTGCAGATACAGATTGATTATGGCAATTGAATTGAGAGGACGAGTATATGAACTGTCATCATTTGGAGTAGAAGAAGAGGATCCGTTTCTGTCTAGGGTGTTCACACTCCTGAAATACCCCTTAATCTCCCCGCATTTCTCTCATCACCTCAGTGTGTCTTTCCAGTCCAGCAGTTTTCATAATTTTTTTCGTTTGTTTTCAGATCTCTTGTTTTTTATACAGTGTAAGTTTACTGGCTACAGCCTATATTTTTCAATTGTTTCTTTATAAATTCCTTTGAAGTAACACAGAGGCTAATGGTCTTCAGGTTAAAAAACATTGGTTAAGAGATTTTGTTCATGTGCATTATTATTTTAGTTTTCCAGTTGCAAACTGTTAGGAAAAATGCTTAGGGCATCAGTTATACTTGTTCATTGGGGATTTTTTAGGGGGATTTGAAATTTGCTGGCGTTTGACAGTTAAAGTTGCTGGTTATTCCTAAGTACCTGTAGAGAAACTTGTAGACTTGCAGAGATTTTAATCTGCTGAAATTCAAGTCCTCTGCTTTAGCACGCGCTAAAACTATCTGCAGGTTTTCAGATTGAAAATTCTTCAAATTGCCAAAATTTTTACATCCATATGCCATTCTTTGAAACAGAAACTACACTGAGAACATTCTGAGTCCAGAGTGGTGCACCTCAAAGTGGTTAATAATTAATGATGAGATAAAACAGTATCCCTTGCTCTCATGGAAATGACTATGCTGGATAAAATTTTCCAAATACAGTCTAGCAGTTGCAAGGGGAAATGTCAGTGCAAATGTTTAAATTTTTTCAAAAGTATAAGCAACTGAAAGCACAGTCTTATGAAGGGAAGCAATGACCAACAGCTAGCTACCTTGCAATGAAAAAAACCTAAAATTATGTAGTACTGTGGCTTTTGTGATGATAAAAGACTGAATTGTGGCAGCTCTTCGCAACTATTGAAAGTTGTGCTGCAAGGTTTTCTTTTCACTTCTAATAACATCTTAAATTTCACTTAGTCTATATGTCTGTTTCAGGTATTTGTTGGTTCCCAAGCAAATTGTTGAACACAATCATTATAAATTTTGGGCTTCCTGTTTTCAGAGATGAACCCAATTACGGAATGAACATGATTGATGTACTTAATTTTGATTATGCCTAGCCTTCAGCCAGGATGCTTCCACTGGTATGTTAATAGTAGCATTGTTAGAGGATGTGGGATGCTCTAACCTTCCTTACGGAGTCTCCACGTTGCCATTACTGTCAGAAGATGTCTTCAGTAATGAGGACAAAATGAACTGACTGATTTCACTCTAGAATGGAAACTTTGGTTTAGAATCATTTTTATTAATACTGTTTTAATATTTTTTTCCCCTGTGCCTTGTGTCCATAGTGGGGAGGATGTGTATGCTGTAATTTCTGCTCCATGGGATATTTTTAAAGAATAAATAAGTGAAAGTATTTCCTATTGTTCCTTTCTTACAAGAACACACGCTGAACTCTCTAGTAGCTCATTTTATGAGTTTCCCAGTGGAAAAGCTCACAGCTGATCGGCTCTGTTCTCAACAGCAGATGTTCTTTTTCTGCTTGACTATAGTAGTGAGCCATAATTTTGTTCTGTGTCTGATGGATCAGTGTTCAAAATTTCAAAATGAATTATTGGAGCAGCCTCCTGGGATTTTTGACTAAGCCAGAGCTGGAGTAAATCTTAAAGTCAAGTCATAAAAAAGAAAATTTCATGTTGCGTTGGATTTTAAAGATCAAAGGTTCATTGTGTAATGGGTCTACATTGCTCAATTTTCAATTCCTGAATAACTTTGAATGTTACAAGAGCAGTATGAATTCTTGCAGTCCATAAAGGAAGTCTGGAGATTTTTAGACTTGAATCTAGAGTTCATAACTATGGAGTTATTGGGCTTTATGCAGGACTAAGAAAGTTACTTGTTACAGTGTGTAGACAAGCCCCTAGAGGAAAGCTAGAAGCATCAGTTACTGAACTGCAAAAAAGTGTGTGTGGGGGGGGAAGGTATGAAGAAGGTATCTTTATTAATGACCTTGCTGATGCACAGATTCCACCCTCAGCAAATTTGCAGATGATACAGAGCTGGGGGGAATGGCTGCTACACCAGACAGCCATGCTGCCATTCAGAGGGACTTCAGCAGGCTGGAGAAATGGGCCAAGGGGAATCTTACAAAGTTCAACAGAGGGAAATGCGAAATCCTCCCATACCTGAGGGGAAGTAACTACATACACCAGTACACCAAACTAGGGACTGACTGGCTGGGGAACACCTAGGCAGAGAAGGACCTTGAAGGTTCTGGTGGACACCAAGTTGAACATGAGGCAGCAATGACAGAGAAAGCCAACAGCATCCTGGACTGCACTGGGCAGAGCATTGAGGGTTGTGGGAGCTGATCCTTCTCCTCAGCCCAGCACTGGTGAGACACATCTGGAGTGCTGGGTACAGGTCTGTGCTCCTCAGTACAACAGAGACACAGAAATACGGGACTGTGTTCAACAAAGGACCATAAAGGTGATTAAAGGGACTGGGGCATCTGTCATGAGGAGAGGCTGAGAGATCTGGGACTGTTCAGCCTGGAAGAGAGAAGGCTCAGGGGGATCTTATCAATGTACAAATACCTAATGTGGGAGTAAAGGAGATGGGGTGAGACTCTTCAGTGGTGCCCAGTGACAGGACAAGAGGCAGTGGGTACAAACTGAAATACAGGAAATCCCATTTAAAAATAAGAAAGAACTTGTTTACCGTGAGGGTGACCAAGCAGTGGAACAGGTTCCTCAGAGAGTTTGTGGATTCTTCATCCTCAGAGATACTCAAAACCCCAACTGGATACAGTCATGAGCAACTTGCTTTAGCTGAGGGTGCTTTGGTCAGGGAAGTTGGACCAGATGATCTCCAGAGGTCCCTTCCTACCCTCAACCCTTCTGTGGTTCTGTATGCCATGTCATTGTGGATTATAGGCTTCCATGGGGCACTGTTATTTCCCCTAAACTAAGGGGAGCTTTGTTCTCACTGAAGGTAGCGGCTCAAAGCTGTGATGTGGTGCATTAGTGCTACCAGATACTTGTCTCTCCTAATATTCACATATTTGCTGGTAAGCAGAATTTCCAAGAGGGTCCTGCTGAGAGCGTGGTGCCGCAGCGCACCATTCCGTGGCACTTGCAGATCATAATGCCTTAACTGGTGTCCTTCCCATTTCTGGATGATGCTGGTAAAAGGGGTGGAAAAAGTCCAGAGAGGAGGTGAATGGGGTCTTTTTCTACTCATTCTTTGCAGATCACAGGGAGAGTGAGGGATACAGTGTTAATGAACCTGTCCTGCTTGTTGAGGTGTGGAAGCAGAAGGTGAGCGTGTAGAGTAGTGAAGACTCATTCTTTCTACATGTCAACCCCATCCAGTAGCTAGAAAACACATGGCAGTAGCAGATGTTTGCCTTTTCATTTTCCCTACACCTCCCCCCCCCACGCACACAAAAATTGAGAGGAGGGAAAAAAAGCACCGTAGATGGGGAAGAGGAGCCAGAAAAAAAAATCTTTCCAAACAGAGCTGGAGCTTTATTAAAAACCGGCTACCAAGGTAGTGATTTAAATCATATAATCCCTTTTCAGACTACATGGATAATATTTTGGTAGGAATCCAGATAATGTTTCTTTCTGTTTCCAGTAATTTTGCTTCTGAAACACAAGAGCTCACTTCTCTAAAAATGACCTCTAAAAATGAGAAATATGTTAATACTGTCTATTATTCTTCTGGTATCTGACAGACAATTTGAAAATTTTTATCGTGTATGGTTTTGAAAGTTCATATGCTGTTCTCACATACGGGCCCTCAGCTTCAGAGTAAACCCCACTCTGGCATTTTCAGTTTTTGCATCCAGGTGACAGATATGATAGAAATGTGGAATGGCAGTAAGCTTTTTGTGTGTCACATTATCACGGACCAATTTTTATAGGTGTCTAAAAATAATAACTCTCTGCATATAGAGATTGTGTTTTAGGACTCCTGGAGGGTTTTATGTACTTGCTTCTTTTAAATTAACAGTTGGAGCTGAATGAACAATCTGTGAATAATTATTTTATATTAAGTTCTTCATTAAGATGCAGAAAAGGAAGGGGGGGGTAGCTGACAAGAGAAGCTGCAGTAGTACTTTCTAGTCCTTACAACTCTGCGGGGTGCGAAAATGATGAATAGCTGAAGTCCATGATTCGGATCTTAAAGGATCAACGTTGCCTTTCAGACAGTGCTATCTCACAACGGCAGTTGTCGCTGGGGTTTTGATGCGGTTGCCTTCTCATCACAGAAACAGCCCCTGGACAAAATCGCACTGTAGATTTTGGTTCATTTCTCTCCAGATAGGAGTTTTTAAGAAGTACGACTGTGCGTATGATTTCTGCGTGTAGCTGCCACCCC
Source organism: Xenus cinereus (assembly GCA_025774025.1). NCBI lineage: Eukaryota > Metazoa > Chordata > Aves > Charadriiformes > Scolopacidae > Xenus > Xenus cinereus. The sequence continues at coordinate 70,706,634 of JAOXJK010000001.1, forward strand.
TTGTCTTACAAACAGAGACTTTTTTTTTTTTGCTGTTACTAATATTAGCGGTGATGATGGGTACAACTTGATGTTGGTGGAGGAGCAATGCAAGACACGGTATCTCCTTTGTCAAAGGACACAGTGCAGATGGACAGGGGTACATCAGCATCTCAGTTGTGATAAACACCCAGCATGCTTAGGCTATAGCAGGAAAGGGCATGCTGTGCAGTGTGAGTTTTTTACTGAAGAACAAGTAGAGCGTGGAAGAGGAGGAAAAGTAGAAACTGATATGGAAGGGACAGTAAGGTACACTGTCCTGTAACAGACACATGTTCTGGAGTAAATCTTGCAATCTCTTGACATGGGGTATCCCATTGGCTTTGGGACTGCATAGGCAGCACCTTTCTTTCAAGATTGTGATGCTCCTTCTCCACCCCCTTTCCCCAACAGTAAGTCTTAGAGTTGGGAAGAAGAAACTGCAAAAGTTATGCAACTGGACAGTGGATTCCTGAGATGCTCGAGGTCCCAGGGATGTGCTATTTTTGTTGCTGCAGGCATTTAAAAAAATGTACTTCCAACATTTTGTTTTGGAATTATTGCTGGAGTTCTGAAGTCCAGGAATTTTTAGCAAGTCCTCACCATGGGAGCAGAAAGAAACAAATCCAAGATATTTTAATATGGCACACACACATAGTTCTATTGTTGCCAAAGGGAAGTGTTCTACTTAAATGTCAAGACAATGTTAGCAACAGCTGACTTGAGAGAAATGATCTGGTGATCCCATCCCAGTCTGGTTTCTAATGGTCAACTGTCTTTCACTGAAAACTCTACCTCAGTCCTTCAATGCTTGGGAGGTGTTTATTGTATAACAGATTTGTAACCTGGATTCTGCTCACTTCTTCAAGGCGGGCTTCTTGGAGTCCTGTTAATAGGGTAGATGAACCTTTCTTTGTCAACATCTCTTTTGTGTGTTCTAGAGGGAACCAGTTGAGGTGGTAATCACATAAAGGTGTAACACAATTTCTGGGTCAGACGTTTCTTCTGGTGATATTTGGAAGTGCACCTCCTATTTCTCTTTAGAACTTGGTGTCTCTTGAGCTCAGTTGCCTGTGCTAGGGAGATAAATAAGCAGTACTGTTTTAACTGGGATGGTTCTTCACATCATGACACTTGATTTCATTTGGAGTACTTTTCTCTGTTTTCCTCTCACTTGCCTGATCATCCCTCCCAGTATGAAGCTAACTAGTTAGAACATTTCTCCCTTGTACCCCCTGCCATGATGGAGTAACACTGATGACATCAAAGGACCTTTTTGGCTGTTACCATGAAATTGGAATTTAATTTAGTCTTGTCTGCAAGTTTCTCACACTGCCATAAAATCTTTTATGTGTATTGATCCTGGGGCTGTTTTAAATGCAATTTTTTTTTAGCTCAGTAATACGTGATTGTTATTTTTCCAGATATTACTTCAGGACCCCTGCTTCTCCCATTCAACTGCAATGCCTGTTCAGTCCTTTATGAAAATCGCTGCGTACTACTGGCATCTCAGGCAGATGTTTTCAGCTGACCAGAGGGCATGTCAGTACTTTGTAACTTTTCTTCACCTCCTCATTCATGAAATTCTTTTGTATGCCTAATTTACTATATTTGGGGCTGTATCCCTTTTTTTTTTTCTTCAGAAAAGTTTGAATGCCTCCTAACTTTTTGACTCATCAGAAGCCTAGTATAGAGACCTCAGACCCATGCTTTCTCCAAATTCATTTCTAGATTCCTCTCAGGCCTCCTTTGTATGATCTTTGGCTCTTTGTGGGCTGTTACTACTTCTAACAATTTGATCTGCTCTCATCAGAGCCTATCTATAACTTTCAGGTTTTATCCTCTATCTAAACTTAACTCTTTCACTGTGCCATTTGATGTAACCTAGTGACTCTCTCTAAACCAGGAAAAAAAAGATTATTTTCTCAAACTTCTTTATAACTTCATTTTGTTTCTGCTGAATTTTAGTATTTGTTCTATTTTTTTTTCTATTGAGAACATTTTTTCATTTTTGTTGCTATAATGTTTTATAAGCCAAATCCTATGGCCTTTGTTATACTACAACACCTGTGATCTCACATGAGACTATTGATAATTTACAGACCAAAAGTTGGCTCTCGTAGAACCATAACTTAATTTTTATTTATTTCTGATTCAAGTGACAGAAAACGTCCGTCCCTGCAACAGTACTTTCACAGAAACATCGTAACAGATGATGTGACCATGTTTTTACTGTTTTCTGCATTTTTTTGGCTTGCCACCCAGAGAACAAAATGAATTTGGCATTGCTATTTTAGCTTATAAAAATATGTTCTTTGTCTATTTCATGTAATTTGACTTTATTTTATTTGCCTTCTTTTTGTTAAAATGTCACTAAGCAGTGACATTTTATTTTATTGTATTTCGTATGATTTTATTTCATTACATCATGATGCATTATTGAGGATGAACAATTTAAAAGTACTGGGGGGGTTGGGGGGGTGGTGCGGTTACAAATAGGAGCAGGTGGTGAAAACTGTGAAAATCTGAGGTAAGATTTCCACTGTGTCAGGGGGGGTGGAATAGGCTGCCCTCTGTTATGATGTGCTCTGGATGCCTTAGCGGGGTGTAACCTGATTTCTAAATTCTGGCAGCCGGAAATATTGCTCCGTGAGAATTGCCATCCAGGTGATGCCTTAATTTGTTTCGTCTGTGTGATGATATTAGATTAACATCGAGCAAGGTTTTTTGCATAAGTGCAAGAAAATGACTCACTGCCTTCTACTTTCTTCCAGCATCTAGAATATGGACGGCACCAATGTATCTGGATTTCTTTGGTGCACTAAGTATGCTGAGGGGGTGGGAAAGGTATTGGGGGGGGTAGTGGCCCAGTTTGTGGGTTTCTCCGGACGCCGGAGCACTTGCTGCGTACTCGGTTTTCAAAATTCAACTTGGCAGAAAACTGCCGTGTCCTGTGTCAGTGAATTCATCTCTTCGGCTGCTATTGCTTCCCGCGGGTTTGCCTTCTGGGCTCGGTAATTGTCAGAAGACTTCTCAATTATTTAATGCGGACGAATGTGTTGCGAGAACTTGACGTCACCATTTGCCTCACGTTGTCCACTTCATGATTCTGAGGCTTAAGTTTTAAGGTCACATGCAAAACTCTTGCTGGTCTTCTCCTGCTGCAGGAGACAAGATTTTTTCCGTCCTCGATGTTTGATGTGCTGTAGAGGGAAGAAGTAGGAGGGAATTGGCAATATTTACGTTTGAGCTAATGAGCAAGGACAATTCTTCCAATGCTGCCTCCTGCTAGCAAGAGACCACAATGTAATCGTTTCATAAACCTAATCCAAGCTCTATCTTACTGTTACTTCAATTTTTTTTTCCTTTCCCCAAATTCTCCTCTAGTAGTAAAGAATAGTTTTTTAATAAAATAAACACTGTTGTTGTAAGTCCAGAGTAGGGCCACAAAGATCATCGGAGGGCTGGACCACCTCTCCTATGAAGACAGACTGAGAGAGTTGGGGTGTTTCAGCCTGGAGAAGAGCAGGCTCCAGGGAGACATTACAGCAGCCTTCCAGGAGCTAAAGGGAGCCTACAGGAAAGGTGGGGAGGGACTCTTTATGAGGGAGTGTAGGATAGGGTGAGGGGTAGTGGTTTTTAGCTGAAAGAGGGTAGATTCATATTAGATATTAGGAAGAAATTCTTTACTGTGAGGGTGGTGAGACACTGGAACAGGTTGCCCAGAAAAGTTGCGGATGGGCTTTGAGCAACGTGGTGTAGTGGGAGGTGTCCCTGATCATGGCAGGGGGGTTGGAACTATGTGATCTTTAAAGTCCCTTCCAACCCAAACCTTTCTATGATTTTTTGAATTTCCTACCTAACACTTATGTCCCTTTGTTACAGCCCAACATTGCTCTGTAGGATAAACCAGCCCCTTCTCTAAAGTATTTTAAAAAGCAATCACATCCCCTGTCAGACATCAGTCTGCTACATTAGATAGAGTTTGCTTTCTCTAGTCTACCCTTAAGTTATTTTCTTCCTTCATAGATTCTTAGAATCATTTAGGTTGGAAAAGACCTTTAAGATCATCGAATCCAACTGTAAATTCAACACTGCCAAGTCCACCACTAAACCATGTCCCTAAGTGCCACATCTACATGTCTTTTAAATGCCTCCAGGGATGGTGACTCAACCACTTCCCTGGGCTATCTGTTCCAATGCTTGATAACCCTTTTGGCAAAGAAATTTTTCCTAATATCCAATCTAAACCTCCCCTGGCGCAACTAGAAGCTGCTTTCCTCTTGTCCTGTCCTAAAGGCTCTTTTCTGCATTTGTTGCAGTTAGGTAGAATTCAGGTTTCTTCATAAATTGGATATAAATTAGAGTCCACCAAGGTATCTGATTAAAGGAAAGAAAATAGATCAGGTAGAAATCTGGTTTTTTTAATCTTGTAAAGCACAAGCCATTTAGTTCAACTTCAAAGCTTAAAGTTTTTCTTCTATGTGGTATTCCAAGACATATCTGTGCCTTGTTCAATGGTATAAAAATTCCCTGTGCCTAATGAAAAGGTTTTTCCTGCTTTATCTAAGTATTATGTTTTCTTGTGACAGCATCACATCAATGCCTTGTATTTGTTCTTGGATTGAATAGTGAACATGATCTTGACCATCTAAAACGGAGAATTTTTTCATTTAGGCCAATTGAAAGCTCTTACTGCTAGTCCCCAGGCCTATAGCCTTTAGCTGTGTTACTGAATTTTGTCCACTTCTGTCACCCCATCCCTCATCCAGTTTCTGTTATGATGTCCCAGTTCTCTGTCGTATGGAAAGGATCTTCAAACGTTATCATCAGCACGTGTCATTTCCTGACTGTACTTCTTGTAAAGTGTCACTGATAGGAAAATTGTGATCTTTCCCAAAACAAACCCAGCCTTGGAGAAACTCAAAAAATGATCTCTCTGCAGTACACGCTGACACATCCTCATAGGTGATTCCTGAGCTTTTTTTTGTCACTAATTTCCTCCTCCGCAGCAGCCAGACTAACAGTTTCTGATACAGGTAACGGAAGCACCGCAACTGTGAGAAAAAATCAGTGTGTGTGATGGCAGTGGGGAAGAGGACGAGGGGACTCCTGCCGAGTATGTCTCTGCTGTCTGGAGGACTGTTGTGATAGAAGTGGGTGTCATTCAGCTGCATACAGGTTGAGTTCTTTAGGGACTAATAATAGGAGTTTGCGGTCCAGACTGGCCGGTTGACTTGCTGTGTGTGGTTTGTATGATGAGCAAAGAGCGAGGCAGAGGTAGAGCGAAATGCATTTAGTGAATAATTTGTGTAATGTATGAATGGTGAAGAGTGATAACATCCTTGGACCTTTTAAGAAGAAAAACTCTTAAGTTATGAGAGAGATATATATGTATGTATGATAATTAGCAAATAGAAAAGGGATATAAAGTTGGCAAAAATGCAAACAGCAGCAGTGTTGTGCTTGCCATATTCACATTTTGTAATTTGATTCCAGAGAAAAACGGAGCAGGAAGAATTCTAGTCCTAAAGAGCAAGAACTAAATTTTTATGGCCTTTTTTTTCACCTGAAGTTGTATTTCATTTAGTTATATGAAAAAAATACTTGAAGAAAAAGACAGGAGGACTATTCCATCTTGCACAAAGGGACAGAAAAGCAGAAGTGTTCTCCAGGGCAAATCACTGCAGAGATGGAGTAAATTCGCAGTCTATCCCCTAGAGTACCTGATGTATTGGAGCAGTTAAAGAGGCATCTGCTGCTGAAATGCAATCAAGAATTGTATTTTATTGGTTTATTTTTCTTACTGCAAATTTGACATCAGCCTTCTAATTGGGTACTTACCCAGTTGCTTTGCTAGGACATACTTTATTGTCTCTGTCTAATATATAAAGGCAAAGCAAAGATGCCTGAGGAATCGGGACCTTTCAATTCTCAACTGGTGAATTGCACAAATCGTGACTGCAGTGAAATAACCGTAGTGCCTTGTAACCCAAAACAAGTTGGGAACCTGCATTAGGAAGTGTTGCCCGCCAAGCTGTGTGTGGTGATTCGGGAGCTGGTGATGGCGGGTGCAACGTCCTTCTTTCAGCAGATACTCTCCAAGACATTTCTCGCAGAGAGTCATCAAGAAAGTGAGAGCCCTTTACGCTTGTGACATCAGATGACCTCAAATCCTAACAGCCCATAACGTATACTTCATGTATCTAAGAAAACGTGTTAGATTCCACCCCTTTCTCAGATACGTGGGTTGTCAGATATTGTGGGACGAATCTAGCAGTTTGGTGCAGCTTTTTTTTCTTCTCTGCTGTTAAGCTGGAGTTTCTTCAGATTTGCATTTTGGGGGAATAACGTTTAAATAATATATTTTCCATAGGTATATGGATAGACTGTATGTGTGGGCATGTGGGAGGGATGAGGGTGTATGCTGCATTTAAAAAGCCATCTTATATAATGGAAAAAATATTTTAAAACATGACGAAATGCATCATGTCTTTCTTACAAAAAAAATCTTATTTCTGTTGTTTATTATTTGGATCTGATATATCAGACAAATCTGCTCTGGAGAACCAATTACAGCTTTGGTGTAATTGGTGTGTTGTGCTTGGTTGTTCGGTTCCAGGACTGGTCATGGAGAAAGCAGAAGCATCATCTGTGCAGAGGCTGTATTTTCAGCTCTGGAAATTACTTCCTGACCTTGAAACATGTCTGCACTGCAGGATTTTAAAACAAACTCTTATTTGCTTTTTGCTCCCAGATAGTCAGTCCTGTGGAGAAGTGCAGATAGGTCTGCAGCTCCAGGTCTTCAGGCTTTTACAGCTAGTTGCATGACTCCTTTTTTAGTTTGAGGAGTTTTCTGAGGAGTAATAAGTTTTGTAATTTTTTTAAGTGGTTCCTTTTCTGTTGATTGAATCATTTTATTATCTTTTAGAAGGCAAGGCAGAAAGTACTAATCCTAGGAAAGAACAATTGTTTCCTTTCGGAGCAGGGATGAGTACTGATGAAGGAGAGCAGCCGGGCAGCGCTCCTAGTGTAAATGGAACCATTTAGGTTTAGATGGCTTGCAATTACAGCTTAACCTAAATGGGTTGCTCTACAGGCAATTAAACCTAATTAGTCAGTAATTTATGTTTCACATCCTGTATACACCCCAACTCCCTAACCCCTATCACTACTGTAAATCCACTAAGAATTACCTGGACAACAAAGGGTAGGAACTGGCTGGGGAGCCCAGGTAATGACTGACCTTGTATTGAAGCCTTTCCCTCTTCACTTTGGAGGTCACACCAAGCATTACCTCCCATCAAAACTGATGGTCATGTAAAGGAGTCTTGCCAGAATTGAAATACATTTGGCTTTGATTTTGCTGTCAGACTTAGAATCATAGAATCGTTCAGGTTGGAAAAGACCCTTGGGACCACTGAGTCCAACCATCAACCCTACTCTACAAAGTTCTCCACTACGCCATATCCCCCAGCACCGCATCTAAACGACTCTTGAAGAGTCTTGGTGAACCAACGACTTGGTTAAGAGTGGCCAGGAGGTTTCAGCTGTTTCAGTAGAAGGCTTCTGAAGGACGGACAGGAAGAGGGGTACGCCATTATTAGCTTTATTTCTGTAAAATACTGCCAATGTATAAAAAGAGAAGGTAATATGCCAGACATTTTGTATCTATTAGACTGTTATAAATAATTGATGATACTTCTAGTTGAGAATACTGTGTTGAGATTACAGCATTTCTTAGACTGTTCAGGTAATTTTTTTGGTTGCTGTGTTTTGGAGTTTGTTGACATACGTGGGCGCATACAGTACTTCCAAGAGTGCTCATTAATTGTGGATTAGTATGTATCTGTAATTATTCTCCTGATTACTTCCCTGATTGAATGTAAAAATGAATAATATACTTGGTAGCATTCGTGTAAAATACACAAATTAAAGAACAGGATCGTAGGTCTTTCGAAAGAAGTTTTGCACTTCCCAGCAGGAGGAAAAATTAAAGAATACATTTATTTTCTTTGGTACAGACACATCATTAGTAGCTGCCACAGCAGATACAAATTTCCTTTGACATTCCCAGTGAAATTAGATCACCTTCCCTCCCTCTGTTTTCTGATAAAATTAATATAATTACATTAACATTAAAAAGAAAAAAAGTAGCATGTGACCGCAGCAAAGAGGCAAAACAGATTTCAAAGCAGATACCATCTTTTTGTGCTGCTGTTGGGAGTCCACGTGAGCCCAGAATTGGATATAGTATAAGTCTTCATATCTAAATTATTTTATTAGATGTCAGAGTGCAATATTTTAAAACTGTTTTCGAAGAGAGTTTGTGATCTGACAGAGGTTCTGAATGCTTGGACATCCACTGTCATTGTGGGGTGTGTTGGTTTATGGGGGAGGTGGCGAAGGGCGTTGGAGGGGTTTCCTGCATAGAATAAATGCAGTACAGAAGAATCTGTTCTTCTGCCTCTATATTGATCTCTCCCACCTCTGATTTTCTTACCTTACCTACAAGTGATGGCACGTAGTCACTGTTCGAGTTTTGCATGTGGGTTTGGGGTTGCTTGGTTTTTTTTTATTATTATTAAAGACTTCCAAGCAGTGTAAAATTGCATGGTGAATACAACTAAAGAATATAGGGGAGAAGATGCAAAACAAATGTCTTTGAACTGAGCTAGTGCACTAGTAATTGTAAAATTAAAGGCTTCTTAGATTGTGGCGTTATTGTTTCTTTCCTAACTTATCAAACCTGGTTTTGGGAAGACTAATGATTTTTGGCAGTACACTGATGTATAGATACAGGCAAGGTAACTTTAGTATTGGGAACCATTTGGCCTATACAGAAGCCAGGCAGATATCCTCAGTAACATTATCCTATTTCTTAGCTCACCTGGCTTGTCTGCTTCTAGTAACTGAGAGGTCTTTCCTGGTTAGCTGTGGTATCCCTGTACCACGCTACATCGCTCCACAAGCATTGCAGTTAAACCACCCAGCATCTGTGGTTTATGGCAAGTGTCAGTGGCCTCGACTATCCATAATTGCTCAACTATTTAAACTATTTACTTGCCTTTTTTGTTTTGGGCTTTTTTTTCCCCTCATCTCTGAGACAATTGGAAAAAGATTACTAAAATTCAACTGTTTTCATGTGAGGGAGACACCAGGTGCAGTGGATCTAGTTCAGAGAAGACGGAGCAAATTTAATCTCAAAACCAAACAAAAAAAACCCCACCCCGACACAGCTAAAATCGAGCAGGGAAAAAAAAAAAAAAAGAAAAAAAGCGGCACAGTTTGGCAGGGTAAGTTCAGAGGCCTCAAGTTACAGAGAGAGGAGGCTGTTTCTTTTGTGTCACATCAAGAACAAAGCACTTGTGTGAGCCCCTGAGCAGCTGGGGTAGCAGGGAGACGAGGGGAGGCAGCAGAAGTCTGCTCAGGAGGGCAGGCCTGCCCCAGCGCCTCCACCATCCTCCTGCTGATTGACATAAACGCTTTCCCTCTCGCTTGAGATCAAAGGGTCTTGTCTTTGCGCTGTAGTGAAATAGTTCAGTACTATACGATGTGGAATCTCCATGTATCTAAACACCCTGTGCAGAAAACTGCACCGGGCGGGTTGCTTTTCACAGAATCACAGAATCTCCGTGGTTGGAAGGGACCTTTGAGATCATTGAGTCAAACCACAAAAAAAAAAAAACCAAAATCAAACAAACAAACAAAAACCCCACACAACACCCCACAAACAGACACAAACCAACAATTTCAGGCACTAGAGCATGCCCTGAAGTGCCACGTCTACACGTTTCTTAAGTAGCTCCGGGGATGGTGACTCCACCACCTCCCTGGGCAGGCTGTTCCAGTGCCTGACCACTCTCTCAGGAAAGTAATTCTTCCTA
>JAOXJK010000001.1:70720054-70734576 GCA_025774025.1 Xenus cinereus
GCAACCCTGCTTTGGCAGGGGAGTTGGACTGGATGATCTCTAGAGGTCCCTTCCAACTCCAACAATTCCGTGATTCCGTGAAAGGTTTAGTTAGCTTATTTCCTAATAGCCTGTAAAAATGTGAGCACAAGCGTCTGTGTTGTAAACCTCTGGTTGAGTTTCTGACTGTGATTTACAGGGGTGTTGTAAAATTCTGTGAAACTGTCCTCAGATGGGGGTGCACAGCCTTTGGAGGAAGCCAGCGAGGGCTCTTGCCTGCACTCGATAAGCTGGTGCTCTCTGCTACACGAGTGTGATAAAAGGGGACCTTGCGAGCCTTTCAGCCGTCAGTGCATGAAGCCAGGATTTCTATATTTTACCTTCCCTTGCTGGGTCCGTGGTGGCTGCCCAGATTGTGTCAAGGCCACATTCTTTCCACTGCCAGAGGTGTTTACGGTGCTATCAGCTGCGAGCTGGGAAAGGCAGAGCTCTGGGAGAGGGGTTGGCACACGAATGGGGAGAGAGGAGTCATCTCAAATGGCACGACCGCGTGGATGTCCTTGGGTTTGTATTAATTTTTTGATGAACAGCTCAGTATTAAATTCAGGTCTGAGAATGTTTTTAAAAGCCTTTCAGTTTAGCATAACTGCAGTTGAAGTAATGATTCTGAGCTTGCAAGAATCGGACAAACGCAGGTTAAACAAGGCCTGACCCCCCACTACCCGCCACCTCACACCCACAGAGGCTGCGTCAGAAAGGAGAGCAATTAATGTAAAATGGGGTCTTTCTTTGTATGCTGTTATCAGCAGATCAACTGAATTACTGCCTGGGAGGCCTCCTAGCTTAGGGAAGTCCTGTAGGGCACCTGTCAACCCTCTGTGCTGGATTTATTCCAGTAACGACCAAACTGGAACTTCCCAGCCCAGGTTGGGTCTCCATGGGTTTTAGTTTGCTCGCCTCTAGTCTCCAAACTGAAATATGGGAGGGTTTCCAAGGGGGAGCAGCCTCTCTGGGAGAGCAGCGAAGGAGCTCGTGCCTTCCTCTAGGTCTGAGTATTTACTTCACATGGGGGGGCTCCCTGGTTTTGCCTGTTGCTGTAGTTGGGACAGTAGACGAATTATCCCAAATAAAGCTTCAGGTATGCCTGGCAGGGGAAGGTATAGCACTGATTAGAGAGAGAGAGAGAGATATTAATTGCTCGGAAAGCAGCACAGTGCTACTGGAAAACAGGAAATAGCAATAGGGAATGCTATCCATACAGGAATAAATAAATATTTGTAGCAGAGAATCTGCAAGTGGCACTGGCTTTCTCCCACACTGTTGTCAAAGTAACGGGCTGCCTTTGAATAAGTTCCATTTAACGTATGCATGTTACAGGGAATGTCAGTGTCTGAATAATCCTCACAAACCTTGGAAAACGAGATTCATTTCAGAATCCCGAATTTTGGCTATCCGCCTGGACTTTGTGTTAATTAGAAGCTGAAAGTTCGTTAGAGTGGAGCTTCTGAGGGTCTCCCCAGGAAGGGTCACAACAGCCGTTTCTTGTCTTCGCTGAGGAGCTCCAGGACCCGTGACAGCTTCAGAAGGGGGTGACTCACACACTTGTCATATGGACACGGGGAGGCTGACTTTCTTCTGAGTGAAAGATTGGAATGGATGGAGAGGCATCTTACTGCTTTTGAAGACAGCAGAGTCCTCTGGCTGACTGCTCAGGTACAGGTGGTGTATTTCTCATGAATTCATCGAAGTCTTAGCCTGGCACCAGTGAAAGAAGGCATGAAAATTCTGTATTTATCGCTAACCGTAAGCTCTACCGGAGGTTGCTCTGAGCAGAGTCACTGAGTGTGATTTAGTTGTGAAGTCCGAAGATTGTTTATACTTAAAACAGACGTGACATGATGCAGACCTGAGAGATAGGAGGAGAATTCAGAAAATCTCTCTCGTCTGTCACCTTTGCAGCTTTAAATTTATTCCCCTGCAGCTTCAAGTGGAGGCTTAATACCCATAAAATTATGGGAGGATGGTTTTGTTGTGTATGTATTTTATGAAGTCAATAAAGAAATCTTAAGCAGAAGTGATTACACCTGAAATGGCAGCAAGGAAATAGCTGTTTCTCTTCTCCGTTCTCTGATTCATTCCTATGTCAGGATTTACGACTAACTCAATTAAACACACACTTTCCTCATAATTGCCCATGTGCTAGCAGAAAGTAGCCAGTTGTCGGGGGTTTTGTTCATTTCTGGGTTGGCTGCTTGAGAACATAAGGATTTGGGGAGAAACTGTGGAATTACCCATAAATTTTCTTAATTGAATTGAGTGTAAGCTTTCAAGCTTGAGATGTGAGCAAGGAAAACTTTCCAGTTTCCAGGCAGAGCTGTCTCAGTGCAGTTATTTACACAGTGCTGCTTTGACTTGCTGTTAAAAAAAAAATCACACTGAGGCAGAGATTAGGAATTCAAAGAGCAGTTTTGTAAGCAAAAAGTGCCTGGGTTTCATTCAGTAAGAGGAGATGTGGTGGAGGAGGGAGAAAGCGGGGGCAGTGAGGAGGGGAAAGAAAAAGGACTATGACTTCAAGCAGGTTTGCATACGTCAGCCAGTGAGACCTTCATCCTGTAGAGCCTTAGGAATATGCTTTGTGTTAACACTGCTTCGGTGAAACAACTTAAAGCATGTAACGTATGTGGCCCTGGACGGCAGGTCAGCCTCGCTCCCTCCATCTCTCCCTCCTCGTTGTTACCCTTTTTGCACGGTTCTGAGTCCTCGTATTTTGAGAAATAGAATCGAGGGGATTGAGTTTCTTTCAGAAAGCTACTATAAAATTTCTCATCCCTTAATAACCCCAAAGCTTCTCACTTCAGGGTTTAAATGTGGTGTACAGAGGACACATCCATCCTTTTAATGTTTGGTTGGGGGGGGGGGGTGTTCTGTTGCCCTTCACGTTTTGGTGTGAATCGTTAAGAGACATCAGAAATAACTGAAGGAGTCTTTGCTAACAGCAAAATGTACTTTAATACCAAAAGATACCTGCTTAGTCTGCATGCACTCATGTTGATAGTACTAATTTATCTCATCACGGAAAAGGAAACTTACATTATGGGTTTAAAATGTTGGCAGTTTACATGAATATTTGGGGACTTTTCTGTGCTCAGTGGAATGTAATACTCGGGAGCAATATTGTGCCTTCTTTTAAATACAATATAAAATTAGTAGCTGCAGCTTATAATTTTATCCCTGCAGGATTTGAACATCATTTGTACAGCATCTTAGGTCATTTATGTCTTGTCATCGTGAAATATTTGTGTGAGATTTTACTTAAAATAGTACAAAATCTTTTTAATTATGTTCCAGATCAATGTGCAAGAAGTCTAGTCAGAGCAGCCAAATGAGCGGTGCGTCTTCCGTGCCCTGCCAAGTTACTGGTGCACTGCTGGAAGTTTTCTATCTTTCCCTGTAGTCTGAGAGATTTGTGCCTCGCATACAGAAGTTTCAGCAACCTGACAGAGGGACAAGGCACGATAACGGAGAGGTTATAGTGTTGATGCTTGGTAGCAGTCTCTGAAACTGAGGTGCAAGGGAGCCCACGGCTGCTCAGTGGTATAAAATAGAGGCAAGAGCTTACAGTTGCTTTCTCCTTGTGCTTTGGGACTTGTTGATGGAGAGGGAGTACCACAAGGTGACAGCCTCCTGCTTTCTGCCAGATCAGGGATCAGATGCACAGTGTTCTTCATTACTGTGTGCTCGCAACCGTTCCCTAAGAGAACTGAAAACTTTTAAGCAGTTCTTTTGGAAGCCTTCAGTCGCTGAAGGAGAGCAAGAGAGACCCCTTTTTTTTCGAGGAGGTCTGCGTAGGCAGGAGTGGGAGCAGACGGTTTGCCCTTTGCCTGCGCCGCTTCCCGCAGGATTACGGGTCTCCAGGCTGACAGCGCTGCTGCAGGTTTGAGTAACACCAGCCTGGAGTGCAGAGGCACGGTGGAAGGCTGCATTCCTCCCCCTCCCGCCCAAGGCTTTTGCTTTTTTTTTTTTTTTTGGGGGGGGGAGGTGGTGGTTGTTTTTCTGTGCCTGCTGACGTCAACAGAATTGCCAGATGGCATTTCAATGCTTCGCAAAGAGACAGGAGCCTTTTATTACCGGGGTCACGTGGATCCCATTCATTTGCATTCCCAGAAGTGGTCTAAAGCTTTTGCTCACTGTATGGGCAAAGGGCGTTCTGCACCTTCCAGGGACCCAGAGGGCCTCCTGTGGGATGCTGTTACCTTAAGTGGATCCTATAAGAAGTACACGTAGAGGAAGGTTTTGCTTTCACGTTCATTTGGCTACCAACTATTAAAAGCCTCCAGACGGTTGTGCTTCGCAGAGGGTTTCTGGTTTGTTTGGTTTTTAAAAAAAAATGGCAAAAGAATACTTTTGCAAACGTAGGGCAATAAACAGACCCAGGGCTCAGCTCTGGGAAAGTGACTTGTAGTCCCTCAGATAGAAGTGACTCAGTAGCTTGTGGAACAAACAGGCAAGTCCAACACTGTGACAAATACTAGCAGAGAAGGAGGAGCTACTGGGTGTAGATTTTGAAGCTTTCAGGCTCTAACATTGAAGCTGGACTGTAATGTGATCAGTGCATTGAAATGGAACGTAGTCCCTTTATACTCCTGAACAGATGACTGGGAACTCAGTACCAGATGCGCAAGATTAAACCAATTTACTTTGCTGTGTTTGAGCCATCCCTGCAGCAGCCGGGCAGGGGACATGGCAATACTTGAAGGCCAGAACAATCTCTTCCTGACGTGGTAACTCCAACAGTAGCCCTTGTCTGGCAGCTAACCCAGAAGAGAAAGAGCTTGTGGTTAGATTTTCACTGGACTGAGACCTTGGAGAACCTGCAAAGCCCGCAAGGGAGCGCATGGATGCTGGAGCAGGAAAAGGCAGACTTAATCTTGGGGGGCATGAGCCAGTGGAAGCCCTTCTTGCAGGTTATGAAGATGGTCCTTGGAGTGGTTTCTCACATCAAAGGGAGCAAAACTGCATTTCTGTCTGAGAATGAAAGGCGGGAGCGCTTTTTATTTTTCCCTGAAGGAAATGGAAAGAAGGTGCCTTGGCTGAAGCACATGGGCTGTGTGGTGAATGAGAAGAGAGGAGGCTAAGTAGTCTCATTTTCACTCCTACATCCCAGTCTAAAACTAAAATTCTCTAAATCTCATATAGATTACCGAATTCAGATGAGATTAATGTCTGCTCAATCTTGGCTCACAAACCAGCTTTTATTACATCACTATTTTATTTCTACCAATTTCAGCTTTAATATGTGCCCCTGTGGTGCCTCCTTGCTCAGAGTACACTGCAGTGACAAAGATGTGCATTAAGTTACCAAGGGCCATCTGTCTGAAAAAAAATATGGGGCAGCATAACCCTGTGATCTTTCCAAGTGTGAATATTTTATGGCTTAACAAAGTGCTATTGAAAGGCATGAAGCAAGCAGCATCACATACTCCCCTTTCCTGCTTGATAAGCCATGTGTTAATATTGCTTACCCTTGTCTTACCAATTTTCCAGCTGTATGACATGCACTAAGTTCTGGTGATTTATCGTGGTATTCTGTGTATGTTAAGCATTGCTGCAATTCACATGGTGTTAAGTGGTTACAGAAGAACACACAAATAAATACAGTGAATTATTGGGCTCTTTAAATTTGGTACCATTATATTCATGACTAGGAAGTGGAGAAATTATTTTAAGCTGGCTCAGAGCAGACTGGTTGATGTTGTGGAGTATGAAGAGTAATAACCAACTTGACCCTGCTTTCATAACTCCATTCTTCAGCTGGGGGAAGAAAGAGTACAGTTTCTTTAGGGCTGGCGTCTTAGGAAAACTTGGTGCTCACGCTGTGCTCCGATACCTAATTTAATTTCACAGGGGAGTAGCGATTGGCGTTCAGGTTGTGATTCACAGATCATGGAACAGGAAGCAGCCTGTCAACTTCTAGGGAGCTAAAAGGGGGGAGAGTTGCTTAGAGAAAAACAAGAATCTGTTTTGGGAGGGAATTCGGCTCGTGAGCACAGCAGGCAGACTTCAGTTCTGCCGTGACTCCTGCTGAAGCTAGAGTCGTCACTCTGCAGATTAATTTGCGTCCTTTGGTAGATGAACAAAACAAAACAAAACAAAAAAACCAAACAAAAAAAGCCCAACAAACCAAAACAAAAAGAAATAACACTCTTTCATATCAAGGATAAGAGGTTTTTCAAGACTTCGGTTTGAATGTGCCCCTTCTGTCCTTCCATCCCAAATTAGCTGGGTTCTGGATTTGCTTCCATAGCCTCTGTAGCTTGTACCTAATTGCAAATGTGTTGCTGAACACTTTGCATCCTTTTGCAAATCACAAAAATGGAAAGAAAGTATACTTACACTAACATGTGTGTGTAAACACTGTCTTGTGTGTGTATGTGTGCTGATGCTTCATTATTAGCATTTTTTGCAATAGTATTTCATTGTTTCTCTTCCATTATTATTTTTATGTGGATAGTGTCAGCAGCTTTATTGAAAAAAAAAGTATAATAATCTTTTATCAAATTTAGGGAATACTTTCATACTAAACATTGCACAATTGTACATGGAGTTTAGCATCTTCAACAACTTGAGAAACAAAAAAATGGGGAGAAGAGGGGCATGTGTGTTATCCTTATATGTTTGACTTACTGCTCTGAAAGAAATTCTGCTTCCTTAATACAGCTGTCAAGCACTGCATGTATTGCTGGGGAGTTTTGCGTTCCTACAGAAATGTCTGTAATCCTTCTGCTACAGAATATTTTTGTATGAGGGTTAGTTCAAAGTGTTATGAGATTCCCTCCACCTCCCCCAGATACAGTAATTTCTTTGTTGTTTGTACAAGATTTTCAAGATCATTGGAAAGAATGCGAACAGCGAGAGACTACTAGACTAATATATAAAAAACAGGGATGAATATCTTTTTTCCTCCCAAATTGATGGTAGCATTTCA
Organism: Xenus cinereus; assembly: GCA_025774025.1. Classification (NCBI taxonomy): domain Eukaryota; kingdom Metazoa; phylum Chordata; class Aves; order Charadriiformes; family Scolopacidae; genus Xenus; species Xenus cinereus. The sequence continues at coordinate 70,727,019 of JAOXJK010000001.1, forward strand.
TGTGCACGGCAGAGTTTACAGTCTCGTTTTTAAGGAAGAATAGTGCCATCTGGTGATCCCTGGGAAAAGCTTTTCCGCACCTAAAGCTGCAGGATTAGAATGCCCTGTATTAAAAGTTCTGCTCGGTGGTAGCATTGCTGTTATGTTATATACTTTCCTGAAGCACTGACTCACTTTAAGCGGTGACCTAGCATAAAGTATCCTAGATAGCGTGCTCATCTATGGAAGTACGTGTTCTGTAGCCTTGAATTTGTATTCAAACCAGCTGTTCTGCCATTTTCTCACTGGCATCCCCGCCATGAAGCTCTCATCCCCTGTTCCGGTCGTGATTTTCACTTCTGCAGCTGCACGTCCTCATAGCTGTGTTCAGTACCCCCAGTCTCCTGCCCTCTCCCCTTTTTCTGTGCCATTGACCCCCCGGGGACACTAGGGGACCTTCTGGGAGTCAGTAACCCTTGGGAAGAGGAGTGACATTTTGGGCTTCCTTGCTCCATCCCTCTGGGAGCTCCTGGTCTGCATCACTTACTTATCAGTGAGGTGGTGGCTGCATTCCAGCAGAAGACCTGCACTCTGGTCTCCTTTCTCGTTATGTTCTTGTCAGTAATGAAGGGCTGGCATCTAGATCATCACTGATGCTGCCGCTGCCCGAGGGGAAGCAGAGTTCAGCCTGCTGCTCCGGAGCCCCGTGGGGTCTCGCGTGGCTGTCAGCTTGGTGCCGGGAGAAAAGGTTGTGTTACTTTAAAGGGGGATTCATGAATTGTTTATACAGAGCTGAAGGAACGTAGTTTTACAATCAAAAATAGTTACTGTATGAGGTTAGAAGTCTGCCAACGGACAGGTTTTATTTAAAATAATTTAGTCTGTGCACTTGGTGAAACGTCTTAACTGGTTCTCATTTAGGCTGATCACAAAAACAAGCCCTTAAAGCAGAGTAAAAACCCCTAAATTATATGTAGAGTCAGAATATGATTTTATCTTTTTTGTCTGGTTACTAGGTACACCCAAATCCACACAAATCAGGCTTCAGAGTTAAATATGAAGTCCTATTTGTAACTAGTCTGTTTGTTTTTAGCTGTCACGAGCTCATATGGTTCTCTTTATACACAAAGGATTAGTTAGTCTTCAGAGACAGCTTTTGATTTGCATTTTCTTCTCTGTTTAAAAAAAATAAAGTCACCTAAATGTTAATTCCTTTCTTTCCCATTAATTCCCCTCCCCCCATTTATACGGAGCTATTAACATGTTTAGGTGCGAGGTATATTACTATAGCTCTGTATAGAATTGGATCATTATGGTCCCTTCCAACCTGATATTGTATGATTCCATGATTATACAGTTAGTTATGGCTTAGAGGCATATCTGTATCATGCCAGAGAAATCCCATCCTAACCCAAAGCATCTTTTCTAAAAAGCAGAACCAAGCGAAACCTCATCACTCTGCCTTGTTGTGCCACCTTGATTTTATTGACAGGAAATCAAACCCATCTCTTGGGTCTGCCGGTGAAGATAAAAAAGGGCGAGTGGATAAAGTGTTGTGCGTTTTAATTTGGTGTGGTGTTTACTGTAGTATCATATAGAATGTTTCAGCTTTGCAGCAATTGTAGCTTGCAATAAAGATGGAATGGATACAAAGAAATCTGTACTCAGATTAAGGGCAGTTTTCACATTACTGGCAAAACGCCATCTGTTGCACGAAGTGGGCTTTACTGATACGTATTTTCAGTTCTGTGTTAGCATTTTGCTAGAATTGCAGTAATTAAAAGAACAAATGGTTTCGTTGAAGCGATTCTTCCTTCTAGAGCACGTTGCTTCCTAACATTATTGCCAAAGATCTCACCGAGTGCATTAGGGGCATAGAGAGAACTGGTCAGTAGATTTTTATTTTTGTTTTACTTTAATAGGATAAATGGGGTATCTGGGGCCGCTTGTAGCACTCAGATCGAAGCAGCCGGGGAGATAGCACAGAAGTAGGAAGACTGAATCCATATGCTTCATCAGCTGACTTGTCAGAGCACCGTATGGCAAACAATATTCCTTGTGGTCTGTTTCAATTTGTTAACAAATATGTTTACATAAAGCACTGCAATGAGAGATGTGCGTGACTCTTCAACAAGGTCAGCGGTATGAAGTCAAGCGTTTCGTTGTGATTAAAGTGGTCTTTTTATCTTTCTTGTTCTGAATTTAACCTCCCAAAGTTAAACCGACTATGGGAGGAGACTTTGAACTTCAGTACCCTGCATTGCATTAGGTCGCCGGTGTAAGCAAACCTGAATATTGAAGTTACTTCAGGGTCTAATCCATTATGGATCAGTCCAATTTAAGTCAACAATGAGCCTCTGATTGCAGGAGACACGCTAAGCCTCTGCAGAAGTCTGATGCAGCAAAAAATGCAGATGTGGGCACCAGGCTGTTCTGCAGGACAAGAAGTCATAACCTTTTGGAAAAAAACTGAGTAACTTTGTTGCAGCATTTTCCAAGTAAAGATTTAAGTTTTGCAAAGTTGACATGACTTCTTGTTCCTATCTTTTAATAAAAATGCTTTAAAATTGCTGAAGCAAAGCCAAAACAAGCCCTTTCAGTTGCCAGAAATTCCAAGCCCTGTCATTTTTCTGTCAGGGTACAAAATATTTTTGGTGTTTGTCTAAAGTTGTCAATAGAGTGAGAATCCACCAGTTTGCCTAATTTGAACCGCTGCTTCTCGTTTGTGAAGACACCGCTGCTCTCTGTGCCAGAGCTCGATGGCAAATTCATGGAATGAGAAGTGAAGTGTCATCATAGCTCATTAGTATGTCCACTGATTAATAGGATTCCTCCCGAGTTAAAGTACCAAGTCTTTGTGGTGATGCATCTTTTCAAGTGGTTGATTTTCAGTGTTAAAAGATTTGCATGTTGATACTGCTTTTCTATACCTCCTTTTAAAAATTCAGAGCAGGCTTTTAACCTGCCTGCCAGGAAATGTGAACTTCTGTATGGTTTTAATGCACCATTTCCAGCTGGTTTAAAACTGGCCCTCATTGTGTCCTCCTCCTTGATTTCAGCTTGTCAGTGCGTCTTTCTCTTCTTCTCCAGACTCTGGTCCTGCCTTTCGGCATTCTCCATACATTCCCATACTCCTCTATGCTTCCACACAGGCTGAGAGAGCTGGGGTTGTTCAGCCTGGAGAAATGAAGGCTCCAGGGAGACCTCATTGCAGCCTTCCAATATCTGAAGGGAGCTACAGGAGAGCTGGGGAGGGACTCCTTGTCAGGAAGTGTAGTGACATGACAAGGGGTAACAGTTTTAAATTGGAAGAGGGGAGATTTAGATTAGATATTAGGAAGAAATTCTTTGCTGTGAGTGTGGTGAGGCACTGGAACAGGTTGCCCAGGGAAGCTGTGGCTGCCCCATCCCTGGAGGGGTTCAAGGCCGGGCTGGATGGGGCTTTGAGCAACCTGCTCTTGTGGGAGGTGTCCCTGCCCATGGCAGGGGGGTTGGAACTGGATGATCTTTAAGGTCCCTTACAACCTAAACAATTCTATGATTCTATGTATTGGTTTAAAGTCCTTCAGTTTTTAAAAAAGAAACTTGCAAAGCCACAGAGAGGAGTAAAAAGCCGACACATTGTTTTGTTTGTTTTATACTGATTTCCCATTGTTTTTTACAGGCTTTTGGTGCTCCATTTCTGCCCCCCCTGTCTCCTGCCCTAGTGAGCCTCCATGCACCCCTTGTGAGCAGCCTTTCTGTTAAGGCAGTTTGGGTGGAGAAATCAAAATCACGTGTTTCCAGTTGAGTTTTTTTTTCTTGCTCTTCAGCATACACAACAGTGCTATTTCAGTGAGTCTAATTCCTGGTTACCTAGTTCCTCAGTGCCTACGTAGGCAGTATCTCCCAAGGATGACAAATTTCACTTGGGAACCCTGAAGTGCCTTCTTCCACTGTTGACTCAGATCTTGACAAAAAGGGTGCTGAGCGTTCATAAACCCCGTTGCAGTCAATGCAAAGAGCCTCCTGGGCAACTGTTATTATAGTTATTTTCCCGTTTCTTCTTCCAGGTGGTTTCCTGGATACACTTTGTCTGGCATGCTAAACCACAGAGAAATTTGAGGTTCCTGGCATATAAAGGGTGAATTCCTGGATGCACTTACATATATATTTGCTATTGCAGGTAAGTGTCATCTTGAGGGAATTGTTGGGCCCAGCCTTAAGAGAGAAGGCAAGATTAATCAGAATGCCTAATGACCAGATTCTGGTAAATTTTTTTTGTTCCATTTATTTCCGTAAGAAAAATGAAAATGTTTACAAAACTAAATTGATATATTTGTGATGCAATTCAGATCATGCTATAGACAAATCCTGAAAGGAGAATTCTGTTGTGAAAATACATATGTTCAGTAGGTAGTACGTGAAATACAGGACAGAATGAGAAAAAATATGACCCTAAAGTAAACTTCATGCTAATTTTAGGAACAATTAAAACAATACAACTATTGTATTTCATATAGCATTTGGTTGCTTCATAAACTACAGAACACATTTAATATTCAAAGGAATATCTACAAATAATTCTAGATTATCTTTGAGGAATATCAATTTATGTATTTTAAATACAGCTTACGTATAAACAAACCCATTTAAATATAAAAGCATTTTAAAGAATTGTGGGTGTCATCTCTAAATTATGAAACTAGAAATAAGCTCATGACTCCAATCTATCTTCATCACAAACATGAATCCAGCACTTGTATTTTATCTCAGTCTGTTATCTATTTCCAGAAGCAAACAACAATAAGGTAACAAGAAGCAATGATTTAGCATCAAGAAAAGACAGCCTTTTGAAATTCCTTTGTCTTTTCTTTTTATAGGGCAGATCACTGCTTCTACATTCTGTGATGGCATTATTGAGACTTCAGGCATGGGGTAAAAGGAAATTTGAGAGACATCGCTTAGAGGTTAGAGATTTCTAAGTATTTTGCAAAATAAGATCGTAACAGTTTCTCCTGTCAAATATCAAAATCATTTAGACTAACTATTCCTGAAGAGGAGATGCACATATAACTCCTAAAACTAAATTAAATAGTGGATTTAATGGGATTTTACTTAATTTACCTACCTCTAGACAACTTCTCAAGATTTTTTTCCCTTTTCAAAGGCTTTCCTTTTTTTTTAATTAGTTAGATTTACTTGTTCATAAACTATTTAAGCTATCTGTGAAAACACAAAAATTAATCACTTTCTCATCTTTATTCTAAATTATTGTGCCATGTGTAACTTGTGTTGATTTATTTACCAAAACAGAATTCATTTCGTAGCTAATATATTTTGACCTGGATTATCAAAAGAAAAGTACTGTAACCAGAAACAACCTTTCTAAGCACAATTTCTCTCAAAAGAGATATTTAATTTGGGGGTCGTGATGGAAATACGTTACATTTATTGTTTTATTTTCCTTTTAATGGTAATAAAAATTACATAGTCATAGTTTAATGCATGTCTTGGAAAGAAGAGCAAGGGACTCCAGTGATTAAAAGAGAAGTGAGTTAAAACTCATATGACTTTTTAAATAACAACACTTAGTTTGACATTCTTTGTTTTTTCTAAATGACAAATTCAAGATGATATGTTCATTAAAATGCAATACTTTATGCACTACTTAGTACCCTCTATGTGTAATTAGTGTGCTGAAAGAGACAGGAGTCTGTCAGGAAAAAAATAAACTGGTATGATTGAAGAGTGCGCCATAATGCATATTTACCAAGAGCTCATTTAAAATACCAGAAATCACCAAAAGGTAGCTTTTCATAGAAAGACTCTTACATAATATTTTGTATTTACGAATTTTAGATTCCATTTGTATGTAAGGTTCTGAGCCAATCAATTTGACAATGTATTAAAAGTATGAAAAAAAATAAAAAATGTCTATGTTACTTAAAAATTGTGTAATTTGTATTTTGCAAGAACTTTCTAACCTAACAAAAATAATTGTGTTATTTCAGGTAATAAATAAAACCTATAATTAGGTTTTGAAAAGCTTTAAAGCTTACAGATATTGAATAAAGTCATAATGCACATCTATGCATTTGTGCTAGGAATACAAATCTGATTTTTTCCCCCAAATTTATTACAATCACCTAAATCGTCCTTCGTTAAAAAGTCATGTGAAGGAAGAATCAACATGATAAGAAATCCCAGCAAGTTTTACCCTGAAAAAGAATTTCAGCTGCAGACTAGCATTGCCAGAACCATCGGCCCTCTGTAGCTGGCGTCTATTCATTGTGCCACAAGCTTCATTTAACCTGGGCAGTGGCAGGGCAAGTGAGACACTTTCTCGGCTCGTGACCCGCTGATGGTTTTCTTCCTCTCCTCCCTTCCAGGGGAGCAGGCTCTTGCCATGGGTGACCAGTGGTGCTGAACATCGCAGCTGAAGCAGCAACTTGCCTACCAGAAGCAGAGTGAAGATGGATCATCTCTGGCCTCAGCAGGGAAGTGGTAGCCACGGGCTGTGACTTTGCAGTTAATTTAGAGAACAGCTAGATGAGGATACTTCTCGGTGAGGAATGGCAGCAGCTGTTGGACTCCCCCTCCTCAGCGAAGAGGAAGCGACTGCCCGCCCAGGTAGGACAGCTACGGCACCCGCATGGTTTACTCTGGTCTTCCATGTGGGCTCTCTCACTTGGAGGGACTTCAAGGTAGGCTAAACTTCTACTACAGCAGAGGAAAGCCAGATTTCCAAATCACAAGTTATCTTTCATTAAAAAAAGTACTATTTCTCGTGGCTAGCACAGGTATACCCATGAGCATCCACATAGGCACGTATTACGTTTCCACCCTGAGACTGGTAGACATGATGTATAGTCAGCCTGAAAAGTATTGCATATAGAAGATTTGACAGAAATGACACTAGTACCTGATCACGTATGGTTATTCTGCTGCTATAAATCACAAACTACTTTTAAAAAAATTTTAAAAAATCTAGATGTAGTTTTGTTTTGGTTTTCCTCGTGCTCTGCAGTTTCCTCATGAGCTGTTTGTGTTTTGCACGTAGTATTGATATGATGGGTTAAAGTTTTTGTGTAAGAAGCTAGGTGCATTAAGGGTAGCTGGGAGGGTCTGAAAGAAGGCTGGACTGTATCGTTTGTGGAATATCTTAGTCATGAGAATGGCAAAATTCTTGCCTGTGTGTGGTGGAGCAGAGATGTCAAGGGCATGGAGGCATAATGTTAAGGAACTGCCAACAGCATAACTCTGACTTAGAGATGTGAAAATGCTTAAAATTTTTCTAAGGGAGGAAACAGTGCTTAAAACTACACACAGCTTATTTCTGTGCTTTTGTGTCAATAATGGAATCCTCCTAGGATAGGAAATTGAACATAACAGCTGTTTATGTAAATTACTTAATACAGTTTAAAAAAAAATCAACATTTTTAGAAAATCATAATATGGACTTAATAGACAGCTGTTGAAGAAAACATGAATATGGCAACATTATCTATATTCAACTTGCTTGGAGGCTGGAAGTTTTTCCTGATTTTCTTTTCTTTTTTTTTTTTTTTTTTTTTAATCTCATAAAACTTACTGCTTG
>JAOXJK010000001.1:70754370-70785820 GCA_025774025.1 Xenus cinereus
CCCGCCCCCCCCAAGTTTTTTTCAACTTCAGCTGGGACTAGGCTGCATTAAAAGACTGTCTTCTGCCTTGCATGTCATCTCATCACTTGGATGCGAGGCTGAGGAGAAATACGGAGCCTGAGAGGACCAGAGAAGTCACAGAATCATAGAATAGTTCGGGTTGGAAGGGACTATAAGAACTAGTGCTATGTCCTTGCAAGAAGCTGACGTTTGATGGGTGTCCTTCAGGAGAACAATGATAGATACAATTCTCCTGCGTTACAGAACTGTTTGGCCTCTTCTGGTACAGAGAAGTTATAGCCTGAAGGCTGAAAGCTGAGAGCATGCACCCGTCCTGTTGTAGGGGACCAGCATTCGTTCCTCATGCACACAGACACATGCACCCTATTTTCCTTCAGTGGGTTTCTTTTGGATCAGTGACCAATGTCTTCAGGGTCTGTCAACAGGACTTTTTTTTTGAGAATGCAGCACGCGTTTCAGTTGGCTAGAGCGTGAAGAGTTTTGCCCAGAGAAGAGGCACAGCACTAGCAACAGCGATGCAGGGCTCTTCCGACCCTCTTCCAGCCTTCCAAGGAGTTCCTCCAGTGGCCAAAGGATCACTGGGTATCTGCCTTGGCAGATACAGCAGAGGAGTCAAGGGAGAATGATTTTTCATTTGCACTGAGAACTTCTGGTACTTCTGGCTGTTGTAAGGAGGCATTAAAAGAGAACATAAATTTAACTTATTTCAAGTTAACTTTTAAGCCTCTTTGTGCTGTCAGAACAATGTAATGAAGACATCTTTGTATAAATAAAGTGAACAGGCCTCAGCACTGGAGGAAGTCCATCTTTGGAGTGTCTGCATGGTAAATATTTTTGCTGAATACAATACTGAGCGCCACAGAAATAGCAGTTCAGCCAGCAGATAGATGTTGTTTTCCTTGTCAGATTTTGTGCTAGCTCAGTATCGCATACTTCTTGCTGTGGCTCCTGACTTCTTATGATCTGCCACTTGGGCTTTTTACTGTCTCAAACGATGCTTGTTTGTGCTCTGGTTTTGCAGCGCCGACTCCTGGAACAGCTCAATTCTGATGACAATCACAAAGAGCAGGTCCTTCTCCACCTCCTATGCCATGTCTTCAACCAACCACCTGAATGCCAAAAGGCAGAGCCGGCAAGGTGAGTGGGCAGCCGTGCCTCTGTCAGGCTCGCTTAGCTGCTTCCCCCTGACTAGCAGGTGCAGATGCTTTTGGTCTCTGTCCCATCTGTGTCTATTTCTTTTATTTAAAAAAAAAGAAAAAAAACAACAGCGGCTTAAAATATTATAGCTCATAGTGATGCCATTGTAAATGTTTTGACTTTTATGATTTATAGGGGTTAGTCATGACATGATGTGGCAAGAGCGATACTATATCGTGTTGTGATTTATATCCATGTAATTCCCTTGAGAACAGATTGTTTTTTATAACATTTGTTAAATTCTCTGTCTGTGTTTACTGCCTGACTGAGGTTTCTTGAAGCACAATCTACATAATGCCATTCAGAGCTGTAGGCAGCAACTGACCTGTCTTATGCAAACATATCCAGTACACGGCCATTATAACTCAGAGGTCTATCTCTGTATATTATTCATTATTGAGAAAGTCCAGGTAGTTCTTACTGATTTTCAGAGATGAGAAATATGGGGATTTTTACTTAGTATTTAGGTAGGGCCTTTAAAAAAATGACTTCTGTTTTAACTGAGGGAAAGGAATTGAGAAGGTGACTTCTTAATTAATAACAAAATGTGCAATATGATGGCCATGAATCAGCCATAATCCATAGTAACGTGATTCTCTTCCCTGTACAAATGCAGGACAAAGTAATGTTTACCAATACTTTAACTTGTAATTCAAAGTGATCACAAGGCCTTCCTTTTTTTAAATCAGACCTTTTTTTGTTTGTTTGTTTTTCCAAACATGGAGTAGTGTTGAGAAAATGTTATTCAGAAATACTGGCCACCCAGACATCAGATGGAAATTGATAGGTGCCTGAGGCCTGACATTGGAAAAGTCAGATAGCCCAAACTTAGAGATGGGTTTGAAGATATGGCTGCACAATTATTCTGCATATATGACACTGTCACATCACATCTGCTTTTCAAACGAAAGAGTTTATTTAATCTTCTCTTGTACAGAAGCTACTTTGTTGTACCACAGTGAGGATTAAGTAACATGATATTAACTTAAATGATAACAAGCACATAAGTGAATTAATAAAATCGAAACTGGAAAATAATGGAGATATGGTACCAAGAATCCAGGAATTTGTTTTAGAACAAAAAAAATCCAACTTGGAGTTGTGATTTTCAGAAATGAACCCATTAACTTGAAAGTGCGTGTATGCCCAACAACATGAGTTCCCCAGTGATGGAGGGAGAGCTCCATTCCATCACAAACCGTTCCTAGAGGCACTGAGTCACAGGAGTAAAAATTTTGGGTCAGCATTTTATGCAGAGAAGTAATATTTTGATGTTTTAGACAGTTTGCAATCATGCACTTTTAATTAGAATTTGGTTTTATGTTCCAACGAAAGAATTCCTTCAATTTGCACTAGTTACTAATACAAATTGGACTTTTATATATTAGCTCCATTGGCAATATATAATAATACTTGGTAGAAGTGATCTAGATAAACCTGCAAATCTGTTAATTTACAAAATGTGTCTTTAATTATGCATGAAAACATTAGCATTTTAAAATACAGCTGGCTATACCTATTTTGGCAAAATTCTCAGGTAAACTCAAGAGTTTTCATATGTAATTTCACATCGCATTGAATTTACCGTTTTATTTCTTCAACACTGCACATGTGTAAAAGTTCTGGGGGACCTACGCAGATGGACGTACTTTAAAAATTTCTCCCTGTATCATTCATCTTCTCTTATGCAAGACATTTTCTCTCACTCTTGCCAATAAAAGGTTAAATTTTGGATTATTGAAAGCGGGTTTGTATTTTTCTGGTAAATTTATTTATTTTTGGTAACCTACCCAGGTAAATTACTCTTAAAAAAAACCACAAGAAAACATATTTCACAAGGCAGGACTCCAGACTTGCAGGAGAAAGCCAACTGTGATTAGAAACGTTATTGTGAAAATTGCTGTTTAAAATCCCAGGATTTGCTTTAAATTCTTGAAAGATGACCGTATATATTGTATTCTCTGACAGTCATGAAGATTACCTGGTAACAGATAGCTCAAAGATTGATAATAATCCAACTCAATCCCTTGTGCATCTAACAGACTGTGAAATGTTTTTAAAGACATATTTTTGTTGGATGGAAAGCAGATATCTCAAAGGATTAGTAAATGTGAAACAGAGGCTTTCTGTATTTTAAAGCAATTTCCATATGTCATGGCCATCTGATAACTTCTTAATTGCTCTGTAGGCTTTAGGTTTCTGATCTCAAGACTAGCATAATATCCTAGTTGCAGTCATTGAATTAAGGCAATGATACATACCACATGTTTGCTGAAGAAATGCACTAATCAAAACTTAGGAGATGTTGGCTATCTCAAAATTACAGAGTAGTAACTGTCAGAGATTATTTTTAACTCTTGGATTGTCAACAGTAAATCATATTTTAACCTCATATCACAGTAAATTGTTATCAGGAAAAAAAAACCACCGGAACTGTACACATATCCTGCAAGGTTAGTATTTCATAAACCTAGGTCAACATATTGCCTTATTCTGAGATAATTTTTTTTGTCTGGAATGCATTTAGATAGTGGGCACAATTCAAACATTAAACCAGTCAAAGTTCCCAAGCTCTTTATATCATTTGGCTTTGAAGATGAACACGGTAAATGAAGTGGGGCTGAGTTCCTACAAACTTTAGAACAAAGCCCAGGAGGTTAAGTCAGTTTACATGCATTTTCTTTTAAGTTAGATTATCTTTGCTCCCCTGCACTTTATTGTGAATTGGACCTTTTTTGTCTGAGACTAGAAAATGTAAAGTGGATTCAAAGAGAAGGCAGAACTTTCTGGACTGGCTGATGCATTTCATCTTGGTGCTTAGACAGAATATAGGGGACAGAGAGACCTGCATCTTGGTAGTGTTCACACATGGATGCTGGCAATTTCTGACACGCTAGCTCAGGAGTAGAATGCCATGTGGTATAGGTAATGGCCTTGGGTCTCCCAAAGTGAGCAACAGATTGAAAAATAAACTCAAGCTGCACAAGATCAAGGCCAAAATCTGAGGAATGCGTAAATGGCACCATAAGTGCAATATTTTATATTCGTATAATGTATGACAACTAAATAGCGCTTTTTTAGTTTATTGCTGGTCTTTGCACATGTAGAAATTCAAATTTTCTGGGAATGTGTGTAAACCTTTCTTGTCCCTGCTTTACATATGGAGACAGTGAAGCAATGAGAAATTGCAGATGGGTCTGGGAACTGCCTATTTGGAGTTTGGTGTCTCTGTTGCTAAAACGTGTTAATACCAACAGTCACGCCACTAGTGCCTGCAAGTTAGTGCATCCCACTCAACAGGGAGAATATGCTTCATATTTTGAGCCAAATCTTCAGCAGGTAGAAGCGGCTGATATTAATGGAGCTTCATTTCTCTGTGACAGCCATGGGCTTGGCTCAGAGTGGAGGAGGGTTTTCTCTTTCCGTTTGGAAGCTATGCTGGTACCTCCGCATCTCAAGAGGAGTATTTCTGCGCAGTGAGCTCATACAACCATCTGCCACTTCTGTTAATTGACGAGACTCTTCTCTTCTCTCACCAGGTATCCCGCCAAATATCTCGCCTCTCGCCTCCCCGTGCCATTCACCGATTCAGGGGACACCTGCCACTAGTCCTACCGGAAAAACATCTTCCGTGTCATTTCCAGACTCTACGGATACCGACACCAAGCAAGGCTTAAAGCCACACAAAGTCTTAACCTCTACTCAGAGTGCCCCTACCCTGTCAGACCCTATTATCAGCCCCTCTGTCATCTGCAGCAGGTAAGAGAGCGATTTGATATGTGTTGGAATCGTTTCATGTTGTCCTCACAAATAAGCTCTTTTGGCCCACATAGGTTTTTGTGGTTTGCTGTGGCGTTGTATGTTAATATTGCACCGTATCCAAGCAGTTCTTAATATGTGAGTAATTGTGTAGATTGAAGTGCTTTTAAAGTGCAAGAAGACAGTTAGCTATATGATGAGCTTTCACTCATCTCAGAGGCACAGCCTGATTCATAAATAAATTCTTTGCAAATAACTTGCAGATCCTAAAGCTGGATTTCATGTTAACAACTTTGCGTTTCTCATGCCATACATTAACGCAAACAGTCACTTTCAGGTCCCAGGCCAGGTCTTTTACAACTGGCTCCTGATGTTTGATAGAAAAATCTGGCTGCTAGGGATTGAAAGCTTCTGGCCTGAAGCAGCTGGTAAAGGTGTACCAACAGCACCTGAAGACTATGTAATTTTGAGCACTGTCTCAGAAGGGGTGGATCCTACCCTCCCTAGAGCAGAGTCAGGCTATGTAGCATTGGGATTTATTTTTTTAAATCAGCTGCAAGTGAATTCTTCCTACTGCTGAGAGTTACACGGTTTATTGTCACACTTTAAAGTAGCCCATTATTATTTTACATAGACCAGCTCTGCAAAATCAGCATTTTGGAAAAAAAAAAAAAAAGTTGTTCTATTTATTTTAACAGTTGTTAAGTTAGATTACTGGAGTTTGCAATATGTGTCCAGTTCAGAATAGTAGGAAACACTGGTATTTAGAAGTCTGCTCCAGTGCAGTTTCAAGGTTACCTTACTCATTAGATGTTAGTTACTTTTGGTCACAGTAGTGAGTAATTTGTGATTATTGTCTAGCCAGCAAGACAGCACCTCGTCTGAGGCAATGTGCTGCATTAAATGTTACCAAGTTTGACTATCTTTGGAAATAGTTTTTACTTTCTGGCATCAGTCACGTGACTTTGAATGTGTCTCGATACGCTATGAGCAGGGCTCAGAAGGGGTACAAGAAAACAAAAATTGAGATTGGGAGTTTCCTCAAGGGTTTTAGCCTCACTGAAGTTCAGACTACTATCCTGAGAGGCTTTTAAGGCATAGTTAGGTGGCTGAAGAGAAACTAAGTGCTTTTCAGAGGGTTTCAAAGGTATTGCAAAACTGAGACTTGCACTGATTCATTGGAAGTGAGCACATATTACACGTAAGACGTATGCCACTGTCCTATTAAGCTGTGCCTTTATCACTACTTCAGCAAAATATTATCACTTTAACTAGTAACAGTTATCGCTGGAAGTCTTCCATTAAGGAAAACAGTTAACAGTTGCATAAAAATGTCAAAAAAAACCAACCCACAACCAGAAAAATCTATGTAAGATTGTTGTAGATAGTAATGACATATATTTTCTTGGTATTTGTAGATCTAATCATTGGTTAAATGCTCACTAGCTTTTATGTGGCTCCTGTCTTACGTGGTTTATGTAGGTTGCATAGCATATTAAGGTTCTTAATGTTCTTGTTTTCACATGCTTAGACTGAGTGAGCATTACAAGTAGTCACATTGCTGGCATAGACTTTGTTGTTGATAATTTGTAGCAAACACATCATTTAAAATATTATGGTGTAATTACTGCTCTTAGAATTGGTACCCACTATTGCTAAGAGTCACTGTTCCTTTAACGTCCTTTGAAATATCATAAGCACTGTCAAATTTCTAGCCATTTGTATATAGATATGTCATATGCACGGATACAAGCTGAACCAACAGCACATAAATAATGCACTCATTAGTAATGTAAATACCAAAAAAAAAGTATACAAAAAAACCAAAACAAAAAACCCCTCTATATTGAAATTAAATAGCTAAGACAAGCTGAGAGAGTTAAATTAGCAAACACTGGAAATAAATCTTCTAATATTTGAGCTTTCACACTGCAGATTTCTAGTCTTCGTGATATGCAATCCCTTACATTCACTGCCAAAAATCTGCCTTGCTTCAAAATAGTACCAAGTCAGGAAATGTCTGCCACCACCAAACCAATCCTGCCCCCAACAACAACAAAAGAGTCTTGAAATGAAGTCTTGATGGGTTCAGTGCTTTAAATCAGATCCACCCGGGCAGTGGCACCAAGACAGAAGTTTTACTGTACTTTTTTTTTTCACTTACAAAGCAAAATGTGGTAGGACAGCAGGGTTTGAAAACGCTGTTAAGCAAGAACATATTCTAGGCAATGCTATGCTGTTAGAAGGATTTGTAGATAATTTTTAATTTTGCTTGATGGATGAGACGGGGATCCTGTGGAAAAAATTTTAAACAATCCTGTGATTAAGGAGTATATTATAATGCCTGTTCATGAAGGGGATTGAATTATAGTTGCATGGGCATGTTTACTTCTGACACAGAGCAGATTTCTACTAGGTAGCTCCATAATTTTTTTTTAATATAGGGTTTTATGTGGACTATACATATTAAATCACTGTGATTTTGCATATGTTCTGGAAATAAAGAGGTACACCTATAATGATGCAAAAGCTTTGTAGCATTGTAACCAGTCAAAGTCTCTCTTTCTCTTTTACATTTTGGCTTGTTAACATTGACCTTGTGGAAGCCACAAGGAATGCGGGAGAGAGAAATTAATACTTTTTTCCATCTTGTTTATAAACCTGAGTGATACAGGATTTATTTGCTTGGCTATGCACAACAAGTATCATTGTATACAGATTTGTATTTTTATTTAGAATTCTTTCGGGAATTCATTATGTGTGCAGGGCTTACCAAGCTCCACAATAGGTTTTGGATACCCAGTCAAAAGCCATCTGGCATAAGATTTCAGCTGTTTTTATATGGTGAACTTACATTGGTGTAAAGTTTCTAGTACGAAGTTTGACCAAACAAAATAATTGCTTTGCAGAGGCTGTTATATATAAGATATGCCACAAAATACTGACTCAAACCAAAGAGAGAAATGTTATGTCATGTTCTCATGGACAGACTGGATATAATACTTCTAAATGAGGCTTCAGATTTGTTAAGTTCTCTTGTGTTTTCATGGTATATCATTGTTCCTTCAGGTCCTAGACTCAAATCATATTGGCACATTGTACTTTGAAATGTTCCAGCTGGTATTGAATTCATGTTTAGGCTTAAAGAGAATGACATGCAATGAATAAAGTATTTTAATGGAATGGAAGAGCCAGACATTTGCAAAGGCCATGATATTGTGGTTCCCTCCCACAGTGGCTTTCTGTTCTGGGAATGATGAAGCAAACTTGTTCTTCTTGTTTCACTGCTAAATGTCTGGATGCCAGATCACTCACCTCATGTTCATCCAAAAGGTCCCCTTGGTTCTGATGTACTTGGTGTGTTGTCACTGAAGTAATAGCAAAATATTTAGAGAGTAAAAAATTCATTAAAAAATACAAAAAATCAGATAGTATAGGTTTACTGGTGGCAACACAAATTTAATGGTGGTGGCCAGTTAATCTGAGGTCTTTTTGTATTTTTTGTCTTTTTCCATTCTTGGTGTCCAATAAAACTTCAGCTCGCTCTTACAATTTTGCCTGGAGAGTATACCCTGTACCATAGCTTATACTGCATGACATAATCTTACACTGTCAGCAGGAAATAATTTTGTGTAAGACTGTCTAATGTGCATATTTCTTTATATTGTGCATGTTTCTTGATGTATTTCAGCTGTGGCAGACCCTATAACCAAATAGAAGCTGGTGATGGGACACTAGATAGAAATGATGGTACCACACACACCCTGAACAGAACAGGTAATTCTTTGTCCATCAAAAAATCCTCATCCCTTAAAATTCAATAATCATTCAGTGTAAGGGCAGGTATGCCTGTCTATCATAAAAGGAGAACATACGTAGATGAGCCCGTACAAATTGTCTTTGAGGCTCCTTTCCTTTTTGTATGCATAACGTGAAAATACTCATGAAGAACAGAGTTAAAATATAAAGGAAATACAGTTTCCCTCATCTAACCTAGTCAGCTCAAATAACGGTCCTCAAAATTTTTCTCATTCTTCAGTCCCCGATCCCATTTTTTTACACTCTGCAGGGTATATGTTTTAATGCCTTTGGACAGATTGTCCAACTCTGGACCCAGCCAAGCAGCACATATGTATTATGAGTCAGAGATCCTGTTGCTGTTATTCAGAAGGTCACAGGATGACTTTGATGCAATCCTTGCTGTTCACGCAACAAGCTTTGTGATTTGTGTTGTAGATGATCCTGCGCAAGCCACTTCTGACTATGAGACCAACAACAGTGACAGCAGCGATATTGTACAAAATGATGATGAGACAGATTGCTCCAAAGAGCAGACGCGGAAGGGATCTGTCTGTAGGACGTACGCACCTGAAACCATCATTCTGCATCCCTTGATACCACCTGAGGTAGCTTGTTTAAATTCCACTTGCACAATAGAATGTATACTGACACTGGGGAAAAAAACCAAACAAACCAACCAAACAAACAAACCCCACCCAAAACCACAAACCAACCAAAAACTCCAAACTGCCACAGAAAAAGCCCCTAGGGCTGTCTAAAGACTGTGACTATGGTTTTAAGCAGCAATTACAGCAGGCTCCTAACTTTGCAGTAGGAGGATTGCTTTGGCAGGGGGGTTGGACTAGATGATCTCCAGAGATCCCATCCAACCCCATATCATTCTGTGATTCTGAGATTGACTTTCAAGAATTGAAAGGAACCCTTTAAATGCATGAGAGCTGCTAAGCACTGCCCAGTTGTGAAACTCTAGCCGTCTATTTTGATGAGTAAATATACATTTATGGATCTGGCATTAGGCATTTCTGAAATGTTTGGCGTCTGTGTTAGTGTTGCCATTAAAGGGAAGAGACTGGAAGGAAGAGAAATTATCTTCTCAGACTACCAGCATGATATATAGTCTTCCTGTTCACCCACTTCAGCTTCTCAATGGCCTTGCAATCTTGGCTAATATATACAGTGGTCCTTTTTTGTAAAACAAATTAGCGCTTGTCTGAGGGTGCTGCATATTGGTGTATGTCATAAGAACATTGCAGTATGGTCAACAAGGGCTGACCTTCTCACGACTACTGTATTCAGCTGTAAGCTTGATTGAGATATAGAGGGAGAGCTTTGTTTAGTTAAATTTTCTGCAGCCTGTTGTACAACTGAATTAATAAATTTAAGTAGGCGTGTGCTCTCGAAAAATTTATTGTAATCTGTTGAATTGGAGTTGGACATGTTGAGAGAAGGCATTTTTCTGGAGATATTTTGGCACTTACTCATGTGCAGTTTCTTAATAACAATAAAATTCAAGGAAGTATACAGGGAAAAATGTGAAAGGAGGGACACCGCCCATCTTTTATTTGCAGATCTTGAAAAACAGGTAGGCTTCGGTTTAAGAAGTACAGGTCTTCACTTGGACTGAGCTCCGTTAGCCATTTTAGATTGTAATGAATGGGTCCTCATGCGGAAGTAGAAACTGAATGCTTTTCCCTCTGTACTGGAGCAAATTTTACAATGAAGAAGACAGACTCCTTTGGAAATGAATGAATGATTCTCATGAATGAACAAATGAATGTGTCTAATGGATAAGTTCAGAGACTGATGTTTCATATACAGGATTTCCTATTCATTCAAGTGAAACAAATTATAAAGGAGAGTGACTAGCTGCAGGGCTGGTGGAAATGGGGACATCTCCGCTGAGCTGAGTCAAGTACCATCAACTTATAGATGATGCTAACGTGACCTTAGTTTTTAAGAGCACACATTTTTGCATGAGATGCTTCACAGAACTAAAATTTCTCTTTATTCTGATTGCTGGCATAGGACAAGCCTGTACTTGCTCCTGAGCCTCTGGTTATGGACAACTTGGATCCCTTGATGGAGCAGCTAAATAGTTGGAATTTCCCCATCTTTGATTTGGTGGAAAAAATCGGAAAGAAATGTGGTCGGATTCTCAGTCAGGTAAGAAGGCTAGCTTGTCTCCAAGGACTGGCTAGATTATTCACAGTTACACAAAGTAGCATTAAGACCCATTGTCCTTACAAGCTGGTCAGCCATTGAATTGTGATCTCTGCCACCTAATTCAATGCTGACTCTATGAAATCCTTCTTGTTACATTCTTTACATTTAGATTTCTATGTTTTTAAATTTAAAAATGTGACAGAAAAAAACATACCTGTTTTGCCTGCTGCTTTCTGCCAATGAGTTTACATAAGCCTTTCTGAATATTCACTTTTATCTGCAGGACATGCTGCCACCCCTTACCAAGTTCTTTGTGACAGGATTTCACATGGGGTTCAGCTGAGTAAACAGTAAATATCTTCAGTTGATGCAGGAAGCACAGAACTTTGATCCTTTTTTATACTGGAGATTTGTCAGGCTATGCACGAAAGCAAGGTCTCAGGAAGTGGGGGAAAAAATAGTCCTTGCTATTTTCTCTCACCTTTAAAGAGTCAGCATATTGATAGTAAATTCATGTCATTATTACATAGGGAGGACTAGTTTATTATGAATCAGGATATGAGAGCTTACTAGTCTTTCTTTCAACTATCAGTTTTTCATTCTCTCCTTTATGTTGAATGCAGGCACTGACACGACCTGTCTCTACCCAGCATGATTAATGTCACTTCCATAATCACTTTCTTGGCTGAACTTTCTGCTCTGTTATGCCCCTTTCCTGGCACACTGACAAATGAGCCCTTTTTCCTTACCAAGGTATTGAGGTTTATTAAACAGGAAAGGCAAGTAATTATATATAAGGATGGAAGGGTAAAACCCCAAGAGAATCTGACTGATCTAATATCACTTTACAAGCCTTTATGTAGTGATGAGTGCTGGAAAGAAGAGATTAGGTTAATTGGTATAATGTGGGACAATTAACACCCCCCGCAAACACAGAGATTAGTGTGTCAGGCAGACCTCAGCGCAACAAGCTCCAGAGAATGCTGTATCAAATCTTGGTCCCTTGGTGTTTAACTGTTATTCAGCTACATTCAATTATCCAGTGGTCAACCCAAGAAAACCACAGCATGAATTCCAATTTATTCTGTGGTCTGCCTTTTATCGTTCCATAGCTTGGCAAGTAACACCTATGTTTAACCAGCCTGCCAGCTGGTTAATTTTAAAGAAATAGGCAAACTATGGCTGGATGTGGATGCCGATATAAATTCAGTGATGATTGAGACACTTTTGCACTGGACAGTGAGCAGGTGATTAAAATGCTCTTCTAGAATCATAGAATACCAGGTTGGAAGGGACCTCAGGGATCATCTGGTCCAACCATTCTTGGCAAAAGCACGGTCGAGACAAGATGGCCAAGCACCCTGTCCAGCTGAATCTTAAAAGCGTCCAATGTTGGGAAAGATCATATTGGTCATGGTGTTTTCTAACAGTAAAGCATGTTATAAAATAATGAAGCATAAGGAAAAACAGAACTTTTTTTTTAGTGGCATAACCAATAGTTTGGGTGAGCCAAAATTTGTTCTGGTTTTACATGGGTACCTCTATAGGTTTTAAGCACTTTACCAAGTTGCATGGAGTTCTGTACCTCTCAGGACAATTCCCCTGTGCCTCCCTCAATTTGCACTAAAGCTCCACACTCTTTTTCCCAGCATCTGCTTTTAGCACAGGTTCTGAGCACGTTATCCGTTTTGCAGTGCCACAAAATGAGGCCTGTGAAATAAAATAGTGAAGCTTTAATAAATAATGTTTGTGATCAAAATTCAACATTTTCTGTATCAGCTGTTTGTAATAACTCCCACTCCCTAAGAGCAAAATGCAGCAAGCTCAACCTTGTTCATAAAATAAAGATAGTTCCTTTACTTCTTTCCTCCATCTGCTCATATGTCCCTGATAAAATTATTTTCAGAAATAAGAGAACTAAAATAAATAAATCTTTTTCTCCAGCTGAAAGTATCATCTTTTTCTTGTATAATTTTAACATCCTGGGATATTATAAACAAAGAAAAACAAAAGCTCTAATGATTTATTCTCTGTATTTTCCATTAAATGGACTCATCCATTAAAATAAGTAAATTAACAAGCTGAATTAACTATGTTTGCCTTGCTGGGTTAAATTTATGAGATGGAACAAAGCAGAGTTGACACGTGCCTCTAGGGAAGCATTCAGTCTAGAAAGCAAATGCTGGCTTAGCATCTTTGAAGCTGCTTGAGATGTCTGTTTCTTCTTTTTGGAATTTTAAATTGATTTAGACATATAAAAAGACCCCAAACCAGTCAGCGGCCATAAAAGCATCTGTGCGAAATATAGTGGCAAGCACTCTAAATGTGACACTAACAAATATGCATGATAGGGATTAGAGAGGAATTTGCATAGCGGACTCATTTCAGAAGGGAACAGCAAAGCTCTCCAACTGTGTTGATGCTTCACAACAGGCTATAAAGTTAGATAATGTCTTCAGTCACACTTAACACACTTCTTACAGCTCCTATAAAACTAAAACTTGTGGAAGAGGAACTCATTCTCTTTGGAAAGCAAATAAAGTAAAAAAGAATAGGCTAAAGTCAAGGTTTCTCTCTAGCTTTTATTACTGGGCCCATAGAGATGAGGAAAGCCAATGATGCTCCTATGCTCTTGATTCATGAGCAGCGTAGAGGCTGGGTGGCATCGTGTCAATGAATGTGAATTGAAGCCTGGGTAGTAGTGCCAAGAAGAATGTTTGGTCATCTCATCAATATGCAATACTTCTGGAGAGAGAAACTGCAGCCGTTATTTGAAGGAATGAGGGAAATCAATCCTTGGGGGATGGGATATTCCCAGGATCATCACAACAGCCCTTGTGAGGAGTCATGTTTGTCAGAGCCGGAGACCAGGTGCCAACAACTTAAAACACAGGTTTGCAGAAAGCAAAGGCAAGAGAGAAAAAAGGGAGTGCAAGAGGGTTGCCTCGAACCAATGAGTAGGAAACTTAAACTTTGCACAAGTCCTCTGACAACACCCATCTGTGTGTGCCTGCAACACCCAGGAGAGGAGCTACGTGTGGATAACAATCCTCATTTCCAAAAGAGCTTCCAGTAGGAATCATCTGGGAGAAGCGCTCGTCTTTCTTCAGGCAGGGGTGCCTGAAGTATCCAAGTTATAAGTGATTCATTAAAACGTTGGCAATCATTGCAGAAACAAGCAGAAAATGGAGGCGGGAGGGAAGAGGCGGTGTGGGGTACCCACCGCCAAGTGCCCGGCAGCTGTGGGAGTCTCCCCGGGCTTGTCCCTGGCAGTGGGGACCGCACTGTGGCTGTGAGAGCACACAATGCCCTTTTTTCCTCTTTGTGAGCTGCCCTTACCCCTTCCTCCTCCCCGTTTGTTAAGAAAGAGGAAAAGGAAGAAAACATTACAAAAACGTCTACGTGTCTTGCTTGGCTGTTTATGCTTTCTAATGATCGCAGAGAATAACACCATTTTACTACAAGTTATGGGGAAGAGCTATCATGCATTTCCATGAGTCAGCTTCGCTTCTTTTCAACTGCTGTGGAATTCCACTTCTCTCATCACCCCCAATCCAAGGAGGAAAAACATGATTTTATAGCATGCTTTATTGAAGATACCTGTCCAGTATTGGTAGTGTAGAGCAGTAAGGTTTGGTTCTGCAGAATATTTGTCTATGCTTCTTCTTTTTATCTGTGGATATTTTGCTGGAAATATGAAGCTTACCATTCAGTGATCTAAGAGGAGAGTGTGAAATACTTCATCTCTCTGTAGCTGAAAGTTTGGATCCCACCTGATTTACTGATTTACTGTGATTCCAGATAGATAACAGAATTCTATGTAGTTTCTAATCCTATGCATAAAGTCAGTCTCTTCTCTCTGCCTCAGTACAGGAGGATCCCATGGGGGTTTCAGAGAGTAAAGTTTTTGCTTCTACAGTCTCTACCTTTTACTCTAAGCTCATGTCTTCTGGAGCACTGTAATTCAGTAGTTCCTTATCTCCTTTGCTATGAAGAACTTTTCCCTTTATGGCCAACAGCCATGGCCACAAAGAGAAGTTACCACCAGCAGTGATTTTTCTGACTGCATTGCTAGTGGCACTTACACAGTTATGGTAGGAACAGAAGTAAGAGATGGGGCCACCAGTAGGACCCCAACTGTCAGATATGTGTCATTGGAGGGGCATCCTGGACGGTTTCAGACACCGCACTCGGCCTGTCTCTGCATCACCGCTGCCTGTTGCAATGCTTTGCCAGATAATTAGTTCATATGCAGATTTTCCCTGGTAGGGAATGACTAAGAGGGGGAGCGGGGATCATTAAGCCTGCAAATGTATGGCCTTTTTTGTTATTCTTACTGTGAAAACCCACGGTTGCAGGACATTTGAAGATTCTGCTTACTAAACTTTAGGTGCAAATCACAAGTCCCAATTTACATACACAATATAGGGGAAGAAATAGGTGTGGATAGCTGTTTGATGTACATTCAGGTATAAAACACAAACCATAATTTGTAACAATTTCTTATCAGAATAGCACTCATCATTCCAAACATGCTTCAGATTGCTTAGCTCTAGGCAGATCGTTAACAGACAGATGGCATCAAAAGGACAGAATTTAGCTAACAGCAGTAAATAAATAAAGAAGCTGAAAGGCTTAAGGGTCCAATTTGTGAAATAAGTGAAAAGGTCAGGCAGTAATTTTACTATGTCCAATCGTTCTGTATGTCAAATTCAAACTTGTCCTCAAAAGTGTCTGTTTTGCAGCAGCTGCTGCATTTCTGAGCAGTCGTCTCTCCTGAATACCTCCAAACTCATCCATCACGTTCTCGCTTCCAATATATCCTCTTCTGGATGTCTACAATCATCTTTCCATACAGGAACACTTGGAGCAGCTCTGCTTCCTAAACTGCTTTGTGCCTCCGAAATCCTGTCGAAGTCACTTTTGCCATTTCATTTCCAAAATGAGGGAAAGGAGATAATGCATAAGATCCGAATGGTTCTGTCCTTTTGTGATTCCTTCACTCATTCCCCCTTTTCCTGGGAAGTTATTTGATTCATGGATGCTCCTTGGAGAAGTTTTGTGGGAAAATTTTTTCCCTAGATACTAAGGACCTCTGGGTGTCTTCTTTAACATGTATATGTTTCTGAGGTGCTTTCAAAATTTGGGGGATACATAGACCTGAAAGGAAGAAAACATCTGGAAGGATATAATGAAGGAGTGGGGAGGACTGTTTAGTACTAATAGCTCATCTGTTTGGCTACGTAACCGTATCCATATGGGAATGCAAATAGCTGCAGCTATAGCTGGGTCAAATGTACTTGAGAAAATACTACCAGCAAAGCAGGTTTTCATGGGGTAATTTGACAATGATTTTTATATCTAATTTTTAGATTTTTACTGGTCTATTTAGCAGGATGGTGGTTTTGTTTTTTTCAGGTATCATACAGGCTTTTTGAAGACATGGGGCTGTTTGAGACTTTTAAGATTCCAGTGAGGGAATTTATGAACTACTTTCATGCCTTGGAATGTGGATACCGAGAGATACCTTGTAAGTAAAAATTCCCAGCAGATAACGGTGCTTCTCTAAATTGTTGGGTATTTTCCACTCGCTTTCTTATTGAAGCCTTTCTTCTCTCATTATAGCAGCTCCTTTTTTCTTCAGCTACACCACTACCAAATGGATGGCTTTCTAGTCAGGGGCTGGTGTTGAACCACAACCTCACTTGTCTTTTTTTCATTGCACTTAACATCTCATGTTGTTTTATATAATAATTCATGGCAAATTCTGTGCAAGCCTGAAACCATATAAAGCTAATATAAGTACAAGGAACTGTTTCTTGATGGTGCAAGTACACGCCAGTGCTCTAGCTGGAGGTTATTGAAACATTTCCACCCCATAAGCAAGTTGGATTTTTACACAGTAGCAGTGCTATGCTACCAAAGGAGATGAGCCCCGTAAACAGAAAAAAGTATGCCAAGTAGATGAGTGCATCCTGGTCTTCTGCAACTAGAGCTCGGCTGGTGTTTTTCAATGTGGATCATTTACTCACTGAAAAACCTGCTTTCAGACATCCCCAAAGTATTAATACAAATCCAATTTACCAAAGCGCTTCAACTGCAAATGACTTTTTTTTTTTTCCAGGAGGAGGGAGCAAGTTATTATCTCTTTTAGCTGGTAGATAACCCTTGTGTGGAGGAATATAATGCACCCTGTTTCTCCCACCTCCAAGAAAAATGCCTGAGACGTTGGTTTAATAAGTCATGCAGTCCCTCTCTCAAACATTAAATATCAATTGGAGCAGCTATAGTGAAGGAAAGCTACCTCAAAATGCCTTCCAGCCAGGCAGTTTGGACTCTACTCTGCGAAAATGAGAGACCAAATTTCAAGTCTTTCCTTGGTTTGAATCTGACCAGGGATTTCAAGCAGCAGATTACAGCCTGAGGGGGCTAGATGTGGATGTCCCACAGTCTGTCCATCCTTCTGGAGCCATTCCCCGTTTTTCAAAACACTTAACTATTCATAGAGTCTAAGGAATTTTTGCAAATCTAATCCTTCATTTCCTTGTTTTTTCTTATGTGTGTTTCATTTTAGTAAAGCAGAATATTTTGTCCAACACAGAATTAAATTACCTCCAGTTTTTCCTTTCAGTGAAGGGGTAAAAACCGGAACAACTTGCCTGGACTTAACCACTTTTTTCTTCTGATTGCTGAACTGAAAAAATGGGTTATTCACACAAAGCTAATGGTGACTATCCCAGTTGGATTAAATCAGTGCAAGTTTCACAAGGGGCTCATCCCAGCTTTACTCCTGAGAAAAGCAATAGACAGCCTATGCAGGGCTGTCCTCTAGGTTTTGTGTGAGATCAGTGTCTCCAGAAAATGTTCTTAGTACTTTGAGGAATGCAGGGGAGAGGAAACTCCTTCCCTATTTTAATTTTTTCTTTCAAAAAATTTCCATTCATGTTCTGCTTACTGTTTTGCAATTCAGAATTTTGGCTAATGGTCACTAAAAAGTTTTTAAAGGGAGGGTCGCAGGGAAGACAAAGGAGAGCAAAAGAGGAAAGTGAGGGGTAAATACAGGGGCCAAGTGGCATGATATCATGACGCTTTCTCCATCCCAGTTCTTCTCCTTCCTTCCTCTTCTCCTATAGAAGGAGTTGCCTTAGCATGAAGTTCAACTTCAATTCTGAGAAACCCTCTTCCAGCTGCACACTGCCTATCTTTAGGATGCAGCAAGAATAAAACCAGGTTGCTTACACATTTTTCTGCCAGTCCCTTCTACTCCTCCAGAGTACAGATGTTTCACTTCTAATGAAACCCAGTCAAATTTACTCACTACTTCTTAGAGCAGGCTGCTGGACTTGAGTGTTGGTAATTTTTCTTACAGAGCGTTACATGTCATGTCCAGTGTTATCTTGATTCTTGACCATTATCTTCGTAGTGTAACCTAGTTCTTCAGCTGTTCCCATCAAGCCTGTTCCAGCAGTTGGTTTGCCGTATGATTGGCATTACCAAGGCACCTTCAACTAAGATGACTGATTACTTAAAGATGTAGCCAGTTACTGCAAGTTTTACAGATGAGGGTGACCCAGCAGTCATTTTGTGCACTTTTGTACTTTGTCCTCTGAAATGCATCTTTCCAGAACTGCAGCAGCAGCAGTGTAGCCACAGGTTATCATTCAGATTAGCAGATTTCTTTGTGTTTAGCTAGTCACTGTAGAAGATACCTGTACTTTGCCCAAAATTGGTCTGAATCACAAGCTGAAATGCTTGGGTTTCAGTGGCTTAATGCCAGGTGTAAGCTTTGGTCCTGGTGCAGCAAAGCATTACCCCTCGTTCAGCATCAGGGTTGCTTTTTGCTAGTGTATGCTTAGATGATGCTTTGTGCTGAACTAGTGTGAGATTCTTTTTCAGCCAGTTGTGTTGATTGTGGGATAGTTTATCTGGCCTTGAAGGATTTGCTGGGATGAGCCTTGGTGTGACTTTTGTCTCTTATTTCTGCAAAGAGAGCTTGTAGTAAACCAGATTGCAGGATCCAGGGCCAGAAAACTGCAGAAAGAGCCTGGTTTAACTGTGCAGTATCCATATATCCCAAGTTTGAATTTTTGCAGTGCAGATGCTAGCATGGCACCTAAATGTGCTCAAGTAGAGTCATGTAAGCATTACCTGCCTTGTGTTTAGAAGCGAGGTGAAATCCAGCTACTGAAGTGGATGAGATTTTCCCACTGGTTTCATTTGAATCAGAGGTGAACAGTGCATGTTTACCTGATGGCATTTAACTAGCCGAAGGCAACCACTGCAGTAAAGGATTGGAGCTGGTAGCACAGGTCAGGCTCCTTCTTTAACACTTGCTTTGCAGCGTTGCCTACGTTGCAGATCCCGCGGCTTCTCTCCTGTTTTCTCTTTCTTGACTGGTGTGCGACATACCACTGAATGGGCTTCAACTTTAGTAAAAGAAAAACCGAGGGTTTACAGAACACAGCTGTTTTTCATGCTTGTGCTAATGTTGGATTTGTCCCTGCTCAATTGACTGCCACACAGTACCCACTAGATGGTGCTGATTTCCCTCTGTCGGAAATATCTTTCATGTTTAATAGCAGGCTCTTTTGCTTCCTATCACAGATCACAACCGAATCCATGCAACTGATGTTCTACATGCTGTTTGGTACCTTACTACTCAGCCCATCCCAGGACTCCCAACCGTGATTAATGATCACGGCTCAGCAAGCGATTCAGGTATATTTAAATTTGCAAGTACGTATTTTTAAACCTTTTATCATGAAACTTGCTGGAAGAAAGCCAACAATTGAGGATTGTGTGCAGTGCTCGTTATTATATAGGCTTTAAAGTTCAGTAGCATGTTGGATGTTGAAGGTGTTAAGGTATGTTGGTGTAACTTTGAAGAGAATGGAAATGATCCTCCAAAACCTAATGCTTTACATGTAACAGTGTGTGAATGCAAGCCTTTGTGGTCACCATAATAACAGATGTTTGTTACCATTTGATTTTTACAATCTTTTGTAAAAAGATTTATTTTTTTTTTCTAGGAGACTGTATTAGCCATGCTTTTTAACACTGCTCCAGAAGTAGCGTAGACTTTTAAATTCTCAGACCCTGCATTGTTTTGCTATTACAAAACCACTGGGGCATGCCACTGCACTTTCACCATTTTTGAAACTCTTTAGGATGTTTTGGTGGGGCGGGAAACATTTTTATTCCCGGAAAATTTTATTAGCAACGGTTGTTGGACGCTTTTTAGGTGAGGTGAAATGGGTGGAATGGAAGGCGTTGAGTCTGGGGGCTTTTTGGTGTTTGTTATCTGAAAGGCATTATTCAACTGCATGTAAGATCCATTCAAGCTGATTAAATTAGCAAAGCATCTCTCTCAGTATCTGCCTCTGATGGGCATTTTAAAGCTGCTTCAAAAAGAGGCTGTTAAGAGGATTATCAGTTCTGATCCAAAGTCTAGACCTTTGGGTTGGAAAACATGCACCATAATTGAATTAATAGATGCTAGTCTGTTGCTTTAAGGACTGTTAGTGTCTCATAGACTAATCTATATGGTGAAGCAATTAGAGGAAGGAGTGGCAAGATGGAGTTACCCACAAAGCTTCAGCATGGCCATGAATCCATGGCTTATTGCTAGAAATTTATATACTTGGAGAACAGGCTCTGTTGGCTGGCTGGAAGTCCCCCAGGTGGGATCAGAATTTGTTCCTTTCCAATTGTGTGCCTTATTGTACTGGATCCTGGGAACAGTATCAGAAAGCCTTGAGGCAGGATGTGTTTACTCTTCTGTTATGTATTGTAAATTTGCTCTTTCTCTTCCTGTTTTGTTCATTCTATCTTTTCTAGTAACTCACAAAAAAAGTCCTAAGGATTTTTTTTTTTAATTTCTTTATTTCTCCTCAGATTCTGACAGTGGAATCACTCATGGCCATATGGGTTATGTGTTTTCAAAGACATACACACCTACAGATGACAGCTACGGATGCCTAGCTGGCAACATCCCTGCCCTTGAATTGATGGCTCTTTATGTAGCTGCAGCCATGCATGATTATGATCATCCAGGAAGGACCAATGCCTTTTTGGTAGCAACGAGTGCTCCTCAGGTAAATAATTCTCAGGCAGTGTTGCTGTTAAATTTGGAAGGTCTTTGGTAACAGCTTGTGCTTGCCAGTGGTGCCTGTAGCTTCCATTAAGCACAAGGCTACCAAATATGTTGAAGCATCTTATCAAAGTGACAGAAATAATCACTTCACTTGGGGATTACTGGGGAGAATCTTCTTACACACCCTCTCCACTCTCAGGTAGTGGAACTGTTAAGAAAGGTACTGATAAAATATCTCAGGAAGGAGAAGCTAATGCTCTGCCAACTGATGGAGAATCTGTAACTGTGAAATAAGGGAAGAATTACTCTACCAAGTAAGGCACAGAAAGATTAAAATAAAATAAAAAAACACCTGTATAGTTGACAGTGCACCATGCAAGTGAATTTGTGCGTGATCATAACATATTTTCTGTTGTTTCTGTAGAATATAAGCAGCTGCAGTCTTTTATGAATGGATTTTTTACACTATGCATCTATTGGGGCATGGTAGGCGGAGTGTAGAAAATAATCTCAGTTTTATAAATTAAGAATTGAGACTTACCTAAAATTACACAGAAGTTACTGCCAATGCTGGGATTTGAATTCAGCAATTCTGAGTTACTGTTTATTGGCTTAATTATGAGATCATCTTTCCTTACTTTACATAGCTGACCTGCCTGGCTTCAGCACACTATGCTGAAAAAATATTTCTATGGACAAGGAAAAAAAAAAGATAGCTTAATGTTGAGAAGTCCGATAGGGATGCAGAAATTCTAGATTTACTCCCCAATTTGGATCCAGACTCCCTCTCTCACCAAGACTAAGTCACCTGAACTCGCTCTGTATCAGTTTCTATCTATAAACTGATAGTAATACTTCTCATCCTTGTAACATCTTTGTGTGATTGAGAACTTTGATACTCTGGCCAGGTAAATAGATTGACAGAAAATGTATGCTATCCTTAAATCTAATTTTAAGAAATTAGTGCTGTAGCTTTGTGGCTGTAAAAATCAACAAAGGTAGTTAGACGATTAGCCTTAATGTATTGTCTCTAGTCTGAAAATAAATTAATCGGAAAAATTTAAATTATTCTTGTTATGCTTTGGGGTTTTGGTTTGTTTTTTTAAATCTGATATCACCTGAAATTTGCAGAACTTGTATTTGGCATATAGGTTTTTTTTTCTTCTTTTTCATGACTAGCTTCCAGTAATGATAAAGTGGTGCTGTATTAAAAATCTGCTTTCAGGAGTCAGGCCTGGGTAGCAGAACATGTCTATCTCAAATGTTCACTGTGCAGTTAGGCAAGACGGGCTGAAAAGCTGAGTTGCTTCAGCAACCTGTTCTATGGGGTAAAGAATACATTCTATACTTTAGGATAGGGTTGAATTTTTTCATCTATAGATGACAGAAAAATATAATTGATGTGAAAAGCCACTGGAACGTATGTGTATATGTTTGTGTAAAAACTTACAAAACTTGTATCTGTTTTACATAGAAGCATATTTCCAAAAGCTTTTCTTTCCATAAAGCAAATTGTCAAAAGGCTAAATGCTACTGAAGTGGAGAGATTTCCTGGATGATTGTTGTCCCCTAAAGTCCATTTTCTGTATCTTTCTTTAGTTTCTGTATGGAATTGCCATCACTATGAGAGTTATGGTTCATCTTGTGGTAAAGAGATGAATTTCTCAAACCAATTTTGGATTGAGAAATCTGTCAGGCTGAGTGTGTGTTGTCGGGTTGCAAACTGGAATTTCACTTGTTTCTATGTTTGGAATAGTCCAATATGGACAGAATTGCCAGGTTCGAACACAAAAGACAGTAATCCCTGTTAAGTTAGTTCTGAGAAACAAGGAAGCACGCACCTATACTATTTTAGTAATCAGTTTGTGGCCTGAAACACAATAATTTATTCTCAGATGCAGTTTAGTCGGGAACGAAAGACCCTTGAGCATGAAAGACCCAGATTTTCCAAATTAATCTTCCAATAAATCTTCACCATCACAATTCAGGTGTCTCTTATTAGTCCTGCCAAAATCACATCTTCAAACCTCAGGAAGTTCTTAAAAAAAACAAAAAAAAACCCAAATTCACCAAAGCTGAACCTCCTTCATGCATCATCCCCACGTCGATCTCATTCCTGCGTTGCAGTGTTTCTTTTGCTAAGGAGGTTCTCAGCTTTCAGCTGCCCCCGTTGCTTTCACAGGCAGTGCTGTACAACGACCGCTCCGTCCTGGAGAACCACCACGCCGCTGCTGCCTGGAACCTCTTCATGTCGAGGCCAGAGTACAACTTCCTGGTCAACCTCGACCACGTGGAGTTCAAGCATTTCCGCTTCCTTGTCATTGAGGCAATTTTGGCTACTGACCTGAAGAAACACTTTGATTTTGTTGCCAAATTCAATGCCAAGGTAAGAAGATTGGTTCAGGTTTCTGGTGGATGGGAGGAAAAGACCGTGGGGCTTGGTAGCATCACAGTGAAAAGACTAGAAAGGCTGCTGTGTCGCTCTTTCTTCTGAATGTCATTTTGGTTGCTGTAAAACATTCTGTTGAATAGTAATCTGTAGCTTCTGTTATTTTCTACTTAGTTAAATTTAGTGGCACAGCTTCTTTTCTTATATATGTTTAGTTCTTTCAGGAACTTATCTAAGGCTAAGGATATTATGGACTATTTGAATGCAAATTCCATTTATATTCTACTTTTCAACATTGTTTTCTTGTTTACTGGCACTTTAGACCTATTATCAAAGCACTCAGGGAAAAAAAATCGAAGATGCTACCAACTTTCCATAATGGCTAACTACTTAACGTGAATTTTTATTGCTTTAATTGTACTGTTATATTAGCAAAGCACAGAAATAATAAAAAAATTTGAAATTTTAATTTCAAGTACAAGGAAAGAATGATCCTTCTCTCCCACTTTATTTCAAATGGCTAAACTCCAGAGGGAGGTAACTGAAGATCTTTCCTGAACGTTCCATTCAATGAGCACAAAATTAGAACCCTGGGAAATCATTCTTAAAAATTCTTGTCTGGTTTCAACCTAATTTATTAGCAATCACCACCTATCAAGTTAGTTTAATAAACTCCATCATCCTTGGAATATTACCTAGATGATGCCTACCTTTGGAGCTGTTACTGCCTTCTTGTTCCTTGTGAGAAACACACCAAGCACAGTGTGTCTCTTGTCCAGGACCAAGACCTCCTAGCTGTTTTGACAACATAGATGAAATGTTTTCTTGTGCTACTGCTTAGCATGGACCTGTATCCTGAAATTTTGAAGCTTCCAGATGTAGGTTTCGATTTCCACTTCCCTGTAACATCTCTCTCTTTGTTAGGCTTTAAGAAGCTGTAAAGAAAGGCTTTAAGTTGCAGTCCAGTGTAGACAGAGAACTGATCTGTAGATCTGTAAAAGTCTGAACTCTTTCTACACCCTTGCTAGGCATGTTCCAAAACCCCTGGTAATATCAGAGAGATTTCTTTAGGTCTTAATTTTAAACTCTGGGATCATTTTCACCTGTCTAATTTCCTCTTAAAGTATTGAACACAGTATTGGCCGATCCTCATCCTTCGGGGCTATGATGGCAATAAAACATGGGGAATTTAGACTGTCTGAATACATCCTTTGAATTTGACAGTTTGGACAAAAACCTTTCACTTCTGTGAACACTAGTAAGGAATGAAACCAAACGGGCTAAACCAGTGATTACTGTGGTTTTGTCACAGAGATTTACTGTCTTAACTGTGGAAGAGGACAAGCTTCACCAAAGTACTAGGCATAAATTGTGGGTATTGCAAACTAAATTTGTCTTAAATCAGGCTGGACAACAGTAGGTGTAACTACTGCTGTAACCAAGCAAGGTGATACCTGATACACTGCAGATAAATAAAACAGCCTGATGTGTCACGTCCTGCCAGCTCGCTATAGATTTGTAAGGACATCTGTTAACCTCCTTCTCTCTCCTTATTTCTTGAATAGTCAAATGGTCATGCATGGAATAAAAAGTGGAGGAGAACATGAACATATTAACCAGGGTTTGTGGCTGAGCCTGGCTTTTCCGGAGTAATCACTGCCTTAAAAAGAGATTATTTATGTTTGGTTGGCAAAAACTCTTTGTACCAGACTGGTCTCAAAGAGTATACCTGGCATGTTTGTATAGGGGTGGAGGTGCCATAACTGAGAAAATTAGCTCTAAATGATCACATTTTTAATTGGTTTGTGGAACTGTAGTTTACCATATTGAGGCTACAGTCAGACAGACCCTACTGTACAGAAGTCAGTGTAAACACGTGTAATGTAAGCATCTTCTCACCCGAAAACTTGCAGCCTGGAAAGTCCTAACAAGAAATAATGAAGAAGGCTCACTATCTGACACATATTCATGCACTGGAGCACTTGCTGTACCTCTGACATTAGTTATGTTAGTTCATGTGTACCAAAAGCAAAGCTCACACCGTATGGGCCCACTGCTCTGTGGGCAGGGGACCTGCTGACAGAGGACATGGAAGTTTCATCTAGCTTCATTATAGTGCAACAACTTTCTATCCATTTTTCAACTATTGTGAGCTTGGCAATTGAAGCTGTGTTTCAAGGAGGGGTTTGAAAATTAAATGGACGGTAGAAGACAGCCCTTCCCACGCTAGGACATACTCTAGGAGAAAAGGCTGAGAGGTTGGTATCGCTGACCATTTGGAAGTGTAAAAGACCAAAGTCCTCCATGCTTTCTCAGTCTTTGTGGCTAAGACCTCGCTCCAGTAATCCCAGGTCCCTTAGGTGTAAGAAAAGGTCTGAAGTGGTGAAGACTTTTCCTCAGTGAATGGCACCAGGTTAGGGAGCACTCAAAGAAACGACATACATGAGTCCGTGGGACCTGATGGGATGAAGCCAGGTGTATAAATACCTGGTGGGAAGAGTAAAGCAGATGGAGACAAACTCTTCTCAGCGGTATCCACTGTTAGGACAAGAGACAACGAGCACAAGCTGAAATACAGGAATCCCAATTTAAAAATAAGAAAGGACATGTTTACTGTGACAGGGGTTGTACATTGGAAGAGGTTGCCCAGAGAGGTTGTGGAGTTTCCCTCCTTGGAGATATTCAAAACTGAACTGGACACGATCCTGAGCAGCCTTCTCTAGCTGGCCATGCCTTGAGCAGTGAGGCTGGACTAGGTCATCTCTAAAGGTGCCTTTCAACCTCAACCTTTCTATGATTCTTTAAGGTGATGCTTTTATTTTAGAGCAGTTGATAGTATATGTCACTTTTTATTGTGGGAGGTACTGGAAAATGAGGGAAAAGGAAAAATGTAAGGGAATACTTTCAGACATACTTACATCAAATAGGAAAATAAGCTTATTACATGCGTCTTCCCACTGCAATTCAATCAGTATGGCATTTGATGGTAATTTACCTTTGTATACCAATTAGGTAGTCACTTCTTGGAAAATGTCATGGAAAGATTGCATTTGTTTGTCTTCCTAGCAAATGCTTTCAGTCACATCATTTGCTAAATATTAATTTTTCATAATTTATCTTAATGTTCATTGGATTTCACGTATTTTTCTTCATGCATATTGCTCCACAGCTGATGGTAAAAAACAACTTTGGGTTAACTTACCTGCTTACACTTGTGTTTTTGTTAAATAGCTAAATATTCTGTAAGATATCCCAGGGCAGGACTTCCTCTGTGGATGCATCCTTTTCCCCAGGATTACTGTCATGGTTTTCCTTTTTCTGTCTGCTAGGTGAATGATGATGTTGGAATTGACTGGACTAACGAGAACGACCGCTTGCTGGTTTGCCAAATGTGCATCAAACTGGCTGACATAAATGGGCCTGCAAAATGCAAAGATTTGCATCTGCAGTGGACAGAAGGCATCGTCAATGAGTTTTATGAACAGGTAAACAAATGCAGAGTGGTATCTGCTGGTTGTATATTTTGTGTTAAACAGTCCTGCAGCATGCTAGTGCTGGTGAGGAGTGAAAATCACAGAGACAAGCAGTGAAAGGGATGGCTAGAGTTACACTAGTCCATCCTTCTGCTGGGTCAGCAAAAGTCCATTTGTCACTGAAGCTTCTGATGTGTTCTCCAAGACCTCTGATGATGGGGTTTCTACAGGCTTAACTGTTCCAGTCTGGTACTATCCTTACAGTGGACATGACGAACAAGTGTTCCTTTCTTCTTTTTTTTTTTCTGTGGGCAGTCATCATGTCTTCCTTTCTGCCTCATTTAGGATAATCTATATTTTATCCTTCCTTCTATATCTTTTCAAGACATCAGCTGGTTCTTATTGCTCTCCTCCGCAGTTACTCCATGTGGCTCACACTTTTATTGACCTGTGGTCTCCAAACCTTGACACCACATCTTTGTTGAGATGATCTAAACAGAGCAGAGGAATTATCTTAGCTTCACCGTGAGCCACGTCTCTGGTCACACACACAGAACTTTTGTATTTCCAGAGCATAATTGTAACACTGACTTTCAGTTTGTCACAGACTAACCATGTCTGCTCCCTACATGTTGATCCTGACTCATACTTTATTTTTTAAGACAACACTTTCAGCTTTCAAAACATTTGTCAGTACAACTGCACTAATTATGCAAGGATGGTAGCATGAGGAAGGAGGGCAGCCACAGATTGATTTACAAAGACCTGGGAATACAGCCAGGCACTGCTCCTCTCCCGCCAGGTGTAAGGGAGCCCTTAATTGAACCTTTTCTCATTATAACCTCTTTAGCCCTGCCGAGTGCAAGGAACAGGGCTGTTCCCACACTATTCCTCTGTTTCCCAAGTGGGAACGTGTTTTGAATGTGCTCTACATCCTGTCTTTTCAAGAGGAAGCAAGCAGGCTAAATCACCGAACCAAACACCTCACAGACTTCTCAGGGAGGCTGTGCAGTAACTTGAAGTCACAGACTAATCTCTTTTAAAGCCTTTTCATCTTCCTTTAAATTTACTGTATTTACAGTTTGGAAAAAAAAAATGGGATTTTCTGCTGCTGCCTTCTGAAATATGTAAAGAAATGGGGAAAGGGAAAAAATTCAGACAGTGACCTGAAGTTCCTTCATTTATTCCAGATTTCCTGAGAAAAAGAAAGAATAATGACCCTTACATAGATTATATATATAGTTGATTCCATTTTTCTTTTCATTTTTTCTTAAAGAAAGAGAGTCCCATGACAGCAATGGTCAACCTTTCTCTCCCAGAATTTCTTTCAGGAAATGCTTTTCTTCATATTTGTATGTTTTCATTACAACTCTCACAACAAATTCTACTTCACCTAATTCTGGAGATGATTATAGCTTATGTGAATGACTACTGCATGCAGGCAAAACCTGTTAGTCAGACATATGATGTGACTCTCCTTTGATCCAACATAACTACGTCAGAGGGCTGTAAGTGCCCCAGTATGTTAATATCTTCAGAGTTTTGGGTAGTGAGCTCTGAATCTAGCTTTGGCAGAACACGTGTGAAAGGATACTGCATTTTCTGTTCCATGATAGCAATCTGGGTTATTTTTCATCAGTCAGAATGGTGTGCTACTAATGTTTTCATGCTCTTGGAAGCTGCTCCAAAGGACTCTTGGAGATTATCTCTCCTATAATCCTGTAATTAAAAAAAAAAACAAAAAAACATTTGGGATTTATCCTCTCTGCAAATTTTTGTTTCAGAATAATTGCTGAACTCTTGGGATGTAAATTTCAAGAGGTCAAGTAGTCAGTAAAATATTAGGGTTTTGGGGGTTGGGTTTTGTTTTAACAGAAGATGTGTATTCACTGTACTGAGAAATCAATACATCCCCGTGGGTTTCCTGTTTTGGTTTTTTGGCATGACATGAGTTGCTATGCTGACAGGGCACTTGATGGGGTTGAAAACAGAGAACGTTTTCTTCCTAGGACATACTTTTGGCATTAAGGAGGATAAGCTAGATTCTCGATTTTTTTAAATGTAATCTCATTTTCTTAAAATCTCATTTTCTTAAATGTAATATGATACGAGAGGTGTATCAAACCATCTTCACCATGCTTTTGATCTTCACATTTTTTTTCTGAGAAGGGAGAAGTCTTAATTTTCTTATTTCTAAAAAGGAGAATTTGATGGGAAGTTTGAATTTCCCTAGAATTGTTGTCAAAGAACATACATATGTACATTCAACCTATGCTGTGAAAATAATGAAATATCTTTCATGAATTTCCTTTAATAAACACCAATTCCTTTGAAGAATTTAACTCCCATATAAATAAAACCCCCTTATTAAAAATGTGTTGCACAGAAACATTCAAAATCCTGTGTCATATTGTTGCAGTATGTTTCCTTTTCATCCCTCCACATGCTTGGCGTACTTATTTGAAAACAGGTTAGATGTATTAAAAAGAATCAAAAAAAAGCACTGTAAAATGTTTCACATAATAAATCATGTTTTAACGGAGCATGAAAAAAGAACTTGTAAACATTTCAATTGTCAGCTTTCTTCCCACTACTGACAGCTCACAAGTAGGAAATCTCAGATGTGTTGCTGTAAAGAAGAGCAATCTGCCACCCCTTCCTAATATGCTTACTATTTAAAGAATGGGTGGCATGTTTCAGTGTTTTGTTAACACTAATATTTTGTGTTTAATGATTAAACATAACATTTCAGGGTAGGTTATTATAGAAGTGTAAAACAAAACACAAGGAAATGAGACATTTGTTGTACATATTTCAAAATTTAACTCTGATTCTTTGGCTTTCCCAGATATCAACAGGGTGTTGACCAGATACGTTGTCCATGACTTCTGGAAAAATTAGGTCACAAGGAGATTAATTTGGGCAATCTGGAATATAATGGAAATGGAAAACATCTCTCTTAATTCTAATCTATATTGTCAAATATAGCTCTTTGTATTGTATTAAAACATCAACTTGCATATCAGGCTTGATTAGGGGGATTAGATTTTTCTCTTGGGGAGGTGGCAGCGAGTCTTGACATTTCTACTCAGCTGAAAACTCATTGATGTCACCAATAGCTTTGCTGCGATAGGGATGCTGGAGTACATCAGACTTGGTTGTACAATAAAGTTTTACCTTCTTTTACATCATGAGAGGAGGGAGAAAAAAGTCTTCCCATACCTCCCCTCTACCTTCTCTCCCCAGGAGAAGCTCACAAAAAGCTTTATGCGAAAGATTACCGTTTCTGAGTAACCCCTGCTTTCACAGGGATCATTCTAATAGTCCCAGGATCAAATACTTATGACTCAAAAGCAAGAGGACCTCTCCATCTTATATATAGTAAGGACAAAATTCAGAAGAAAATTAGTTCAATGAGATAGCCCTTGCTTGTAGAAGTCCAGTCTCGTTCCCTGCAAACAGGTGGCTGACTACAAGGTTGTTGTGAGCAAGCAATCACAAAATCAGAAGGCAATTTTGAAAATGATGTGGAGAAAGAAAGAAAATAATAATTTTCAAACTTTCACACACACAGCATAAAGTACAGGACAGGGCGGTGGGCATGATTTTGCACAGTCATCAACTGACATCTTTGTTACATTCACACTGGCAGTACTGAGTCCTCTTAACAAGAAAAGAGCTGTAACTTCGATTAACCATTTGGCGTGATGGCACTGTAGTACTGTCGTGCTGGCGTGCTATGGAAGTGGCATTAGAGTTGAATTATTTTTCTTTCATCGTTTTTAATTGGTTTGATGTGCATTACTCCTTTTCGTGACATGGCTTTGTTTCGTTTACTTCAGAGAAATTACCGCTATTTTTCATCTCCAGGGTGATGAAGAGGCTAGCCTGGGTTTGCCAATCAGTCCTTTCATGGATCGCTCTGCCCCCCAACTGGCACACCTCCAGGAATCTTTCATCACTCACATTGTGGGACCACTATGTAACTCCTATGACTCAGCGGGGCTGATGCCAGGAAAATGGATAGAAGATAGTGATGAATCAGGAGACACTGATGAGCACGAAGAGGAAGAAACAGCAGAAATGGAAACTTGTGAAAATGCTGAATCAAGTAAGTTGCTCACACTTACATTTTTCAACAGAGCAAGTTCCATATTGTGACCAAAACCTAAGCAGATGTATTTTAAGTGTTGAGACTGTGAGCTGGTCAGGTTGAACACAGGCCTATCCAGAGTAAGAGTGATTCCTTGGTGAATCTGGCATGTAGCCCGTCACATTAGCTCCATGGTTTCAGGACTGATACTCGTCGTTCGTATCTACTGCTCATTTCTGCCTTCAGTTGAGGTTTCTGGGGGTGAATCACCCATCTGTGCAAGAGGGCTTTTTAGACTGCTTCCAGCACTGATTTTAGTAGACTGTAACAATTTCACTTGAAGAAAGACCTCATTGCCCTCTACAACTCCCTGAAAGGAGGTGGTAGAGAGGTGGGGGTTGGCCTCTTCTCCCAAGTGGATAATGACAGGAGCAGAGGAAATGCTCTGAAGTTGGGGCAGG
>JAOXJK010000001.1:70785920-70813360 GCA_025774025.1 Xenus cinereus
GGGGCAGGGGAGGTTTAGATTAGATATTAGGAAGAATGACTTTACTGAGAGAGTGATCAGGCATTGGAACAGCCTGCCCAGGGAGATGGTGGAGTCACCATACCATGGTGGAGGTATTTAAGAAACATGTAGACACAGCACTTCAGAGCATACTCTAGTGCCTGGGATTGTTGTTTTGTGTCTGTTTGTGGGTTTTTCGGTGTTTTTTTTTTTTTTTTTGTGGTTGGACTCGATGATCTCAAAGGTCCCTTCCAACCGTGAAGATTCTGTGATTCTGTTGGGAGAAGATTTTTCAAGGAAAGCGCTCAACATTTGCATGAGTTAGCATGATGTACAAGAATATTACAAGGAGGCTCTGAGGTGCTGATGCTGTAAAAGTTTTTAGCAATGGAAGTACTTTAATGCAAATCTTTTAAAGGTAGTGTAGGAAGGAGTGGGGAGAGAATCAAGAATCAGCACTGAGCATCGCTGCTTTATGTGCTGGGAGCTGCATCTCTCAGGCCTTCTGGCTAGTCAAGTCTCCTGCCTCTCCTCCAGAAGGGCAACAGTGCCAACATTAGTCATACTGAAAAGAAAACTTTGTACCTTGCAAGGAGACCTCAGGGACTTGTTGGAAGTGATATTTAGGAGAAAAGGCTGCAATTGTAGACCCGTCTTTCTCCAGTTTAATACCACACGCATAGCCCTTTCTTCTATTTTGTGTTCCTCTTCCCTCTGAATTTCCTACTGCTGTTCTTCTATTTCGTTCTTCAGGTCATCTTTCTTTCTCTCCCCTCTATCTAATATTTCTAGAAAGCACCAGACTTAAGTGAGCTAGTGAAATACTGAAATGTAACTTTTTCACTAGCAGCCTCACTTTTTCTGTTGGGAAAGCTGAGAAGTGGAAAGATGTGACGATTGCAGTACCTCATGTTAGGGTGTGAAACTAAAATCTACGTCTCCTGACATGCAGAATTGACCTTTTATCTCTAGTAAGATCCAGGGGTATACAGCTTGTATTTAAGAAATCATTGCTGCTGTTCATATGCACGCGCTCGCACGTAAGTTTACTAGGTTCATATGCACAAAAAAATGTTATCGAGAATGGCAAACATTAAATAATATAGCACTCACTGGTTTATTTTAGCACCTTATAATCTGTCAGCTCTGTAATAGCAGGCAGAGCCACATGTTTCTGGGGCAGATTGGCGTTTATGGAATTGCCTGTCACAGGGAAAGCTTATGTGATAGGTAACCAACATAGACCCCAAAGCATTGAAACTGATACTGCTATATTAAAAAAGAAGATGAAGGATGTTCTCGTTTATCCATTGCAGTGCCTAACCTTACTTTGAAATCCTTAGTCTCCTCTTTTCTATATTCATTCTATAGAATATGGAAATTTCTGTATTCCCTTGTCTTCTGTATCGCTGCTAGTCAAGTCCAACAATGCTGCTTTCAGGTTGAAAGCACAGAGCATTATTAAACCATGTTATTGAAAACAGACCATGTTTTAGTTATCTTCTGTTTTCTCTTATACATTCTACTCCATGACAGTACCTTACTCTGCAACCTGGTGCTTTTAGGCTCTTTATCTTTTTCAAAACCTTAAAACCAAATGTATCAGAAGTTTTGAGATATCCAAACAAATTCTTCCTATTTCCATCTTACCAAATGTGTGGTGTGCATCTTCTCGGTCATACCAACATGTTACAAACCGTTCTCTTCCAGTTCCCTAAATTGTCAGTGACTGTGTGGATCTGAATCAGGGATCTGGAGCATCTTCTGTGTTGATTAGGGGGTCCAATAGGTTGTTAGAAATTAGTACCTATGATCAATGCAATTTTGATTGTTCTAAACTTTTGCAATGAAACAAAACAAAAGGTTGAGATGTCAGATGCATAGAAACTAAGAGTTGTGTAGATGTTGGTGAAGATCTTTTTCTTGATGGAAATGCCTTTTAGGAACGTGGAAATATAATTGCAGCAGAAAATGCTTCACATAGGTCCTGATAATTTACTACAGCGGTTGAGATAAATTTAAGAGTTATAAAAATATAAGATAGCTAAAAATCAAACATTGGTTTTGTTATTGTACAGGAGCATGTAATTCTCCCAAAATTCTGATGCGAGTATAAGAATTAAACAGGTTCAGCCTTTAGTGATTCCGACAAATTTTAAGACCACAGCAAGTGCTCGCTGGTCTCTGCAGAGAGCAGCAAGATGTGGGGTCACCCGGGAAACCCAGGAGAGAATGTCCTGCGGCGGCATTGGCAGCATAGGGGCTTCTTATTAGTGCTAAACCTGAAGGTTTCCTACAGGGAACCAAGGGCTTTCTAATGAAGGATTGAGTTGGATTTGGTTTGTGCTCAGTGAAAAGCTCTTTGTTTCCAGTTCAAAAGCTTCAAGGGCTAAACGTTTTGGATCCTGACACAGACATACTTTAGGCAACCTGCAAATACTAATACACGCAAATTTATTTGGTACAAAACATTCCTCTACGTCACCTTCTTTAAAAAAGAAACCAGCAGTTGTCTTTGGAGGGGTTATTTTTTCAGTTCTGTGACTGTCATTGCCACTGTTAATGACCAGGGAAAATTTTCAAGCTTTGTCCTGTTCAGGAGTTAACAATCTGTGTTGGACAGACTATACTGACACAGAAAAAACCCCGCACTTCAGACAGCAAAACACTTGTAGTGCAGCTGTCAGGAGCCATGAGAACTACCAGGGGCAAAAACATTGTGTAGGTCAACAGCAGGGGACTGAGGCTTCAAAACCAAAGACGAGTGAGCTCCCTGATAATACTTAGCTATATGGCTACTTCAGTTCTCAGATTCTGCTGCCGAAGCAATGTTGTGCAAAGGCTTTAAGGGCATCTCCACTATGATGGCAGAGCGGTAAATCTTCAACTTTGAAAAGGGAACATAGGAATGGGTTCCCTCCTTTGATTACTAATGCTTGCTCATTCATTTTCCTTCTACAGCACAGCTCAGCTCAGAGGTAAAGTGTGGAGAAGACAAAATCAGGATTGATTTTTTTCTAGGGCAATCAGCAGGGATCCATTGGAGGGGGGGGAAGTGCAGAATTTAATGTGTGTGTTACGGAGTAGGATGATCAGAGTCTTTAAGTACTTGATATAAAAAAAAATAAATGAGCAGAAGCAGCTTGGCAACGTGTTTTCTGCGTGATCGTTCGAGCACTAGGTGTCTGTGTGAGCTGCGTAGTCAGGGACCCCATGCAGCCTATGATGGGGTGAAGCTGGGGCTCAAACTGTGCAGGAAAACAGTTTGCTTTCCCAGAGGTCTGGAGAGGCATGACTTTCTGAATTTCAAGATTGTTTAAGTTTGTGGTTTTAAAAATCTGTTCCTATATGTCATAGTACACCCTGTCTGCTTCCTACACCTTCAGTCCCTTTTCCTTCTTTCCTCGCAGAAAACAGTACGTAAATGTCACGTGGTATTTTACAGGAAAGAAGAAGTTCAAGAGGAGGAAAATCTACTGTCAGATCACCCAGCATCTGCTTCAGAACCATAAAATGTGGAAGAAAGTGATTGAGGATGAGGAGAGGTTAGCCGGGACAGAGAAGCAAGGCGTGGAGCAATCCACATTGCACCAATCTTCAGAACAAATCCAGGCCATCAGGGAAGAGGAGGAGGAGAAAGGGAAGCCCAAGAGGGATGAAGAGGAGAACACAACTGTAGAACCGAACCAATGACAATATTTACAGCAGTATTTTAAGACAGATTGACTCGTGCACAGACTCTTTCTCAAGCCAGCACAGCATTTAGACACAACACTGTAGAAGTATGGGATAATGCGCCTACAGCTGTTTAATTTGTTTCTCTTTCCTTTTTATGGTGAGGTACATTGTTTAAACTCCTATGCTCAAGGAAGCTTTCACACTGCGACACCGGCTTTTACAGACGTTCTTTTAAAAAGATTTGGGGGTGGGTGAAATTATATAAATATATATATAGCCAGGGTTATTGCCTGTGCACTTCAGCAAAATACATTTAATGATATATTATGGTCACTGTGATATTTACAGAAGAGAGTTATCTAAGGAAATGCTGCTTCTAAAGCACATTTGCAGTTAACAGTAAGGTACCAGTTAAGTAGCTTTTGCTCTTAATGCTGAGGGATAAAGGTTCCAAAGCTTTACATGAATGCTGATACATCCTGCCAACATACATATGGGTGCGTGTGAGGGGGTGTTTGCGAGTGCGAGTGGGTGCAGTGTCACAGAGCATAGTTTGAGTTCTTATTAGACCAGCTGTAGCACGTGTCCCAATACACAACGACAAACAGAAGGCCTGAATTTTAGGGAATACGTGCCCACAGGGGAAGCGGAGACCATTTTGAGGAGCTTTCTGTTCCCCATAGTCCTCCGAGTGCCGGTTTGCACTCCAGCTGCAGGCAGCAGCCTTCCAGCAGGGGCCAGGAGGCGAAAGGGATGTGCCGGGGCATCTGCGGGCCAAAGGGGGTTAGGGGGACAGTGTGGCCTGTTCCCCTCAAGAGGACCTGGCCCTTTGTGTACTTCTGAGTGCGTGACCGGCTGCGTGGGGCAGCGTGTGTGTGTTTGGGCAGGAGAGGACAGGGAGCAAACGTGTGGTGTGCATTCTCGGGAACTAGAGGCGCGCTGTCGTCTTCCCACCCTGACCTTGCTCCTCCGTGCATCAGTGGCCAAATACATCATTTCGGAGCAAAGCTAAACTGCTCTCTCTTGAGAGCAAAAGAAGGGGAGCGTGGGGGCCAGGCCTTTCCTCAGAATAAAAGGCAAACGATGCGTTAAGGAGCAGGGTGGGGGACCGGTGCCAGTCCTGCATCGGCCGGACACTGGTGTGTCTCAGCAACCGCTCACACGAGCTTCAGAGAACTTGGTTTTTCAGTGTGAGGTGCTGGACGGGAGCAGTTTGTTGCTGGCATTCTGCTTAGAAGCAGCATGTTTGATCCCACCAATATACTTACTTTTTTTTCTTTTTTTCTTTTATTTTTTTTAAGAGAAAGGAAAAGATCGGGCCTGTAAGAAGAGCAGATCTTTTTGTTGTTGTTGTTGTCGTTCTGTTTATTTGTTTTTTCTGTTGTTTATGCTGTGAGCCAAATGTCTATTTAAAAGGTTGGATATTCACTTTCAATATTTTATTTCACGATATTATATTTGTCAATGATTAGCTATCTAGATGTAAATATGGAAAAATTTTTATGGGTTCCTGTAGATAATGATATCTTTAAGAAAAAAAAAAAGAAAAAGAAAAAAAGGGGAAAGTTTTTTTGTAAAGCTAATTTTTTAAAAAATAAATACAAAAACATTTTTATACAGTGTAGCCATTTCCAACCCAACAAATAAAGTCTTGAGTAATTGGTATAGACCTTTCTGGGAAGCCAGTGGTCTACAGGATCAAGGCTTTAAAATATTAATGCTCTTTGGGACTGGCAGCACTAACCAGTACCACACAATTTAGAGTTTTGTTCCCACAAAAAGAAGTATATATATAAAGTTCGGTATCTCTCGAAAATCATTTGACTGCGTATGCTCTTTATATTTTGATCCTGCAGCCCCTTGCTAAGAAGAGGATTGCTTGTGTAAGAATGCTTGTGAAAGGAAGAGTTTGTA
The DNA here is from genome assembly GCA_025774025.1 of Xenus cinereus. Lineage (NCBI taxonomy): Eukaryota > Metazoa > Chordata > Aves > Charadriiformes > Scolopacidae > Xenus > Xenus cinereus. Next base: position 70,791,513 of record JAOXJK010000001.1, read on the forward strand.
GGAGAAGTCCTTTCTATATCAAATGTCTGACATTGCATCCATCAATTTTTGCTATTGTTACAGATTCACCATATTTTATGGTGCAATTGATCCCTTCCCAAAAATGTTGGAAAACTTTCTCTATCAAAGCCAATTAGTGAGTGTGTTGTCACTTCGGAGTTTCTTTTTGCTTTGCATTTCCTTTAGAGTGAACTTTTTCTGGAAAATGGGATTTTGGTTTCTTACAGATTTCATTTGCCTCATGTTGTCCCATCCTACTCTTATCAGTATAGAAGGCATTTGCCTTTCAACAGAGGGACTCTAGAGCATGGCTCTGAATGCTCTCTTACCAGCAGAAATATTTAATAAGTGTTTTTCAATGAAATCAGAAAAGCAAAGATCCAAATTTCACTATTATTTCAAGGGGAAAAGATGTAGAATTTCTTCAAAAGAAAAAAAAGATGTCTCCAAGATCTCAGCAAGGCTCCACCAATTCCAGCTTTTCACACCTCTTCAGTCACTTTGATGAATCATTTTATTTGGTGTTTTCTTGTACAAGTGATCTGCATACCTTATAGTATGATTACAATTTAATATGCCTCATTCTGACCTTTAAAAATTAAACTTACAGAGATGCTTTAAAATACCACATTTCCAAGCACTTTTTTTCTCCATTTTTAGTGCATGATCACTGGGACTGGATTTTTTTTTTTATATTGATTTTTATATTGTCTTTGCTAGAAAAAGAAGTTCTTGCAGAAAGTGTTAGTGGGTGCTCAGTTGGTAAAATTATGAAGAGGCATTCAGGAATGAGGCCAGATCCTGCAAGTGGAGTTCCACATAATCCTCTAAGCAGGCATGCGCAGGGTTGAACCAAGAAAAATTATCCTAGAAATGTGCTGAAACGGAATGATTATGTTTTTCCTAGTCATCATTTTTGATTGCCATTAGGTAAAACCAGTGTCAGCTTTTAATTTGTGAAGCTTTCTTTCTGTAGTGCCAGTGCAGCTGTCACAAACTGCTGCACAAGCCTGTTTGTGGGTGCAGTTTGATTAACTCAGGTCATTTACAGCGCAGGAATTGCTGACAGGCTCAAAATCAGAATGGTTGTTGATTTTATCCGAACTGGAAGGAATACCAGTGAAGAAGCTGAAGTAACTGGGAGTGGTTAACTTGATAAGAGGTGACTTTTTTTTGTACTCCATATAGTTACTAACAGAATCCAGTTTCTGCAGGTGTCCACTCCTTATGAATCTGATTTTCACTCTTTGCAGTGCATTTCTGGCAGGCAGTGATCAGGAAATTTCCCAGACTGGCTTAAATATAACACGAAAGAAAATACCAGAGAGATTTTATATCAAACATGTGAATACCATTTTTTTTCTGCTCTGGGGTTTTAGTAGAAAATGAAGCAGGTAATTTTTTAGGGTTTTTTATAATAATTTTGAGTCCAAAAGAGGCAAAGCTTTTAACCTGCAGTTGCAGCGACCTTTTGGAGGCTAGAACTTGATGGTTGTCCTCTTCGTACAGTCCTTTGGTGATGCAAGCCCCAAAGAAACCACAGACTGTGCAGTATTTCTGGAAAAAAAAAAAAACAAACGAAAAGAATTGTATTGTATCAGCAAATTGCTCAGCTTTCAGGTGGGATGTTTACAATGTTGATATGGGTTTCTGGTAGGTACAACATGCAAAGAGGTTTGTTAAATACCAGAAAAAGCAAGCCCCATTTAAACAGTGCTTTGCAGTCAAAAAAAAAAAAAATACCTATTTTAGTTTTTTGGTTCTTTAAAAATAGGCAGAGAGGGACTGGACTGCTTTTTCAGACTGGATATTTTGGGTTTGGATAGGATAAATTTTCTGAAGTTCTGACCCTGTCTTTTCTTCTTCCTTCAGAAATGCCTCAGAGAGTAGATTAGTAGTGTGGAGAAAAGCCAGGGGTCTTGCCAAACCGGGGGTGGGTCGGTGGTCCTGCCCAGCCCGTGCCCAAGCTGCTGGGCTGTGAGCTGGGTCGGCGCGGGGCAGCCCTCGGCCTGGGTCCTGGGCAGCCCGAAGCCCCGCGAGCTTTTAGTGGGACCTTAGAGATCTTAAGAGAATTTTGTCCGATTTCAAAATTAACCTCAGGCCCGTTGGAAAATGGGTCCCAGGTGTTAATGCTGCTGGTTCACTCCAGGGACGAACCGCCTGAAAGAAACAGCGTTTCTATGGATTGGGAGGGCAGCAGTGACAGCCTGTGGCTTTTCTTTCTCTGGAAGAAGAGGCTCTTGACGGTTGGAAAACCCGTCGTTCATAAAAACGTATGATATTTGCCGTTACTTTTATCAAGCACTGTTATGGTTGAGAGGTTCCAGCATTGCATGTTTAAGGAAGAAAAGTTTCAATGTAAGGATGGGCATGAGAATTTCGTGAGCGTCCTGCCCGGAGGGGAGAACGTGCCTCTCCCAGGTCCGCTGCAGGCGCAGAGGGTCGCCAGCTCTTTCCACTCTTGGAATCTTTTTTTTTTTTCATATTTTTAAGTGAATCAACAAGTAAGAGCACCGTTTGACACCCGAATGACTCTCTTTCTTTTAATACGTTAGCAGGAGTTAGAGGAAGGAAACTGGAGAGAAAGGGGGGAAAGAAAATACGTCTATGATGTGTCTTCGGTCAGTGTCCAGGCCTCCTGAAGAAAATGTATGTGAAGTGTTGTTGAATGGACGGGGGAATAATTGAAATTAAGGTGACGGCTGTCTTAAACAATCATTGCTTAAGACCAGGCTAGCAAAAAATATTGATTATTGGCAGCAAACTTTTGAATTAGAGCAAAATAGTACCAGTACATTTGAGATCAACTTAGTATGATAAATCTTCCTTTTAATTTCATCACTTTCATTTACCAAAACAACATTCCTCTGGAGGTAAATCAAAGCAGGGTTTTAGCCCCTGCTGTGGCAGTTATTGAATCCCGGTGTTGGAGGGGGCAGTGTGAGAGTTGTCCTCCATTTACATCCTAATTATGATTTATTCAGAGGCCATTAGTGGGATTTTCCTAGCAGGCAGGTGTTGTCTTGATGAAAAATACATCCCGCCTCCTCGGGAGGATGCAGACGTTGCCCACTTGAGCACCTGCTTGAATTCTTAGGGCAATACAAGCCCCTCAAGAGCCTGCGGGCGGGAGAGCACGGGTGTATTTCTGGAGAATCCATTTTCACAATGACAAAAGGGGGTGAAAGCTTGAGCTAGTTAACCACACTTCTTTGATAAAACTGAAACAGTAAACATTGTGCAGTTTGAAAGCTTGCCAGCACCACTCGAGGTGTATGCAAAAAAATTTTAATTTTTTACGTGGCACACAGAATCACAGAATCATCCTTCTGAAAGGTGGTGAGTTTAGGTATAACCAACTGGCCCTGGCTGTGGATATAATAAACCAAGAAGGATTTTTGACTGAAGTCGTTCAATTCTCTCTCATTGAAGAAAACTTTCCTTGGTGCTAGAGGAGGAAAAAAAAAAAAAAAGATAGTATTTATTTCAGTTGAGCTTTTCAGGTGGCCAGTCCACCTGTTTCTTACTTCCAAAGCCGTGCTTGCAGTATGTGGCCAAGGTGTGGGACGTGGACTTGTTCTGCTGTGGATGGCGTATGGGATCTGTGTGCACCAAGGAGCACCACTGAAATCTGCAGGTGTGGAAAGCGGTGTGTCCCAGAGGTGAATTACACAGGGAAACCCAAATATTTCTGTTTTCTGTCCGCGTGGAAGCTTAAGAGCGGGTATAAGGACTTTGCCACAGCTATGGAGGGTGTATCCTTTTGTGATTGAATTATCTTGTCCTGATTCAAAAACCCTAGAAATCGGATCAAATAAGCGAAACCGCAGCGCGTGGGGTGGCCCTGGCGAGGCAGGCCTGCGTTGGTTTGCTTTTCCCGGGGCTGCAAATGGCTTGGGGTCCTGGGGGGGAGGTGGGAGGTAAAGAAATGGTGGGAGGTAAAGAACAAATACCGTATTCCAGAGGGCTCTGGGTCAATGTAGCTGGAGGAATACTTTGAAGTAATCCAACTCCGTACCCGCCTCGCCACGGTTTGCGCACAGCGATAGCCCCCAGGCTCCGGCGCTCCGTTTTTTCCACGCCGTCTTCCTTTACCGCAGTGAACACGTACAAGCAATTAATGTGGAGTGGCAATCGCTCTTTGCTTTTAAGTATTTATTTAAGGAGATTGAGTTTTTTTGAGGTTTTGTTGTTGGGTTTTTTTTTTCTCTCCTGACCCTAGTCATTTTACGCCCATATTTTCATAAAAAGAAAAGAAAAAAAAGGAAGAAAAAAAAAGAAAAAAGGGTCTGGAATCTGATCAGAGGGAAAACAGTTAAGGGTTTCCCATGCGTGTACATACTGTTTTAGGTAGAAAGCCCACCATCTGTTAAAGCTATCTTTTCTTTTCAGAATTCCTGCCTGATTCTGACACGCGCTGAAAATCTGTATTGAAATGCAAAATTTTCACTTTTAGATGTTTGTAAGTCTTAATACAGTACTGCAGGTGGTATCCTAAAAGATCAAAGACAGTGTTTATAACTGCTATGTGGTGTTGATGATATTTTTAATATTTCAACCATGTCAGCATACATTTGGTCGTTACTTTTCTAAAATCTTCGTTCCTTGAGTAATCGATATAAGATGTTTGCATGATGGAAAGTAATTTAAGTTCACTTTTTAAAAAGACGTGATTGATACTGTAGGTTATGTTTGTTTAACAGATTAACATTTTCACTGATGGGTGGCAGTTTTTTTTCCTTTTAGTGCTTTTGATAGAAGAACATATAGGACGTTTTCCAACAGGAACACATTTTTTAACCTTTGCCTCCAGTAGTGGAAGTAGTATTTGAAAAATAATTGTTTTTTAATACACTTTGGCCATCTGGGTAACAATATGCAAGTACATCTGTCACGTACAAGATATGATTTTAAAAGAAATAAATCCCATTTTAATGAAAGTAATCAAGAAATTAATCTAGCAAGGTCAAAACCCTTTCTGAAGGAAAATTTTGGGTGTCTAGAAGTGTTGAAGCACTTAATCTCCCACCAGATTTTGGGGCCAAATCATACAAATTTTGTATTTTCAAATTAACAAAAGGCCAACCAAAGTCTTTTTACTTCACAAAACACTGAAAAATTTGGTCAGCTTACATCCTGTCCTATGAGGTTTGACTCCTGGCCTGGGACCTCAAGGCCCAGCACCTGTGACACAATTATAGAATAGAATAATAGAATCATAGAATGGTTTAGGTTGAAAGTGACCTTTAAGATCATCAAGTCCAAATGTTAACCTAACACTGCCAAGTCCACCACTAAACCATGTCCCTCAGCACTACATCTACACATCTTTTAAATACCTTCAGGGATGGTGACTCAACCACTTCCCTGGGCAGCCCATTCCAATGCTTGAAAACCCTTTCAGTGAAGAAATTTTTCCTAATATCCAATCTGAACCTCCCCTTGGCGCAACTTGAGGCCATTTCCTCTTGTCCTATCGCCTGTGACTTGGGAGAAGAGACCAACCCCCGCCTCTCTACAACCTCCTTTCAGGTGGCTGTAGAGAGTGATAAGGTCTCCCCTCAGCTCCTTTTCTTCACACTAAACAACCCCAGTTCCCTCAGCTGCTCCTCATAAGACTTGTTTTCTAGACTCTTCACCAGCTTTGTTGCCCTTCTCTAGACCTGCTGCAGCATCTCAATGTCTTTCTCGTAGTGAGGGCCCCAAAACTAGACACAGTACTCAAGGTGCGACCTCACCAGTGCTGAGTACAGGGGGATGATCACTTCCCAAGTCCTGCTGGCCACACTATTCCTGGTACAAGCCAAGATGCTGTTGGACTTCTTGGCCACTTGGGCACACTGCTGGCTCATGTTCAGCTGGGAGTCAACTAACACCTGCAGGTCCTTTTCCACCAGCCAGCTCTCCAGCCACTCTGCCCACAGCTTGTATCGCTACCTGGGGTTGTTGTCCCCCAGGTGCAGGACCCGGCGCTTGGTCTTATTGAACCTCAGCCCATCGATCCAGCCTGTCCAGATCCCTCTGCAGAGCCTTTGATTATTTTATGATGCTCATTCAGACTCGGCTCTAGTAGCAAGTTTCCACAAATCACCCATGTACTTCAAAATTTATCCCTCCTTGATTTTTTTCACTTCAAAAGGTGAGAGAAAGAGGGGGAAATGTAATTTTATATGGCTGTATTTGAAAAGGGTTTTGTGTACCTTTATAATTCTTTTGAAGCAATATTTTAAAGAATAACTGCCAGCCAAAGTGGCAATGCAGAAAAGTGCCATCTTGTTCAGAATTTGTACACACCAGTTTTTAACACAGTGTTCTTTTCACTAAGTACTACATATGTTAATTTATATTTATATATTGTCAATATTGTTGTAACCAAGCTTCTCCTTTTTAAACACTTCAGGAACAAGGCCTTGTATTTTTAGGTGATTTTCATAAACAGAATAATTCTTTTCCTTTCACTAGTATCTTGCACTCGATACATGTAGCAATACTTAATATATTCTCTTCACAAGTATTTGTTAAGTGATTTAGTTAATGGCTGATAAATGTTTTGTACAAAATAGATTCTGTACAGGAAAAAATCTTTTAGATAAACATTATTTATTTTTACTGTTTTGTAAGTTAGACACTATAATGAAGCTCCTTTTTGCCAGAATTACTGGAAGTGCCTCTTGGTAAAATGTATTATACAGTAAATATGTATTCAAAATTATTAGAAATACTTGTCACGAAATGAACAATGTGGATGTTGCAATGTGAAGACAAATGTACAACATAAATATAATTCTGTGGTATCCTGTTTGCTGCGTTTCGTTTTCCTTTCTTGAACAGATTTCCTTTCAGTGCCCAGCTTTCAGTTTAAGCGTCAGGCTGCAAGTGACCTGTAGCCTGTTCAAACTCAGATTCAAATCCAGTAAAACTGGTGTATATCGAATTACCATTTTATTTGCTGGCCCTGCTTGGTATGCGTTAGTGACCCACGCTCACATTTATTGGTATCTGATTACCTGCAACTTTTACCATCAGAATTCTGCACTTCAGATCACAGTTAGATCCCATGTGAAATGTGTGACTCAAGCAGTCTCTGGAAGGCCTCAGTGTCAACATCCTTCTTTAATGATGACCAATACTTCAGCATCCGTCATCTGCGTACTTTTCAATCCAATTAATATGGACCATACTGATTGAATGTGGTCTATATTACATGGCACTATTCAGCCATAGTAATGCAGCGTGACTAATGCTTGCAGAGAAAATGAAACGTGTTACATTAACAGTGTTTTCCTTATTAATCACAGAAGTAATCTGTTAAAGTGGGACATCAGTACGTGAAATTCATTTTCTTGCAATTATATTGGTAAGTAGACTGTCATTCTTTAGTGAAAGATTTTGTTAGTCCATCATGTGGGCTAGGATTGACATCTAGCTACTTTCTTTGCTCACTGTTTATAATTTTAAAAAAGTATCTTACAGCTGTCAAAAATGTTCCCCATTTTTTAAGTTTTATTACCCACTTTTATCAAAGATCTGGAGAGCTCTTCAGCCAAGTCATACTGAAATGGTGGTATCTGGATCAACTGTGTATTCAGAGCCTCTTTGCATGTAACTTCAAAATTAACAGATTTTAATATATGGAAAAGCATCAGCCGCGTGTCCGGCCATCCGTTTTCAAGTCCTACCAGTTTATTTTTCCTCTGTCTTAAATTACAAATGGCAAAAACGTAAGTAAATTTGCAGCAGGCAGTGATCAGGAAGATATTAGTTGGGATCATCGTTGCCAGTACGAAGGTAAAATATGGTTAGACCTATTCTAAGGAACTGCTCATAAGCCTGCAGTTGGTCTGTCCCAAACACTTAATAACTCCATAGCATGGTAATTATTTGATCCAGAGATTCACAGCTGCTCACAGAAAAGCATACAACTGGAGTAACGAAGGCTCTTTTCCTTCAGTACTCCTCGTCACAAAGGGCAGGGGCTACCAAGGTAAAGAATGCGCTTGTCTTTGAAAATCAGTGAACTCTCTCTGGAGCTCTTCAAACAGCAAGAGGTTCCCATGGGAAGAGATGAGCAGTAAAGCAGGGAACAGAAGCAGTCAATCTGCTAATGAGACCACACATGAGCATGCCTCTCCTGGGGTTTTGGTAAAACATAAAGGAGGCCATGACGCACAATCAGTAGCAGCTCAATTAAACGTTGCATTTTCCAGGTGTTCAAATTACTCTCAATTGCCCAGTCAAATCCACTTGCCTAAAACCACTTAAAATGTTTCACTAAAAATAGAAATCTCAGAGAAGACTTGGCAGCAGTGCTTTCTTGAACGTTTCTTCACTTGCCTCACCAAAATCCTCTGGAAATCAATGTTATCGCTCACGCCACTCCCTGGGCATCGTCAGCAAGGCACGCAGGGGTAGAACAGCAAACGACTTTGACGGGCAGCTGCCTAACTTCCAGGGACCATCCCGACCTGATGGGGTCTGTAGCTCTGGGGTGGGCATCTCGCACAATCCGAGGGAGGTTTTTAACCCCTCCACGCTGGGATCCCCCAAACCTGGCCTGCTGAGAAGGAAACTCTCAAAGCCAACTGCTTCGTGGAACACCTTCGCAGACAAAGGGTGATACCGACGTTGCTTTAATTTGTGAGTCATGGGAGAAAATGTGCAAGTTTGAAGTTTTACCTAAGGTTTTGATGGCTTGTATCACCTCCAATCCACACTGCTAGTTAAAGTCACTAAATAACCTGGGGTAGATGTGGTTGTAATGGTTTGGAAGTCTGATATAGATAAAAGGTTACTGCAACGTCTGCTTGTCTGCAGCCAGGAAATACAAAGCAGAAGGTTCCTGTTTGATCTGCATGATGGCTTCATTTACAGTGAATTTTGTTGTTGCTGGTAAATTACTTCCTTTCACAATCCTTTGCACATGGCAATTGTTTATTACTGCGCTTGCCAAAGGCATCGTATTCTACAAATTCAACACCTTCTGTGTAATAAACTCTTCTGTTAAATTCTTTACACCTTCTCTTTCCACAATTCTAGCCAAAATCTTTGGGTTTAAATCTACTTCAAAGAACTTATCTGCATTACAGAAAGTGCTATGGGATTTTATTAAGATTAATGGTATTAATCCCTAGTGGCTGGACAGATTCCAGTTTCTCTTATTAGGTTCTCCTAAATTAAAATTCTCCCAAAAGCTCCAGTGGGTACAAATGCTTCCTGCCCCAAAGAGGTGTGTGGTGTCACTGGATCTCATACATCCTTCTTGTTATACCCCCTCAGAGCTGCGTTTCACAGGGCCTTTGGGATCTTTGCAAAGCGTGGTGCTATAAAAGTATATATGTTACTATAAAGTATATATGTTACTTCTCTCGAAAATTCTTGTCAATTCTGGTCTGGGTCCATAGTTTGGGGTTTTTTTTACTAATTATTCAGTAAGGAAAACCTCCTAGCTTTTTTACCTGATCGGTTAACTTTTGCAGATGCTTTCAAGGTGATCTCCAGCCACTGAGCAGGCTCCTATACGTTACCTCAGGCACCCAGGAGGGAGAACATACAGAGAAAAGGTGGTATTGTTCTATGGTCAGGTAATGCATTTGCTGCAACTGCTATTTTTGAAAAATCTTCCCGAGGTCTCATGAAAGGGTTTGAAAGTCTGAGTGTTCTGAACAATTTGATGAGCACCTCAGGGTAATGAAACTTCTCAGAAAGACCAGTGGATATCCTAATAACAAGTCAGCTGTGTCCCCCCCAAAAATAATAGTTAGAGGATTTTTCTCTTGCTTTTGCTGTTCTTTGGTGAGAAAACTGTTCTTTGAGGCTAGATCTGGATGTCCTTAGATGGACAAGAAAATGTTATCCTTAAGCTTGAAATGTTCATGGCAATCCCCAAGTGCTTCTAACAGCCAAAGTGTATTATTTGTCTCTATTTCTTTGATGTGGAGCGGGTGTGCAAGGTTTGTTCTGACAGTGGGTTTCCTTCTCGTTTATGTTCTTATCAAGTGTGTTCCTAGGACTGACAACAAAAAGAACAGGAAAACTAATGTCAAGAAATAATGAATCCAGAGCAATAGAGTAGCATAGCTAAAGAAATTAAAATTACATAGGCAGTGAAACTGGGTCGCTTTATTAGTTAACCGTAAACAAAATGTCTTCACTGTGTCTGCTTGTCATTGACTCCTCGCTGCACATTTACCTTAGAATCGCAGCTAGCGGAAATAATTTTTCAATAAATTATAAAAGTTAAATTGTACTAAAATTTAAGTCCTCAGAGATGTTTCTTTGAAAGGAACAGCTGCTTCCAAGCCATCCTGCTTCCTAAATTGCCTTTATTCTGGCAGCTGCGTTTCCAGACTCGACAGTGGTGTGATGCCTTGAACTTTTGGTCTCTGGACAAGGATTCAAGAGATCTGGAACTGTTTGAATTCTTCCTGACCTCTGCACAAAATTCCTGCATGATCTTCAGCAAACATGAAGGGTTCAATTCCTCCCCTTCAAATGCAAATATTAGTATTTAGCCAGCTCTCTCGGTTGTCTGCTGCATCTTAGCTCCTGCGCTGAGCTCTCCGGCGTTTAGGACACTGCTGCAGTAGGAGAACTCTGGGCCACAAGGAGCTGCTGCCATGACCAGCTCTCCCTCTCTGAGTTGTTCCAGGTCCAGCAGAGCTGCTCAGGGTTACAGTATTTGTGTGCTAGCATAAATAAAATAATAAAGGAGCATTTGGCCAAGTGTCAGTCCGAGAAGTTTGAGGACTCACTCTACTGAGAGTTTGTGTGTAGCTTTGCTTTGCCACGCAGTATTAAGGCTTGGGAGTGTTCTCTGTCAGACCATAGAAATTAATGTACATTCAAATTTTAAGATGATATGGTGTATCAAAATCCCATTTATACATTTTTTTTTTTTTAAAAAGTCAATATTTTCCTTCTATCCCATAAAAACAAATGCTTTTTTGCAACTGTTATACATATATTCAGAGTTCAGTGTAAAGTTTATCTTTGCGAGCAAGCCCTTAAATAAGTCTGCTGGAATATGTTTTTTAAAAAAGTCTTTTACAAAGGAAAAAAAAATCATGCTTCTGAACACTGGGATTTTATTTGAGACTTTACAAGGTTAGCATTTGCGCATGAAATGTGCCTGAAGAAGAAGGAGCCAGATCTGTTGAAAGACCAACCCACAAACCTGCTATGCTGTTAGTCTATGAATCAAGATTACTCTTGTCACAGCTATTCACTATGGCTAGACTAGGCTTTGTAAATGTAATTAATTTAACCCTATGCTTTAGAAATGAAGGTGGTCTAGCTTCCAATTTCCTGTAACTAATACAATGTAGGAATGCAAAGAAAATCGAAACAGACCTCGATGAACAAGCTTTAGTCTGGTTCTTTGTCTTGTAGCTGCTTAAAAGGCTTTGTTTCAGCTATAGAAGAACTATACATAAGTAAGCAATTTCTTTTAGGACTATGGGAAAGCAAAACCTTTCTTGTCTGATTGATTGCCTAGCAAGCTTCCAATGAGTTTTTTGTTGTTGTGCTAGGGAAGTGCTCTGCTGTGGGAGGCACTGAGAAGTGATACGCAAGAGGTGTCACGTCCTGTATCAGAATTGGTAGAGAATTGTTCCTCCTGTTTCAGTTCTTGTTTGTGAAGTGTAGTAAATGATCTACTGCATCATCTTCCCATGCAATACCCATGGCCTGAGAGGTCTGGGAGACTAATAAATTCCTACGTGGATGAGAATTTTCTTCTCTGCCAGATGAACTCACTGAGTCTTAGTGAGGCTTTTGTATTCATTTAGTCTGAGCGTCTGGAAAAGCATCATAGAGGACATAAACATGATTGTTTCTGAGGAACTGCTATCATCAGTCCATAAAGGAATGGTGATGCTCTTTTGGAAGGTGTAAGAAAATTTTTTGTAGTGGAAAATAAGTCCCCCAGGGTGGTTTTGATACAGTTCCAGTTAAGATATTATCTATACCTATAAAGAAGTCAGAGAAGACTCGGAAATTCCAGTAAAAGCCCAACTCTGATAGAAAGCTGATGCTGAGGTTTTACAATGATCCAAACATCCAGGAAAGACGAGACGACTGCACCGAATCTTGTGGGCCTCATTCTTGAAAGCATTGCTTCATCTTAAACTGCATAAACTCGTTCTTTAGGTGTTTTTCTGTAAGAGTAGAGGAACATGCCCTGGTGTTCATAGATATGATTTGCAGCATAATGGGGAGTTGGAGGATTACGTGAAAGGGATTTATATAAAGAATTTTTGAATCTGAATATGAGCCTCATCTGTTTTAAGGGACAGTGTGATGGAGGCTACCAGTGGCAGAAAAACTGGAGTCTGTGTCAGAAATCATTGGAGGAGACAAGGTCAGCAACGAAGATTAAAGGTCAGGCAAAACTAATACAGATCCCATATTGTGTAAACTAAGTTTTTCCTAATAATTGAAGGAAACAGGCTGGAAGCTGTTCTCTGAAAGAGGCTGAAAGAACTCATAATCACTAATTCTCCTAATCACTAATTCCTGTGGACTATTAGGCACCCTGATATCTCTTTAAGAAAAGGGGAAAAGAGATTTCCAAGTTTCCAAACCTACCAAGTAAGGATATAAGACACATTCAAGTACACAATGTGAATTACGTGCAGCGTAATAAAATTCCAGCCGCATTAAGAACCCAAAATGGAGATATAATGAAGGAACGGATAATAATTTGTATTAAACCTAGGAAAGTAGGAGCCTGCTCTAAGGCACCGTGTTTGGCACCACATCGCTGTGAGTGTCAGTAAGGTTTTAGCTGCCATGGGAACATAACCCACTGCAGAAGGTGGGAGGGAGCAAGAAGGGGAAAGGAAGAAGAATTTATAGTGTTAATATCTTCTCTGTTTGTATAAGTAAAGCTCACAGGTTAGAAGAAGACACAGAATTTATATCCTCTCTGAGCTCGATCAACTACACTGGGAACTAGTCACGTTCTTCACCTTCACACAAATTTGCAAATAAATGCTGTTTCAGTAGCCATGACCTTGTAACAGGAAAAACACAGGGTGAGAATGAAGTTTGCAAGATTTTCCTTTCACTGAGGCAAAAAACTTGACTGACTGCCCCATGCAGCCCTGTCCTCTCCTTTAATGGGTACTTTCATTATGGTTTTAGATCATGATGTCATGTTGAAGGGGACTTTGCCCCGAGGCTTTTGGGGAGCAGGGCATACTGGGCATACTGGGAAAGGACCAGTGCCTGGAAGGGAAAGTTTTGTGAATCACCTGTTTGCTCTATATCCTGTCATCTCCCATGCACCCCCTCCATTTTTTCCCTGGTCGATTCCCCCTCGAAGTCTTTCATTTCCTGGGAATGAGTAATTAAGAAGATCAGGATTATTTTTTTTTTTTCCCCTCTCCACAAAGCTTTGTCACGTGTCCCATTGAGCTTACTTCAAGTTACAAAGAAAAATACCCCAGGGAGGGTTTAGACGCTTTTCAGGATTTCCAGCTAGGGCACCTGGCATCCTTGCTTTGCCCGTGTGCCCAGTGTCCTGGAGGTTATAGGAGGGGAGAAAGGAAGAAAAAAGTGAGGAGGTGGGGTGGAGGATGGCGGGGGGAGATGAATACCAAGTCCTCAGGCAAAACAAGAGACACAACAAGGTTCCCCCACCCCTACGCTTTTTCCTTTCTCTACCTCTAGTATAAGATGTACCATCCCTAGGCAGTGTAATTTCTGAATGGTGATTTTCCCCTCCAATTTCTCCTGCTTCCAAGCTGGGACCAGTGTGTGTGCATACACGTACAGGTATGCATAAGGAATAGAGGGAGCTTACCTATGAAAACCGGTAGGCACCATCTCTGGGGATTTCTGCTGCCAGGTAAGATATGACTTTTCTTCTTCTCTTTGTTGAGTCACCTCTTAGAGGAGATGTTCTTTAGCTGGCTTCTTTGGTAAACAGTCTCTGTACTGGTCTCCTGTGTCCACCTGGTCTAGCAAGTGCAGCTCCTGTGCCTGCAGGCTGACACACAATAAAGGCATGCCTAAGGAGGCTTACTGCAAAGCGGAGGAGTTTCCAGTGGTGGGGGGAAGGACTCTTTTTCATTGCTGGAGCTTGAATGAGTGGAGGGATGCTTCAGGAGCTGCCTGGCGGTGTCTCAGCCCACTGCCTGCATGCTCAGGGACGGGCTCATCCTTGGACCTGACCGTTGGGCACACAGCCCCACATGTCGGTCCTTGGGAGGACGAGTGCCACTGCCACCCAAGCTGTGTCACAGGTGAGTTATCAGGTGGGCTTTTGGTGGGACAGAAAGCAGAGCTGCCAGGGAGGGCTCCCACAGCCCTGGGCAGCTGGAGGAGGGTACGTGAGGAAGGGTCTGTGCCCCAGCTGTGAGCCCAGGTGACAGGCAGAGAGGAGGTGTGAGTGTGGCCAGTAGCCATCCTTCGGGCAGAGCATCACCCACCCAGACTTACTCAGTTGTAATAGGTGTGATGAAGTTTGTAAGGACCCCTTCAGTCCAGGCCACCCAATTCAGTGTCTTTCCTTCATGTTAGAATGATTGGTGAGCAAATTCTGCTTGCTAACTATTTCAGTATTCCCACAAAAGGCAATTTGACGGTGGAACTGCCTTGGTTTGATTGGGTCCTTCCAAAGTGTGGGGGTAGAACACCATGTTCTTCCCTCCTTTAGCTTTGCAGAGACTAAAATATCTCGGCTTTTGATGGCTCTCGCTTTAGTCCTGTCCAAAAGAACCTCTACACCTGTTTTGGGGATGATGGTGCAGAATACATTAACAGAATTAGACTCTGCTTTCACTTATGTACCTGCTCTTCCTTGGTTATCACACAGTAGAGCAGCTTTTTTAGGAGAGAAAACTGCCTTGTATGGTGCTTTCTTCAATGGCTTGCTTTCTTAGTCTCCAGTAAAAGTTACAAAAGAGATTTAGAAGAACTAATCCATGGAAACTCCATCGATTAAATGTCTTCACAGAGCCTTGAAGAGCTCAGAGTGCTCTGCAAGCTTCAGAAGGTGCTACTTGTAATTGGGAAATGCTGCTTATATGTTATTTGTTGAAGGAAGGGAAAATGCATCATCTATCTACACACGTTTAACTGTTTGTGCTTTGGTATACACTTGGTTTTGTTCTCCCTGTGTGGTTGTTTGCTTATATGACAGATTAATATCTTTACTGCCAGAAAACCTGCATTTTGGGAGATTGTGTGCAGGTTTAATAAAAATGACTGATTAAAAAAAAGTGAATATATTTTTATCATTGTAAGTGCTATGTGGTAAAGATACGTACTTAAAACAACAAGCAAGGCTAAATCTAAATCTTTTGCCAAGGTTAATTATTGCTCAGGTCTTATTTTTAAACAGAGAGTTTAAAAACTGTAGAGTTTTTAAGTAGACAGAATGCACTTTACCTGTATAATAATATCTTTCATTTAGGAGTTTGTCTCCCAATAGATCTAGCTTTAGGACACTTGTGTGTGTGTGTGTGCATCCAAGCACAGACGCTTCTGCAGTCACACGTGTTAGATCATGTAAAGAATGCATAATTAGATGCATCTCAATTGTGCACACACACACACACACATATGGGGAGAGATGCATGGAGCCTGCTGGATACAGAATGCTTGTATTTAGCACTGTAACCATGAAAGGGTTGAAGTTGGCCCAGAGTGTTTCAGTGGCGATGAGGTGACTGCATTTATCTTGTCATTTTAAAACACAAGACAGAAAATAGAGAACCAAGCCCTAAGACCTTTCTTAAAGAAGCAGAGTGCCACAGACTGAACTCTGGCTCTTTGTTGGCATCAGCCAAATTGTTCCGGTAACCTGACCTCATGTGCCACGACACAGGATTGCATTCTCTGGCATTCCTGCCACATCTCTGAAGGAAGACCTGACACGGGCTATCTGTCCTCATATTTCATGGCACTGGAGAAACATGGTATCCAAAATACTGCGAAAACCTAAGGCTCTTGCTGTACCCAAGTCAGTAAGAGACCATCCTTACCCAGCCAGGTATCTGCTTGGATAAAACCAGCGCTACCTCTGATCTCCCAATTCAGTTGGCAGCGTATCACAAATACTCCCGGCACAATACTAATGGCACCAAAAAGTATTTGGGTGGCAGAGGGCAAGAGTGGGGTTAGAGTGAAATACTTATATTTGTGCTGGTTGCACAAAAGAGGAAAGATTAAATCTAACCTTGCAGTGGGCTTGGTACCACTGGGCACACTGCTCTCCCCTCTGTCTTGTGTTGACAGTTTGCCTCAGAGGCATCGTCAGGGCAGCTGAACTGATGCTCTGAGGTATATGGTTGCAGGTTTCTCTGGGTCAGAAAACTACAGACCTCCTTAAAGCCATGCCACAGGAATGGGGAAATCGGGGATACATTAAAACCTGTAAAACTTGTATGGCTCTCAGTCTTACCTAG
This sequence comes from Xenus cinereus, assembly GCA_025774025.1. Taxonomy (NCBI): domain Eukaryota; kingdom Metazoa; phylum Chordata; class Aves; order Charadriiformes; family Scolopacidae; genus Xenus; species Xenus cinereus. Next base: position 70,807,925 of record JAOXJK010000001.1, read on the forward strand.
CATGCTTCCATTTGTCATACAGAGTCTGATAAGAAATGGTAACAATTTTTATACTGTAATAATTTTTTATACTGCTGCGTACAAGTTTTGTTTAAGTACCACTCTCCATTTGAGAATTGTACCTACTCAGTGTGACATGAACTTGTACACTGTTGCCAAGCATCCGTGTGTCATATTCCACCCTTTTTTTTAAAATCAACCCTGCACATGGGCTGCAGTGGAGGGGACTGTGCAGGACCCTGCACCTCTGCTGGACCTTCTCAAGTTGGACATTAGGTTGCTCAAAGATAAGGACAATTCCCTTAGCTGTGTAGCTGCATTTCAGCTGTTTTTCAGATGTTTTCCTTTTTCTTTTTTTTTTCATCCCTAGATTGCTGTAGTAATAGTATGCAGAGCATTTCAAGCCTTATGTGAAAGGCTGCTTCATGTGCTTACATGGCAGCATACCTTACGTGAGCATCATGCCCATGCTCACAAGTTTGAATGAATTTATCCTCACATGAGAGCTGTGGGGTACACGCTGTCGTACCCCATTGCACAAGCTCAGCAGTGGAGCATAGAGAGATGTTGTGACTTTTCCCAAGATCCCAAGAACGGCAGCAGCAGACCAGGAATAGGCTATAAGTTTTCTGCAGGAAGCACAAACCATTCTTCTTCTGTTATTGGTTTGTTCGGGTTTTGTGTTGCATTTTTAAAAAAAAAAAATTCTGTATACTTACTAGTGCTGACAAGGAAATGCATTACAATCCCTGTCAGGGGAGTGTCAAATGCAAATTTTTCTCTTATGTGTAGTCAGTAGCTCTTATTTCATCTGATGTGATGAAGAGAGCTCAGTGAAAATGTTGGTGCCACAGTCTTTTTGCCTGGTCCATATATGAACAGAGCCTAGGTAATATTTGCATGAGCAAATCTTATCATCTAGATACAATTTTGTCATTTTTTCACTTACATTTCTGGAAGCACACGTGAGTACTGCATAGACCTTTGGGAAGCAATGAATACCTGCGTATGTACATGTATATATACATAAAACCATTTTTTTTTAATTTATGTAAGGAAGATCTGTGTCTTTCAACGAACATAAAAGAATAGGGACTTCTCCTATTTGTATTTTCAGCCAGTTGTTCTATAAAACATAGTGCTGCTTAAAAGTGAACACAGAAGCTGATTTCATAAATATTTTCAGATCTGATTTAGAGATTGAAATTAAGAACAAAGTACTGCAGTATGTAAGTAGAGATTTAAGAATTACTGATATCTTTGGTTCTCAAAGTGCAGTATTTAAGTTTTCTTTACTTCTTTGTATTTACCTGCAAAGAAGCAAATTCACATTTTTCCTGTAACAATTGAGCACTGAGCCCTAAGGCCCTATCTAAAATGGTAAAGGGAACTAAACCTCTTTATTCTTGTGTAACTCATTAGCTGACATCAGACGATTAGAGCTAATGTTTCAACCTAAAACAATTCAAGTCCCTCATTAACGGGGCTGGATTTCCTTTGATCTAATTACTTAATGTCCCAGATATATGGGAAATTCAGAGATCAGCTCTGAGAAATCTCTGCAGACATGGTCACATCTAGAAACGTGAACTTACATATAAGCTCCAGAAATGTTGTTTAAGATGTTAACAACCCTCATTTAATCTGACGGTAATGCTTGGTCAAATGTTCAGTGAAATCACATTGATGATAGCTAGAGAATGAAGCTGAAGACTGTTTGCTGACTATGATTTAATCTTCATTATTATATGCAAGTGGATTGCAAATTTCCATAATTAAACACTCAGTGCGCTGGTCAGATTCTGTTGTAAAGTTTGATAATTACTGTTGTAGGGAAAACAGTACAGCAGGGTGTTGCTGTCACATGATGGGCTTTTGAGGCTGAGCTAATAGGATGCCCTTTTAAAATGTTCTCCATGTTTTCTGCTTTAGAGGCAGGGATATCATCATGGAGATTTCATCAAAAGAAAATACTCATTTTTTCTCAAACAACACAATCCTGCCTGTGGACCGGTCCTCATTCAAATCTGAATCTTCTGCATCCAAGGAAAAGCAGTCATGTTGTGGAGGTATAAAGGTAGAGTAAGAGTTTTTGAATATTCCATTGGGGATCTAGAAAAAAAAATATTTTTTTTGATAAGCTAACTCTTTTTCAGTTCTGATTATGTCTTGATGAGTCAGTATGAAATTATTCAAGATATTTCTAAGTCACAAAAAAGTCTGCTTCAAATCTGTATTTGCCTGATGTTTGGCAATGTACAAACATAACATACTGGTTGAGGCTTGTGTGTTATGAGATCTTCAAGGGTCATCCCGAAAGGTCACTGTATCCTTCTTGTTGCACCACCCTACTTTCCTGAAGTGAAGAACAGAGCATCGGCAGACAGGTACTGCAGGCAACTGTTAGTACAAATTGCTTTTTTAAGATTGTAGCCCTGTTCTGGGCTCTGTAAAATAGTATTTTTGTTATGGTTCACCTGTTTTGAGTGCTATATTATTTAAGTATTATTATAATATTCCTGATCTGAGAGAAGTCTGCATGAGGTGACTTTGAAACAAAACTGCAGAAGTCTCACCTCTGTATCTGCATTTCTCTCACCCGTGAGAAGCACCTGCAATGGAAGGCAATGGAAGCTCCCTGCTTTAAGCCCCATAATGTAGCTGTACCTACCTGATGGCAGGTACACCTTGGAGGAGCAACTGCACCTTGGAGGAGCATTCCTGCCTGCGTGGGACACTGGGGTACAGGAGGCAACGTGATGCTTTGCCTCCTGTCTCTACCTGCTTGCCAAAGCCAGCTTGAAAAACGCTAGCACTCTCTTGGGTGAGGGCTCAATAAATCAGCATACAATGGTGAGAGAAGATGATTTGAGTTAAATGAAAAATGGGTCTTTAGCCTTGCCCAGTTCTTTTCATCTAGAACAATCTTTATTTCTGTTGTTTTTTTCTCTCTCTCTCATACTCACAGAGGTATCTATTTTCAGATACTAATCCAGCCCCCAATGCATTCAGTGACTTCAGCAACAGTTGACCTGAAGTCCATAAATTATGCAAAGCAGTTAAGATATTGTGGGATCGAGTCTGATGGCTGCTATAAAAAATACTTTGATTCCTGAATATTCCTCTTGATTTTTTTCTGATCCTGTAAAGGCCCGAAAATGGGGTCCTGTTTTGTAATAGATGAGGTGTATTAATTAAATGTGCAGCAAAATAGTAATTCTATCATTGTTTCTCCATTTGCTGGAACAATAATCCGATTCCCTCATTGAATAAACCTTCAGTCACATATTAGCCAGTCAGAAATCAGCTTATTCCAGAAATAGAAAAGCAATAATATTTCAGCTCAGTTTCTTTCTGTTCAAAAAATTTATGGCTTCTGGGAACCCAAAATGATATGATTAACCTATTCCAGTAGGGACTTAGAAAACCCTTTTCTTTTTTTTTGGTGAGCTAAAGTTTTTCAATTCTGATTACGTCTTGATGAGTCAGTATGAAATTATTAAAGATATTTCTAAGTCACAAAAAAGTCTACTTCAGCTCTGTATTTGCCTAACGTTACCAAAATAAGATGCAGATTCAACAGATTGTTTTTACTAATTATCAGCCTTCCCATGTCTTAAAATTGCCTATATTAACCAGGAAGATGTGGTGAAATATTTACTTACAGTCACAGAGAAACTACAGAAGAATGTGAAATCATGTGCACCTTTCTGTCCCAGCTCTAAATTGGGAACATTTTTTCCACCATGGCATGTGGTCTCCATCTCCTTCCTGGGACAGCTGCAAACCCAGTAGAAAAACTCATGCCAAAGAGAGAAAGAGACGTTTGAAGCTCTAGTTTGACCTATATGATTTTCCTGTGAAAAACCATATTTGCTTTCACATTGGTATTTAAAATCCAAGGGTATAAACACACAGAAGATGTACAATATTATGGCAATCTTTTTAATAGAGAGCTTTTGAAAGCCCTCCTTGTGGGAAAGAAGAACCAGATACTGTTTATTTACCCACAAGTGCCTCTGAAGAAGGAATAACCAGCACTGGATAAAGCATAGTGTGTTGAATGTGACACAGAGATATATTTGAACCTTAACGCAAGAATTTGCATTCAACAGTGATGCCAGTGTTATTACCAATGTGCCTTGTCAAATGAGATCTTGTAAGGAGTGTTGCACTGGAGGTGAGTACATCGCTTCAGAGTACCTGCTTACTGGAAGCATGATTGCTCAGAGAGCAGGTCTAAGGAGTAGGACGAGGGTCTAGACCTCTCTTTATACAAAACATTACTATGTCTTTTAATTTCTGGTTTAGGTATATTTTTTTTAACACAATTTACAAAGAGCATCCCTACATATTCAGTCAACGCAACCTGTATCTCAAGGTACAAAACAATGTTGTGGTTTCCATGACCAATTGGATGGGGCGTGAGCATCCCTGGAGCTTGTAAACTTACTAAGTCTGCATTTATTGAAGGCAAATTTAGGCAATAGCTCTGCAGGATTGAAACAAGTGGTGCAAAGGACCCTGCACTCCCGACTCTATGCATTTCAGGGTGGTGAGCTACTTCAAATCAGCTCTAGGCTTGTCCCAGAGGCTGAAGAGCTATTAGCTATTGAAGTGAATGTAGTGCCCTTCCGGACCACATCTTCCACTTTAATTTTGTGTAAAAGGGATTCAGTCTTCGCCGAAGTGCAGTGGAGGAGGTGGGAGTTTTATTTCAAAAACCCACTCCTGACTCAGACTAACACACTAAAACATATATAGACCTAACTAAGAGAAAACAACTGCCTCTTCAAAACAGATGAATGCAAGAAGCTTCTCACCTAGCAAAATGCAGTGTGCACTTAAAAGAAAATGTCTGCATTAGAGCTGACAAGGAAACTGGTGGGGAGAGTATGAGCCTAGAAGACAATTGCCTGGTGGGTCACTGTTTGACTCATGGACACATGTCACTGGTGGCCAAGACTTCTCCCTCCTGGCCACCCACGGCTTTGGTGGGAACAGTTTACCAGAACAGAGCTCTAAAATCCATCTGATTGTAAAAGCCTATGTTAAAAAGCACCCAAACAACAACTCACCTCCCCACCAAGCCGTACTTAAGATCTACCCTTATTGTTATTGTGTAACACACACCCTCCTTAGAGAAAACAGGAGAGTGATTTATGTTTTCATCTTTCAAAGCATCAGTAGCTTTGGCATCTTTTTGATAGGACGAGGGGCAATGGCTTCAAACTAGAAAAGGGTATATTTAGATTAGATATTAGGAAGAAATTTTTCACTATGAGGGTGGTGAGGCACTGGAACAGGTTGCCCAGAGAAGTTGTGGATGCTCCATCCCCGAAAGTGTTCAAGATCAGGTTGGATGGGGCTTTGAGCAACCTGGTCTGGTGGGAGGTGTCCCTGCCCATGGCAGGGGGGTTGGAACTCGATGATCTT
>JAOXJK010000001.1:70813460-70848040 GCA_025774025.1 Xenus cinereus
GGCTGGATGGGGCTTTGAGCAACCTGGTCTGGTGGGAGGTGTCCCTGCCCATGGCAGGGGGGTTGGAACTCGATGATTTTTAAGGTCCCTTCCAACTCTGACCATTCTATGGTTCTATGATTCTGTGATCTACCTGGAATTAGCAGTAGCTAATAGGAAGTTCAGTTTATATCATTGTTGTTCATAAGAAATAGACAAATTGGCAATCTAGCATTTCATAAAGAGTAGGAGATATATTGATGTGGTTATTTGGGAAAATAAAAGGTGGGAATGTAAGAATTGTTTGAAAAGAATTCATAAAGTAAAGCCTTTTGTACTGCCTGATTTTAATCACTGTCAATTTCCTTCACAGATATTTCTTGGTGCATTGTCTTTTGTTTATTTTGCTAAAGCACTGTCAGGAAGTTATCTAAAAAGTACAATCACACAAATAGAAAGAAGATTTGATATCCCTTCCTCTTTGGTTGGCGTTATTGATGGCAGTTTTGAAATTGGTATGTGCTGTAGAAACCCATTTTTGTTTTCAGAAAAAAAACACTGATGTAATTTGTTGTGAAAAATGGTTCTATGAATTTCCTTGAACTATTAAAACCAAGCAAGATTCATCTAGTAAAAATCGGCATGACTGTGAGTATGATTATGTTGCATAGGATAGGGTTGCTAGTAGAAGCAATTCAACATAGTCCTAAATATTTTGTGAATTGATCAGCTTAGTGTCTGACTAATTAATGCTAATAGAAATGTTGACTGTTGAATGAGAATTTACCTGCACACATTTCCACTTTCTCTCTTTTTTTGGCAGCAATCCACCTCTTTCCCCTTTGTGATTTATTAAGCAGCAAGAGTACAAACCTCTAACTGTAATCTATGTTATCGCTCTCTACAACTACCTGGAAGGAAGGTGTAGAGAGGTGGGGGTCAGTCTCTTCTCCCAAGTCACAGGCAATAGAACAAGAGGAAATGGCCTCAAGTTGCACCAGGGGAGGTTCAGATTGGATATTAGGAAAAAAATTTCCGCTGAAGGAGTTATTAAGCATTGGAATGGGCTGCCCAGGGAAGTGGTGGAGGCACCATCCTTGGAGGTTTTCAAAAGATGGGTTGACATAGTGCTTTCAAAAGATGGCTTGACACAGTTTAGTGATGTTTTTTTTTATCAGAGTTAGTTTGATGGCTGGACTAGGTAATCTTAAAGGTCCCTTCCAACCTAGACAATTCTATGATTCTATGTTCACTGTCCAGTCCGTCCCCTTCCTTCTTGCACTAAGCTTTTCAGCATGACGTTGCCACCTGCGATTTCAGATTACTGAATTTATCTCATGGGGGTTCAGTGGACTGTGGTGTTCATGGGAATGAAATCTTAGCCTAAGTGTGTAAAGTTCTCTTTGATTCCTTCTTTTCCTGCTTTTCTGGATATTGTTCTCTTCAGCTGGCACAATCCTCCTCTTTTCCAGCTGCTTATCCAAAAGCTTATGGTTTTCTTATCATGGAAGGCATTGGGCTTCTATAAGAATGCCTGGAAAGAGGGATAAACACCAGCCCCAAGCAGTCAGCCCTCTCTCCCTGAAATTGCTGCATATATCACACATTAGGCTTCATTATTTTAGGGGATCTCTTATTGACAAGCTGTAAAACTCAGTTTTCCTTTTGTACTTTCAAAGGGAACCTCCTAATCATAATTCTTGTAAGCTACTTTGGAGCGAAGCTTCACAGGCCAAGAATAATTGGAGCAGGCTGCTTAATTATGTCAGCTGGAACATTCCTAATTGCAATGCCCCAGTTCTTCATGGGACGGTAAGTGCAAAGTGATTGGTATTTTCCAACTGGGCTACGCTCGCTGAATGTTAGCTCGCTGAAACGTTTCAGTATTGAGTGTGAAGATGCCTCTAGGAATAGGCATATGTGGATGTGGTTACTCAATTTAATGTTTGTTATGAAAAGACTTATTACTGCAGACCATATAATTTATCATATATGTTATTCTCAATTGTAATCACCTCAATCATTTTATTAGTCTGTGATCTTAATTAGCTACATTTGGACACGGTTTCAGAATTGTTGAAGCTTCTAGTGAAGAAGTGATGGCTAAACACAGGAAAGCAATCTGGGCATAAAACACAAGACAGAGGTTACACCCACAGTCTGATAATCTCTTAGTAGGGATTCATGTGTTGTAGCAGAGGAAAGTGCCTATTAAACTGAAATGCATCACTGTGACACAGAGAAAACCACAGGGACAATTTTCACATACTCTGTACTTCCATTTATCCCCTGTAAACCGTCATTGACAGCACTGGATGGCAATGAAATCTGCATTTTAGTGCTATGGCCTTAACTTCCATGATAGTAACTGATTTCTTATAAGCTGGGACACTAAAAAACAACTTTGGTTTATAAACAGATATCGGTATGAAAGATTCCCTTCCACCATCAACTCGACTGTTAGCATCTCCCCATGTCTGCAGGATAAAAGCCAAACTCCACTCTCAGCCTTGGAAAAATCTCACACAAAAATAAATGCAGGTGAGCACGATGACTTTTAAATATTGTGATAAGCACTCTGAAATACATCAAAAGGCTCCCAAAGTCTCATGCAGCAATGCAAAAAAATAGTAAATAGGAATCAGCTAAATCTTTCCCACAGGAAAGCCAGATCTAATGGCTGAGGCAAATTTATTAAAAATAAATATACAACTGCCACTACCCACTGCCAAGATGCTTTTTCAGGCTGCAGCCTTTCCTCCAGCCTTGCTGTCTCCTCTGGCAACTTCCTGCAGCTTTGTGGCTTCCATAAACACCAGACAATCTCCCATGGGGACCTTGAAAAGTCATGGCCTTCCCTCTGCTGGGAAACGTGCCTTTGGATCTTCACCCCACTGGAAATAGCTGCAGACCCCCCCTTCTTGTTCTTCTCCCTGCCTGCTGACCTCCGTTTTGCACACCAAGAAGTTGTGTCCCCCCTGGGTGACTTGAGCTTCTTGCGGGCAAGGAGCCTTCCTCCTCCATGCCTGGCCATGAGTAAGCCATGGATGAGCAAATCAATGCCACAAAATGTGTGCATGTTTGCATCCTCGTACCTGGGGATTACATGTGGCTCTGCTCACTATCGACAATGTTTGCCAACTCTTTCCACTAGGAGATCCCAATTTTGGTTAGAAGGAAGTGAAAAAGGTTTCTAAACAGGGATGTGGCATCAAATTTATCAAACTAACCACTTCTAATGTCTTTGGCTGAAGCAGTTAACGTTAAACATGTGCGTCTCAAGCTAATTGGGTTAAAATTGCCATCCCCACCCCCGCCAAAACATTTTTCACAGTTTTCACACTGATTTTCCCACATTGTAAGCATTTTAGAAGTCCTGTGCATTCAGCGTCAAAATGTTATGAAAAACACATCATTGTTGTTTCTCTTGTGATGTACCCAGGATGTGAAAAAGAAGCAGGTTCTTCCATGTGGATTTATGTTTTGCTGGGAAATCTTTTGCGTGGAATAGGTGAAACTCCTATCCAGCCTCTAGGAATTACATACATTGATGATTATGCCATTGAAGAGAACGCCGCCTTATACATTGGTAAAATAAATAATTAATTTATTTTTCCTAATAGATTTTACCCCAGAGGAAACTGAGTCATTCTGAAAAATGGAGTGAGTGTTATTGAACTACGTTGCCCTGATTGTTTTGTTTGCATCATTTCCAATATTAAAGTTTATTTAATAATAATGTACTCTCAAGGGACCGAGTTCCCTTTTAATTACACCAGCACAGTTCCATTATCTTAATTTGAGGAAAGAATTTGACCTTAGGTTCCTGCTGTTACCCTAATCTTCCTAATTCTTCTGGATGTGGACTGCTGAGCCTCTGTGCACATTCAGTTCTCTGGAAAGTGATAAAAAACCTGTTCTCTCTTAAGCACTTAAAATAGAATTTCAGCAGGCACTCAAAAAACATTTCCGCCAGATTCAGGTAGAATTATAAACAATGGTACTGAGGCTCTGGAAAGTTGGTATCACTGTTTTCTTGTTGTGTTAATTGTCTGAAGATCTCTGCACATTCACCTGAGATATTATCAAAAACCTTTCACCACCAGCATCCTGCCTTGACAAATTTCTAGCCTGGCAAAAGGCAAAAACTCAGGTTGTCTCTAAAACAGATTCAATCTGATGAAATAAATAGATAATATCTCTGCTCTGTGTGTATATTGGCATCTGCACACTGGATGAACGACCCCACTTTGGGACAAGAAGTCTGTCCAGATTTCCAGATCAATTTTGAAAATTCAAAACGTGTAGAAAGTTTGGCTGAGGGTGTATTGAAACATGTTAGTATTGGGTACCAAACCAAAGTTATTTTTCAGCCTATTCGGGACCCACCACAGCGTAAAGTGAGCAGTTAAATAATTGCCATTTGCCTTCCAGTTACTTTAATCTAGTCAGCCAAAGAGTTTCTAGCAATCATAGATTGGTGCTATTATTGAGTTTAGGCCATTAAGTTCCCTGACTTTTTTTTCCTTTGGGTTGAATTTCATTCTTTAATTGGACGATAACAAAAAAAAGTCAAAGTGTTGATGCAGTGGGTGAAATTTTATTGTTGGATTTTTGCTTCTTGAAAATCTTCTAACTTGGGTAATTAATGTGTCAGAGAGCAAATGTTGTCTCAGTGTTTTAAGACTGTATCCCTTGTTACCCACTGTATGTCATACTTTGTTGTTAGGTGCAGCTAGAGCCAGTGCTCTTTTTAACTCAGAAGAGTAACAGTCCCCTGTTTTCTATTGCAGGCTGCGTACAGACAGTTGCCATTATAGGGCCAATATTTGGCTTTCTTCTAGGATCCCTGTGTGCCAAACTCTATGTTGACATTGGCTTTGTAGATCTGGGTAAGTCAGAAAGTTCAGATTTAAAAAAAAATTTCAGTCAAGCTCCAATATGCCTATTTTAGGCCAAGAACTAGTTATCTCCTAGGCATAAGGGGCTCGCAGGGTAAAGTGGGTGCTTTATGAAATAAAAAGGCTGACAGCAATGCAGTACCCATGCAGAAAATGCTAGCCAGAAAGATGGGTATGGAGGAAGTAGGAGGCCTGACTCTTCCTCAGTCCCAGAAAATCTCCACCTGGTGCCTCCTGGGACACGCTCTGGTGAGGAGTTTCTGGGAGGACAACAGGCTCCAGGAGGAGGCAGGACTGAGGCTCAGGATCCTGCCGAGAGCTGTGTGCATGCACTTTGTAGTACACTGTCATTGCCTGGAAAAGAGAGGGTACTGGAGCTCCTGATTCCCTTCCTCTCCAGAAAACACCTTCCACCCCATTTTTCCTGACACTTTTCTGCAGAACAGTCCAGCTAGGAGCAAGAGCTTGGCCACCTGGACTACCCCATGTCCTGGTCCTTGCAGCCTCCCTGGGGACATGTACGTGGCATGGTTGGGGATGCCGTGGTGTCAGGGGAAGGCTGCTGCTGTGTCACAGGAATCAGGGACTCCTTATTGCTGCTCCAGAGTTTCCCCTCCAATACCGATTGATAGAGACACAAAGCACAGCTAAACCTGGCGAGGGGTGGGTGGTGGTGGACTCCTCTGGAGAAAGTCCCTGGAAAATCACCTTCCATGTTGTCTGCAAACATTCCCCCAAAAGCATTTATTTGTTTCTCCTTTTTTTGACTTTCTCCAGACAGTATAATGATAACTCACAAGGACACGCAGTGGGTGGGAGCCTGGTGGCTGGGTTACTTAATAGCAGGTGCAATTAGCGTTCTGGCTGGCATCCCCTTCTGGTTCCTGCCCAAGCACCTCCCAAAGCCAGAGAGCAGAAAGGACTCCAGTACCTCTTCTGAGCAGTCAAAGTTCATCACTGAGGATAGCAAGGAGCAACACAAATCTTACCAACAACAGGTGAAGATTGCTGAGATGGCAAAAGGCAAGTCACTCAAGTCACTAGAGTTTCTTTCTTCACTGTTGAGTCTCTCTTTCTCTCACTAGCTTTTATGCTTTGTGTTTTCTGAGGCCATTTTTTAATGGCCTAAAAATTTACATTTTTTTCTCTCAGGTGTCACCACTCTCCCCCTGACTAGTATGCATAAAAAGGGTCTTGTCATTGTTCCCTGTTGCATGCAGAATTTCTTAAACTGACATTTGTAAAATTACACTAGTGTAGCAGAAAAAAATCATGAAACTACGCAAAAAAATTTCACTCCCAGATCTTAGCTTTTGCAGAAGTGGGGGGTCAAAAATATTAAAATCTCATTTTCTGCTAAACCTTTCTCTTTAAGGTCATTCATTAGAAAAACATATGCAATATCTGATCAGATGGGCACAGACTAGATACAGTATTTTAGGGTCTATCTGGATTTGGAAATGAGCTGTTTTGCACAATTACATTTCCTTGGCTCTACTTTGCCAAAAGCATTTTCCCTCAGTACTTGAATCTGTAACTCGATGTGTCTGTGCTTACTGTCAGCTGTGCCGAGCTTCCTCTGCCCCCAGATTAAGCTAAAAGATGCTGTGGTTGTTGAGGACACATAGAAACCAAATCAGTCCTCTTTTATGATCGAAAGAAGATATCTGAAATAAGATATGTCTGCTGGAATATTGATGCTTAGTGTTTTGCTCCCCCCATCCAGAAATGGGGTAGCTCTTAGGACCACCATGGGACTTCCTGGACTCTTGCTGAAATGTCTTGCAGTCCTTCTTTGGAAGCTTCAAACACGTTGCAAAGAATTATCCACAGCAGTTATTCTCTCTCTGGCCTGGTTGTCATTTCTGCCGTTTTGTCTTGCAGACTTCTTGCCGTCACTGAAGAACCTCTTTGGGAATCCAGTTTACATTCTGTATTTGTGTGCAAGTATCATTCAGTTCAATTCCTTAATTGGCATGGTTACATATAAGCCAAAGTATATTGAACAACAGTATGGGCAAACATCTTCAAAAACTAATTTTGTTATAGGTAATGCTATATCTGTTTCTTGATGCCTTAAAAATTGGCATTTTAGGAATGACGTATATATACATCTAAGGAAAATTGGATATGTTTATTTCTTCTCCTTCTTTGTCTGGCTTTAAGTAGTAGCTCATAAACGGTAAGTTATTTCATTTCTACTTTAGCACTAATTAGCTCCAAGTTTATCTATGTAAGTGTTACTGCAAAAAGATTTCATGATTCAATACTTTATTTCCCACTTTACTGGAAATTTGAAAAATAATGTATGTACATCACAAGAGAATAATTTAAAAGAGAATTAATTTTCAAATACTTTACATTCATTTTTAATCAGACAGATCTATTCCTTTTCTGACTTCCCATTTATTTCAATGAAATTAAGATAACTCAGTGAGTGCTAAAGGACTGACCATAACGTAGCTATAATATTGCCAGTGATTTCTTACTTTCTGAAGATGTTGGTGTTAAAAAAAAGGAAGTCAAAGTTGTATCAGTCATCACATTACAAACTTAACATTATCCCAGTGCAATGCTGGTGAAGGAAAAATAGCTATTTTTTCTCTAATTTTACCTAAGAACCTTTCTTTGTTGTGAAGTTAGGCTCCCAAGCCCTCCCGCACAGCACGAAAGAGAGACGCAGCTTCTGCCTTTGGGTATCAAGGTGGCCATTTTCGGAGATGTCTTCAGGATGGTGAACTTTCCTGCCCAGCTGCTGAACCTGCAGGCTTGGGTTCAGTTCCTGAGGTCCAGGGATTCAGTAGCATTAGACAGCAAAAGAGGTTTACATCCATCCAATGCAGAGGGAACTGCCTTGTTTCAGAGCAGCATTAGTTGCACAGCAACGGAGGTATATATATGCAGAAAAGCTGTATTGATCCATTGTGCTATGTTAATTCCTTAAAGATAGAGGCTGGAATTTCCTGGCACGAAACTCCTAAAAGCAAGGAGAAATCTTCAAGCATAGTCAATGGCCAGAGAAAGTCTAGAAAACAATCCCTACATTCAGTACAGTACTTCTCATTGTATTTAAAGATTTTCTGGAGCTAAGCTTTCGGGTATGTGCAAACTGAGTGAGGATTAAGAGCCATCTGATTTCATAAAGCATAGGGACTATATCCAACAGAGAATGTACGATGGTTTGGCTAGGGAAGGATCCTGCCTGAGTGGCCATCCCTGCAATAAAGTGCTTCACCTTCCTCCTTTACCACTTCCTCCCAATCTACCTTTGCTAAGAAGCTAACAGTGGTTAGTTGTCTTTCCCTACTCTTTTCCAATTTCTTCTTTAAAAAAAATTTAAAAGAATTTCTATAATTTCTCTGATAGATAGCAGAATTGAAAGAGCAATTTGAAGCACTATAACAACAACAAAAAAAAATCAGCTGGAGGTCATAAGAGGGTATCTCTCAGTAGTCATAACCCAAGGAATGTGCAAGAAAGTAAAATGCCTCCTGCTGTGTTTGTTTGATTTTCCTTAAATATTCACACACTTTGCTCCCCCCTCCCACCACGCCAGTGTCAAGCAATGGAGTTACCTGCGAGGCCACGAGACAAAGGCAGGAGCACAAGGGGTGCGTGGGAATGGGCAGGCAGGGTGCAGGTACTCTGGTGCATGGCACAGCTCCCACTTCCAATCCCAGTCCCCTTTTACAAGCAGAAGAGAACAGGAAAACCTGGCATATCATGACTCTTAATTTACATACACTACGTTTTGGGTGCTGTTTCTAAATCCCCTGAAAGACAATTTTCATGTATGTGCAGAGTGACAAGTAAAGCTTCCTGAACCTCATCAGTAACTGAACCGGACTCATGCACTCGGCCAAGATTCTGACTCCTGGGGTTTGCTAGATAGAATAAGGCTTTTTCTAACATTGAATTAGCATCTCTTCTAAGCATTGATTTTTTTTTCCATGCGTAAAGGTGGATCGAACGCTTACTCGAGCTAGAAATTTAAGGGATGCCAGTGCACTTCCTAGCAGGCAGATTAGACTCTAAGGTCATAAACTGGTGTTTCATACCAAGTCATTTGAAATCATAATAGCTCCAGCCCCCTGAATCTTCTGAAACTTCATCTGCTATATGAATGCATGTGGGCTTTGGTGCTTGCTTGTCTTTTGTTCACCCACTTGGCTCAGCACCGCTAGGTGTCAGCATGAATTAAATGCCGCAAACCGGGTACACGACCCTGTGCAAGGGGGGAATTTAATGTGCTGGAACTGCCTGGTAAAGCTGGGAAAATAATTTTCCGGTACAATGAAATCCAGCAAAAGGCACCTTGCTTAACTGTGCACTATCATGTACGGTGGTATCTTTTTTTGCATGTGCTGGACGGGATTATTTTTTTAGCCTTTTTATGGACACTGCTCTGAGCAAAGCTGTCCGGGTGAGGATTAATGGTCACTCAATTTTACACGTTTCCTTCAACGGTCTTCCACTTGATTGCCCATGGGGCCATACAAGAGAGCACATGGGATACACCTGTCTTTCTGCTGTTGTGACATTCACTTATGGGAGCATTTCATTCACCAAAACCAGAGAAAGTCATGGAGGCGACAACATACCACCAGCTTTCTCCATCTCGGAGACTTCTCTAGGGGATTATCAGTGTCAGGGCTGAATCAAAACACAAAAAGCATGTGTTGCTCCAGATTTCATAACACTGTATGTATAACTGAATTTGCCCTCTAGGAACAACCAGTTCAGGTTCCTCCTGTCAGTGGAAAAGGGAAGGAGAGGAGCTGCCCTGAAAAGCTGGAATAGAGCAGCCCCAGAGAGTGGTCCCTGTTGTTCCTACTGTTGCTGTACGGGTGAAGGACACAGGTCGATAGCAAAGCCCTAAACTGTGTAGTGGGACTGTGGCTGTCTTGGCCACCCTAAGCAGCACGATACCATAGGCAACTTATCTGTGCCCAGAGCAGCTCTTACAAGGAATAGCACTAAAAGCATTTGAATAAACACTACAATGATCCCTTCACTGACAAACTAACAGTGGAGTAAACCACATAGCTTAAGAAATTGGAAGATCATCGTCTGAAGCTTATACGTAATTTCTCAGTCAAAGAACAAGTAAAGAAACGTTTCCCTGGGAGCACGTTTTTAAAAGCAGTCCCAGCACCTTCGTAGGAACAATCCAAGTCTGGACAAATGAAATGCCCTCACTGAAGATATTTCATATTTTGTTGCTCCATCTTATTGCTGCTTCTGGTTTTGTGGCTGAGAAGGATAATCCATTGAGATGGGGTTTTCACTAATACAGATTTTTTCTGTTTGATTTTAGGTCTGATCAACATTCCTGCTGTGGCCTTTGGCATATTCTCTGGGGGACTGATCATGAAAAAGTTCAGAATCAATGTTTTAGGGGCTGCAAAACTCTCCCTGGGATCGTCTTTCTTTGGTTACCTTTTGCTCCTCTCGTTATTTGCAATGGGCTGTGAGAACTCAGAAGTGGCTGGACTGACCGTGTCATACCACGGGTACGCTGGGAAGGGCACGCTTCAGCATAAAGTGCTACTGCAAACCAAACTCCTTCCTCATTTTATTCCACAGAGTATATATTGTTGAAAAGAGAATGACTGACCTATATACGCTTCCCAGAAATTCGATTCAAAGCAGTGGAAACCACTCCGTCTATTCCAGCGGGCATTCCGTCAGAACACTTTCAAGATTGTTGCCTTCAGCCCAGAGGGGTTTATGCCACAAGTGCAGATTATTTTCCTGATTACTTTTTAATTATGATTGCCATGGGACCCATCCTTTGAGCCCAGAGATTTCTGGAAATGTGAGGAGCTCAGTAGGGGGGGGATGAGATTCAATTAATTGTTCCTTGCTTCTATGTGTTGCTGAACAACCCTTGGTGTTTAATAGCCTGTGAATCCAAAACTTCAGGATTCATGGACTAACCACGAGTTAGCCATGATGGTAATTGTGAGGTACACCTGAGGCCAGCACTCTTTGGTCACTTTTGCCCCTGGTATTACTCTGTAAAGCTCACTTTTTGGGAGGAGTTGCCAGCACCAACTCCACAGCAGCCCCAGGAGCTGCTCTGCTGGTGACTTCAGCAGCAGCTGGCTGAAGATGGCAGGTGGCTATTGAACAAGGTATTAGGCCCTCAGCTTGGATGAATCTCATTCCGATAACTTCCTCACTAACTTCTCCAGTGACCATTTCCCATGGGGAACTCACTCCCTTCTTTGCCACTGGAGTAATCAAACTTTTCTGTCCAGTTTTGTTAAAACTGCATCAAACCCCGGATAACTAAAGTCTTTGAAAACCTGAGAAAACGCAAGAGTAGAAATTGCTAGCTGTCCCCCTTAATAAAGTAGTTACTATGTCACAGTAGGTGGTGTGATTTTGTGAAAACCTTTTGATAGCAGAGAAATAAGAATTTACACTGCTGCATAGATGTGAAGAGACAACAGCTTAATGGACTATAGACAGAAGGTCTGGCTGGGTCTGCCTGGCAGAGAGTGTAACCCATGACTTGTTAATGATTTCTTCCACATTTGCTAGAAGATATCATTGCAATTTCTCTCTCTTTTTTTTTTTTTTTTTTTTCCCCCCAGAACTAAACGGACAACTGATTACGAGCAAGCCCTGTTTTCGGAGTGTAACTCAGGCTGCCTGTGTTCCAAGAACGACTGGGACCCCATCTGCGGGGAAAATGGAGTTACCTACATTTCTGCTTGTCTCGCTGGCTGCCAGGCATCCAATGGCAGCGGGAAAAACACTGTAAGACAATCCTTCATTTCCATATGTGATATGGTAGCTTTCCCAACACAACCAGTTCTCTCAGAGTATGTGGATTAAAATTGAGTAAGGCATGTCCTCTCTGGCCCTAAACTCCTAAGGTTTTTTTTAGCAATATGCCACCCACATTTAAACCTTTTCATTTGCTATTTCCAGCAGAAATTTGAAGCAGAGAATGTAGGAGGGTTATTTTTTTTTAGCTGTTGGCTAATAAAACTGTTTAAAAACCCCACTAAAAACATTCATCAACAGTAGATACTTCCTTTATAAATTTCTCCTTCAATGAACAAGACTTTTCCTTTTGAAAAACATTTTCCAGTTTGGATTTAAACTTTTGGCACAAAAGCACGATATGCAATTCCTGAATATCCACTTCTCCGCTGTTTTGATTATCACACAATTTTCCTGCTGTATTCCAGGTTTTTTTTAACTGCAGCTGTGTGGGAACATTGGAATCTCCTTCACAAAGCTCCTCAGCTGTGGTGGGACCATGTCAAAAAGGAAATGAGTGTCCAAAAATGTTTCTGTATTTTCTAGTAGTATCAGTTATCACTTCATATACTTTGTCAGTAGGTGGCACACCCGGATACATACTGCTCCTAAGGTAAGAAATAATGTCCGCGAGCATTGCCAAATGTTTTCAAGCTGCTTTGACACATGTAACTGAATCTCCCTCCCCAGCTAGTATTGTGAAATGTTTTTACAATTTCTTTTTTAAATATTTTTTTTTTATTATTGGAAGGCATCCTCAGAATTTGAGAATGAGTTTTCTCCTGCTGAAAAAACAAGGTGCTTATGATTACCTCTACCAGCAATACCGTCCTGGTTTTAAACATCATCTAGAAGGCCTGGTTTTATTTATACCAAGTTCCACTTCTCCTAAAGCCTTTTACATGACCAGAGTGCTGTTAAATGGCCTCCATGCAAATGGAAATTATTTCTGCACGTGCCAATGTGTGCACATGTATGCTTATAGGTAGACAGTTTTCTTCACTTGCTTTGGATCCCGATGCACAGCTACACAGAGGTGATCTAACCCAAACCCTCTATATACACTCAACTCTTCTCCTCTAGTCAATTTTATTACTCCGTATAATTGTTCGGTCCCAGATTTCTCTCTTCAAAACAAAGATAGATTTAGCACAATTATTTTTTTTCCTGTCGTAATAATCATGGGTTTATTAAACACTTGTCCCAGGAGATTGTTCCAATACATATTTAACTGCTGGAACTATTTGTCCATCACCGAGTGTAAGCTTTTAAGCTAATTTTAGAAAGTGCAAAAGGACTATAATACTTCCAGCAATTAATCTGGATTTTTGTCAGCTTCTTGCAATTTTTGGATTCTAAGTGCTGTTCCGTTCTGTTTTGGAAGGCTTTCTTTCTCGGTTCCTCTTTCCAAATTATTTCCAGATGGGTACATTTTACTTCTCAAACAAAACGGTAAATACCGTTTAACTAATCTTTATTATTGTTGTGTTTTCTTACCCCAAAATTCTCCCTGTTTTTGAAAGAAATTTTCTGGAACAGGCCTTGTCTCATTGCCAGTGTCTTTATACCACATGGAAAAACCAGTGCTAGAACTAGCTGAATATAGGCTATATGGAAAAACCTAAATAAAGTAATGTAACTTCACTTAGGGTTCCAGCACAGTCCTTGAACCAGAAGTAATATTCACACAGAGGCTTTCAGAAATGGTTGAGGTCAGGATCCTTTTCCACTGCCTTCCCCAAACACTGCCAGTGTGGTATATGCCTTAAACCATATAAGCTGCACAGCTTTTTCCACCCACCTCGCTGGGTTACCATTGAGTACTGCAAAACCACACGGCGTCTCTCGCTCTCTCTCCAAGGAATCACTCCAAGAAGAACAATCATATTATGATCCACTTTAGACAGGTTTTTCTGAAGCTTATGCACCACTGAAACTGTCCCTTCACCAAGAGGAGGATGATTCACGAGTTGAAAGCTTGTGGGAAAGCCTTTGGGGTTTCCACCAGGTTGCCCTTTGTGGTTGCTTCTGACACAGGGATGTTTTGTTGTAAAAATATGCGCATAGGGCTATGCAGAGATGCAGTTTCCTTCTGCTTCCCTTCCACATGATGTCTGCTTTCTATCCCTAAAACATAAGGTAGAAAATGTCCAGCTATGGTACCACACAGGGCCTCGAAACCCTCATTGCCATACTCATCCTCCTGCTTTCTATCTTGTCTCCACTGCAGAAGTGTCTGGGAGATGTTCATAGTCGAACACCTATGAGTTTAAATCACACAGAGTTGCCTGAACTTCTCAATCCTTAGAACATGCTCTCAGGGGACTTAATTCTTAATGGATTTTTTAGAAAAGCTTAGAGAGTTTTTCAATAACGATACTGAAACATTTTGTTATATGAAATCAGCAAAACAGCTTTATTGGTCCAGAGCTTTTATTTCTGTTGAAAATCATTTTACTTTGAGGGCCATTTAATTGAAAGTGAGAAGTTATGTGTTTTTCTGCTGTACTGAAGGCACACAAATCTGATGAGCAGCTAAATAAATCATGTTTCAGTAAGTTCAATCCTTTTTCTTTTTTTCTCTACAACTGACCTGTGGGCACAATTCCACTTTAAGCTCACACTTGCTTTTCTGAAATCCATCACTGACTGGCTTTCCCTGAAAATCTGTCTGAACTGAAAGTATGCTTCTGTTCCCAGAAAGAAAAAAAATATTCTTTGAAAACAAATAGTCCCAAGGTCAAGTTGCAGACTTCGTTAGGTAGTTTTTCCAGTTATCTGTTTTTAAAAATATTCAGTATTCATTCAGCTCTGATAAAATTCCTACAGTTAAGCAAGCTGATGTTTTCACACAGCAGATGCCGTTGCACCTGCCACAGAGCACAAATTCAGCTAAATCCCTAAAAGCCTATAAGATTTAGTGACATTTACTTCAAGGGTTTACATGTCTGAAATCATTGAAATATGCTTACAGCTAGTGAATGAGTCATTTGCTGATATGTCTGTTTAGTGGTATTAGTCTAATTACAAGGAACTTGGGAAAGCCCTGAAGTTTTGGTGAAAAAAAAACCCTGCAATTCAGATAGCTGTTGTTCAAGCACAAGCTATTAATAGCAGGTGATTAGGCAGTGAAAAGGAAGTCTCAGATCTCCCCGAGAGGTTTGACTCTCACTCAGGATCTCAAAGAACTCCTGTTTCCGTGCAAAGACAATATGAATGTTCGAACAAATTTTTTTTCCATCTGAAAGATAAGATTTTTTTTTGCAGGATATAAAACCTATGGAACACATAGGTGTTATTATGCACAGTTATTTGTTGTATTTTCCCCTTTTTGCTTTCTCTGCCCTCTCATTTGGATTAAAGGACTTCTAGGTTGAGGCTTGCTTGTGTAGTATGTATCTGATAGGAGGGCAAAACACTGTTCTTCATGCTCAAAATCATATTACATCCCTGCATAGATTGCAGTGCCTGTATAAACCATAATGTAACAAACTGTATGATGATAATCCATGATCAGTGCGTTAGAGAATAAAGCACTCAGATTACTAAATGAGATGCACACAACAATTTTTTGACCATGGTGCTTCGGTGCTGTTTTCCATATATGTCCTCCACACCCTCTTCTCTTTTCACTACATTAAGATGACTCGAATATCATCTCCAATATTGGTTTTTAATGGTCTTCTGGCAGCTACAGTGGGAAATAATAGAACATCACTAAGGGGGAACAAAAGACCTACTTCTGCAATGTCTTTATTATTTTTGAAAAGTATTCCTGGTTACATTAATTTCTGCAGAAGCTGAGTCCATCCTAGTTCAGAGCACATAGACTAGACCTACTAGGTCTATCTATAGTGACAATTGAATTTCAGCCCATTTTTTTTTCTTTTTATGTTGAATAGAATGACTGTGACCACAGGGAGTTTTATCAATTACCATAATGATACACATGTGTTACTCACCCCACATATCAAGCACATCCCAGTTTAATCAATGTGGGACTACTCACATGCTTAAAGTAAAGCATGTACTCAGGTTCTTGCTGGATTAAGTAATAGGCAGTCTGATACACGCTGGGTGGAACATCACACTTGAGCAGCTGGGAAGGCTAGTGGCAGATGAGTCCTACTAATTTGAGTGGCTCCATATGCACACTGCTGCTAGCATGGATGTGAAAGGCAGCTGTTTGCACGCCATCAGAAGGACTGATGTCTGTGCTGGGCCCCTGCTGCAAGCTCAGAGAAGTCCAAATGAAAATGGTCTGTCCTGCCAGACAATGGCTTGGAGGATTTACTCTTACAGGAGTTGTGATCCTGGTCCTAGATACAGTGCAACAAAAACTGAGTGCCTAAATACCATATAGTAGCCTGGATCATGGTCCATATTTTCAGAGAGTATTTAAGTGAATAAGGCTATCCAATGATTCATGATTTCACAACTAATTTTCTTGTTCTGCATTAGTAACTCCTAAGTTCTGGTATTATCTGAAAATGCACTACCTTCTAAAAATGTCATATTGAATACAGGTGTTCAGAATTCCTAGATACTGTTATGATTTTATCACATTATTTACATACTTCTGTAATTCTGTTAAAGTCAGTGTCAGTAAGGAGGAAAAAGTCACATCTTTCCCTCCTCTTGCTTTCTATTTGTGGTCAAATTATCCATAGTCAACTCTTTATTCCTATTTAACACTTTTTCTTACTATATTTTGTTTTTAGATGCATTAAACCACACTTGAAATCATTTGCACTTGGTATCTATACCCTGGCAATAAGAGTACTTGGTAAGTCCGGTTGTACTCTTGGGTCATTTTAGTATACTTCTCACTAATTGTTTGTCCTAGAATTAAACTTGGATTGTGGGAACGAACAATGTCTAAATGACAAGTTAATATTATATGATTTAAAAAACAACAAAAAAAAACCCCAAAAAACCTAGGAAAAGAGAGGAAAGAGGAAGCAGCTTAGTATTTCATTGTATAACTGTCTTAGGTATAATAAAAATAAGCACTACTAATGTCCACAGAAGTGCCAAATGATCCTTCAGACTATGAAGCTAACATCAAAATTACTACTTGTCTCTCCTTATACAACAATAAGCATAACAGAACAGCTATGGATCAGAATTTGTGATCATTTTTCAGGCATATTTTCATTAGTTTCTAAGGGAATTAATCTAAGTACTGGTGTGCCTGAGGGCAGGGTTCACTGCAGCCTTGTGGTAGAGCCACCCATAAATTTTCTCTGAATCCAAGGGTACCATGAGATGCCAATGAACTGGAAACTCTAAAATCCTCTAGGTCTTCATACAAAAGGTAATAGTTAGCAAAAGTCACTTGTTTAAATAGAGCAGACTTCAATAAGCTGGACGAGGCAGATGAAATGACATCAAAACAAGCTGCTGGCTGCTTTCTCACACCTTTGCAGGCCAGAATTTTCCCTCCAGGTTTCCTTTCTCCTCCAGCAACCATGGGTGGCTTTCCAGGTTGCACAGAGCCCACAGTATCCCTACTAGCACCTGAAGAAGGGCTTTTCCTTTCCATCACCCACAAGCACTGCAGTAGGTTTGCCCCTGACACAGTAGGATCTCAGGGTACTTGCAGCCCCACTGCGGGGTCCCAGCCCCGCCGTCTCTCTCCCTTCTCACCCCAGCAGTCAACACATAGGACACCCCCTACCCCCAAGCTGAACAAGGCTCCATCGTCCTCAAGAACGGAGAAGTATCTCCTTGGTTTTTTTCCTGGAGGGGTCCTGCAGAGTGAGGAACCCAAGCCACGGCCAGCTCTCCTTCCGCTGACTTCCATGGGCTTTTTGATGTTCAGCTGCGTTTCCTCCCCACCCCGATTCCCCGCAGCCAGGAAAGAGCAGTGTGTGCCTGGGCAACACCGGACATGACTTCTCAAACCAGCAAACACTGTGGAAGTGTCGTTGCCATTCGAATGTGTTATTTAATGTTTCACACGAACATGTCTCTAGATCAGAACTGATCACCCTGGGATGTAACCTTCTTGCCTCTGTTTGTTTGTTAAATAAATCCAGCGGGAATTCCAGCCCCAGTGTATTTTGGAGTGGCTATAGATACCACTTGCCTGAAATGGGGAAGCAAAAGATGTGGGGGAAGAGGAGCGTGCAGACTCTACGACTCCAGCGCACTGAGGTAACAGCTCTTCTCCATTCGGTCTTTAACTTGTGTTCTTTAAATACATCTACACCTGGCACCGGTAGAAGCATCTCTGTCAGAAAATTTGAGTGAAAGTTTTGATGCCAAATGAAAGAGTCTGACTAGCAATCTTAACAATAATGCTCAGGTTTTGGCATTCTTTTTTGGTGTAGCCTCTTTTTTTGGAGGGGGGGGGAGAGGGGGATCATCTTATTTCAGTATCAGCTGGAAATATTTGGCACTTGATTTTTCGCCCAAAAAATGTTCAAGTTAAAACTTCAATTTCATGCTAAAGCTTTCTCCATTTTTTAACAACTCTGCTATGAGAGTGTGTATGTGTAAGTAAATAAGTAAAAGGGCTGTTAAACCTCATCGTTGCTCCATGTTGGAGCTGGACCTCAAAAAGGAAGGGAAGGGTGCCACAGAGCATGCTTGGCTTATCTAGAGGCTTAAGCGTGGTGTTGTCTTTATCAGCTTATTGCTAGAGGAGAATAATAATCTGAACTGCATTGATGAAAGGCATTACCAGAAATGGAGAATGGAATGATAATGGTAAAAAGAAAATGAGAGAACAGGTTGCCCTTCCCCCCACCTCCAGGAAACATCATGAGGGGAGGGTACATCTTGTTTTGAAAATTTGAAGAAAAGAACAAAAGCTCATTTGGGACTCATTACTAATAAAGCATAATGATGTTATTGTTGCGGCTGTTGTTGTTACTGTCATTATGCCTGTAAAGCAAAAATACCACAAAACGGACTTGGTATTACTGGTACTGCTTATGAGGCAACCAAAAATAAATTGATTGCCCTAGAAATATTAGTGTTATTCTCACTGAAGCACATTTGTGGTGGAGGAGGCCAGCTAATGACTGACACACTTTCTTGGCCACCAACCACACAACACCTGACCTGGTGAGCTGGCAAACTCTCATCTCCAGCATCATCACCTTGCTTGAAGATTTTTCTTAATCAGCCTTACCACATGAAAATATGATTGTGTCCTTGATTCCTTCTAGTCGTATGTTGGCTTTGAAATAGGCTCTGATCAACAATTTCTCTCTCAGGTATGTGTACCTGGGGCTGACTTTGGTGTTGGGCACGGTGTCCATTTTCTTCAGTGTTGCTGTCCTTTGGGTTCTCCGGAAAAGGTCTTCTCCACAAGAAGAGACCCTCTCAGCCAACGGGGAGAGAGGCACCTGTGGGACAAAGAGCAGGAAAGATAATTTTGTCAATAGTGACCATTTAATTCAGACAACTTACTGGCCAGAAAAGGAGACTAGACTTTAGGAAGACTGAGATCTCCACTGTGACTCTACCCAGTGAGTGGTGTTCCAGGCAAAAATTCATCATCAGTGAAGTGGTATCTTAGTATCCACCTTGAAAAAGTTCACCTTCATGTAATTTTCACTGTAAACGCCAAAAGCAAAGACAACCATTTTAGCACATGTACAGCTCTGAAAACACTGCTCACCATTCATCCTGAGGAGTCAGTGCCACTCGAGTGAGGGGATTTGTTATGGCTGGGAAGGTGCAGCTTGCTCCCTCTCTGAGAAGCTGGTTTTATGGCTGCCCCTCAGCTCCATCCCTCCTCAACAAGCTGCCACTGCTGCTGCTGCTCTCCAGCTTCCTTCTGTGTTTGAGGGGTAGTGGGAGGCTGCAATGCAGCTCTGTCTGCAACAGTACCATCCTGGGAGGGTCTGGTGCACAAAACCCAACTTGGCAACCTGGAAGATGCAGGGATATTCTGCACGTAGCTTGCCCTTGCAAGCAGTGTGGCATGGGGCAGGAGGAAGGTGGGTTTTTGGAAGGACAAATCAACTACAGGCTCTGGGCATCTTGTGAATTCAACCCGTAACACCTAGGACATCAAATGTTGTGGTTAGGGATTTTTTTTTTTCAAGTAGCTCTGTTATAGCACAACAATAACAGCAATAAAGGTTGCTATTGCAGTCAAAGAGACCACAGAGTATCATCCAAAGGAAACTGAAATAAAAATAGAGCTTTTTTAGGTTTCCAGCAGTTTCTTGTTACTTGCTAGTATTCAGTGTACTGAATAATTCCATGCATTTTACGCAATGTAATAACGCCATGATACAAGAAACATATGATTTATTTTTTAAAAAGCTATAACAAGACAGTTTGGGAACAATAAAATGAGTTCAAAGACCAGGTGATTTGGGACTTTTCCTTTTAATTTACTGTATTTGCTAGCTGAAACACATATCATAGTCTCCCTGTATGTATCATTTTTGCAGTTTGACAATATTTGGTATTAAATAAATTTGGGGTGGGGAGTAAAATGGAAAGCTGTTTAGCATGGAACAAAATCTCAAGTATGCTTGTGCTGAAAAAGATGGTAATAGAATCACTAAAAATGATGTCCTTTAAAGCAACTAGAATTTTGGAGCATGTGATGAAAGGTAGGCTTCACCATTCCTCATAATATTGGAAAAAACAATCCCATATCACATCACTCACCTCCCAGCAGAGGAGCTGACCCTAGCTGAGCTTGCAGGTCAGAGGTAGACGTGGAGCCTTTCCTGTGGGATGCAAGAGGAGAGGCAGATGTATAAGAATGAGATTTACTGAGCTTTATCAATGATAAATGTTTACAGTGTGCTATTAGGGAATGACCTAGTCCATTCAATAGGAATCCCAAGAAGAAGAATGTTGCTTAACCATCAAATAACTGCAGAAGGTAAGGATTTAAAGCCATCGCTTGAGAAAATGCAGTTGTCAGAGGAAGGAACAATGCCACCCACCATTTGCCATGTGAGTGAATGTTTAGACAGTGGCCTGGAATATGGGAGACCCTGTCCCCTGTGCCAGCTCTTTGTCCTTCCAGGTGAGTGTTGAAGGCTCCAGGCAATGGGGTACTGGGAAGCTGTGGCTGTTCACTTTGCCTTGTATAACTGAATCCTGAACTAAGCAAACAAAATTAAAATAATTATAAGGTTTGTAAGCGTGGGACTAACTGAAGCATTATGGCTAGGGTAAATCATAAAGATTGGCACTCCGGTCTCTGGTTTCAGTCATACTACATCATCATAAAACCAGCCAAAAATGCCAAACCACATCAGCATCCAGGACCAAGAGAGATGCCTGGAGCCTTCCATAGCCTCCTTGGGAGGGCACCTTTCATAGCAATGAGCTGTCAGATCCAGTGAGAGAAAGGGACAACCCAACTTAAGTACACACTGGAATAAACAGGGAGGGATAGCTGCATTTCGTTCAATGCTTCTTGTTGTATGTGTGTCAAATAAATGAGGATGATTCCCAATTTGCGAATCAGTCCTGGCAGGGTTTGTGGTGGGGACACTGCTGCTCAACAATAATGAAGCTGTCATCGACACAGTTCTGCACGTGCCTGGCAGCAAGGTGGACAGGAAAATTCACTGGCTTACAGGACAAAGAAAGAAATTAAGAGAAATAAACATATCCTACTGTAATTCAGAAACAAACAGGGAAAAAATCAACATCTTGGGTTAACACCTGAGCTTACGTATGTAAACCTGTGCTTAGTGACTAATTCTTCTACAGTATGGGCTTTCCTTCCATACCGCATTTTCTTTACACATGAAAGGAAGAGCACTACTATAAAAGAATTTGTTTCAGTAAGTTTTATTTTCATTATGGTTTTAAAATGAGCACTCTTCTCCTCTCACACTTCAGCAATAATAGTACTGTAAGTTACCAAGCAGATATATCTATTCCCACTTTGAAATATTTTCAAGTCTGCTACTTTATTTTACTGCTTCAAGTAATAATGTGGATGCATGGATGAGTGTCTGACTGAGATACATATTCTGGATTTGTTATAATAGATGAAAAAAAATGGTTTCAGCAGTAAGGGATTTGGATCTGTCAGGTTCTTTCTACCCAGAATTCTTCATTGGTGGATGAGAAGTTCGACATAAGCCGGCAATGGTAGCCCAGAAAGCCAACCACATCCTAGGTTGCATCAAAAGAAGTGTGGCCAGCAGGTCAAGGGAGGTGATTCTACCCCTTTATGCTGCTCTTGTGAGACCCCATCTGGAGTACCGTGTCCAGCCTTGGAGTCCTCAGCATGGGAAGGACATGGACCTGTTGGAACGGGTCCAGCAGAGGGCTACGAAGATGATCAGAGGGATGGAGCACCTCTCCTATGAAGACAGGCTGAGAGAGATGGGATTGTTCAAGCTGGAGAAGAGAAGGCTCCAGGGAGACCTTATAGCGGCCTTTCAGTACCTAAAGGGGGGCTACAGGAGAAATGGGGAGGGACTCTGTATGAGGGAGTGCAGCGATAGGACGAGGGGTAACGGATTTAAACTGGAAAAGGGTAGATTAAGATTAGATATCAGGAAGAAAATTTTCACTGTGGAGGTGGTGAGACACTGGAACAGGTTGCCCAGAGAAGTTGTGGATGCCCCATCCCTGGAGGGGTTCAAGACCAGACTGGATGGGGCTTTGAGCAACCTGGTCTGGTGGGAGGTGTCCCTGCCCAGGGCAGGGGATTGGAACTCGATGATCTTTAAGGTCCCTTCCAACCTAAAACATTCTATGATTTAACATAAACTAAACCTGGTAATGTTTCACAAAGGTCAATAAATTTGGATATTTTTTCTTTTATATATTTTTACAATTTGAGTTATTAAAAACACGATTGAGAGACTGCAAAGAAGAAAATGCAACAGTGACTAAGTGAAGAGGCAAAAATGTATTGAAGGCTCTTTAAAGTGTAAATACCAAGTCAGTAAGTTCAAGGCTGGCAAAAAAAAACCCTGGAGAATGAAAGAGCATATGAGAAATCATGGTTATGTATAAGACTATAAGGATGACGAATAGCAAGAGGGATTAGGGCTGGTTAGTGTGGAAAAAAGATAACAAAAAGGAGATCAGTAAGTGGCATGGGATGTGTTGCTAGCGATCAGCTGCTCATCATCTCTTCAATTACAAGTACTAGGGAGCATCAAACTGAGATAGTAGAGGGGATATTCAAAGCAAAGGGGTTGGCTTTTCACACAAGTCCTAAGAAATCCTCACAAGGAAATTTTGCGTACAGAAGTCCAAAAGGAGTCAAGGTAGTTATAGAAAAGGAAATGTCATGTGAATCATTAGGTACCTGCCTTTGTCTCCTGGTTCTGCTCAAGATTTCTCTTATATTTTGAAACTAATTGGCTATTGGGAGAGTAGCAGACATATCATACATACTGCTGACTCTCTCCCTTAGCATCCTCTCTTGGCTACTGCCTGACGGGGCTTTGAGGGTACCAATGGCCCTGACATTCCTCCTCTGGGACCCACCTCCACCTCTGCCCGTGGGCCCCAGAGCCCCGCTTCACCTCCAGACTCCACATACAGGCCTGATTTTAGCCATTTTGGAAGTTTGTATGTAGTGAGCCCTCCCCCTCACTCTTCCTGAATTATTTTTTGGGTTTCCAGGCATTGTTCTAGGGCCCAAGTTCTTAACTTGCTTTCGGCCGATGGTCACTGGCCTGACACTGGGACCAGCGGCTGTTGCTGCCTCGGCTGTGCTGACCCTGATGAGGTGTTGGGTGTGCAGCCAGCACAGGGTTGGCCCTCAGCTGCCAACTTGCCATTGAGCTAGAGGGATCATAGGTCTGACTCAGGCTGGTTGTCTCTTCTTGTACCCCAGAGCATCGTTAAGCAAGTGTTGCATGAGGCAGCTTTTCATCCAGTGCTAATAAATCTCTGAAAGAAAGAAAGTCCTTAGTTGCCATGAAAATCATAACAGCAATTTAAAGCCGGGGGCCTTTAATGGTGATTTAGAGTGCTCATTAAAATTATCTTACTTAAGAACTGTGTAGTTAATATCATCAGGGGGTTGGTTAACCAACAGCTTGTCATAGATTAATACAGTTCATTGAATTTTGAAGAGAATAAATAAGGAAAGGATTTAGTGGAGAGCAAGAGCAGCACATTCTCACAGCTTGATGGTGAGCAGGTCAGGAAACTTTCTCTCATGGTTGTTGAGAAGGTGACTTTGAAAGATTGGTGTGCATGGTGGTAACCAGAACCCTCTCCTTGATCCCATGGTGTTGTCACTTCTAAAAGAAGATGCTGAGAAATGGGGACTGGTTTAGAAAAACTGCAAAAGTGCTATACAGTCAGCAAAAATCTGTTTTTTCAGTAGAACAGTAAAACAACTGTCTTTGGCATGTTATCAATTCTTCCATCATGTAGTCTTTAAATCAAGACTTAACCACTCATGTAAAAGATCTGCTCTAGTGTAACATGAACAGCTTAGTAAAGTTGTGTTGTATATCATGCCGAGTACTCATTTAATTGAACCATAATTATTATTTTTTTTCAGTGCTTATATCTCAGGTAATATCCCAGACCATGCAAAGGTGATGGGGGTTTTGCTCTGGGGATTTCACCTGAAGTATGCATGTTTTTCATTGCTGTTGTGCTATGATGCATCACACATTTGGACTAACTCCTACAAAGGTCTACATACTCTCACCTGCCAATGACTTGCACATCTTCCATTCTGCATCTGTAATAACAACTCTAAACTAAGCTGCCAATGAAGTCTGAATACAAAGACAAGCTGTACAATCAGCATTAAAGACTACCCTTTGTATTTTAAATAGAAGAATAATAAATATCATTAAAGCAGCATATCCTGGCCTACTGTTCCTCAGACAGATACATGACGCAAACCAATAGCAAAATTATCAATGAGTTCTTATGAAAGACAAAAGCTCCACCGAGCAGTGGAAGGAACAAGCCCCAGACACTAGCTAAGATAGTGACACCAAATCAGCTTCTCAGCATGTCTGTCTCGTTAGCTCGGCAGCAACAGGCTGAAACTAGATGCACTGAAACAGGAGCACCAAGAAACCTTTTCCCTTATTGTAAGGTTTTTTCACATTCTCAGGATTCCTCTAGTAGCTTAGCATTTGCTTAGCTGTACACCATCCCTTTTACTTGGTTCATTAATTAAGAGTTAAATTTTAAAACACATTGATTTTCTTTATTTAGGGATTAGTGTCCCCAGAATAAAAAGGGCTCTAGTCAAAGCTTCCTACTGCAGTTGGCCTCTGCCCGGCCAACTGCTCCCTGCTGCTGCTGGCTCTCTCCTCTCAATTTGGAGCCTTGGCAGCCACTTCTCCTGATGGGAGTCTGCTGCCACCCTCTGCCTGGAGGAGTCTGCAACCAGCTCCGGAAGTAAAGGTGATTATCTTAGTGAGGCTTTTGTAAGGATTGGTTTTATTCTTGGGAGTAATCAGCAATTACTGATATCTCAGTGTTCTCATTAAGGGGCTTTTTTCTACCATAATCCAATTTTTTCCCATGAGTGTGATTTACAGTCATGTGGGAGGGCCTGGATGAAAAAAAGGATGAGATATGTCTTTTTTCAGGTATGAGACTATAATCTTTGATTTGAGTTAAGTAGTTTTCCATTTCCCATTTTGGTACTTTTGGTCAACAGTTCTCGGTTCAAGACGTCAACTATGAATATGAATGCATCCACAGATAGCTTGGACAACAGCAGTCTGAATATAGAAAAATTCTTCTCAGCCATACAGAAAGCAAAGTAAAAGATATTTTAATCCCAGAAAAGTTATAAATTAATCATATATACAGAACTAGATAACAAATGGAGAGAAATTGCTGTGTATTCATATGTTAGAATGAGGAAACTAAAGGAATGCTGTTTCCCTTTTTACTATATGAAAAAGAAAGTGGCACTTTTTCTACAGGTTCTACCATTTCCAAATTTCAGGGTACATTTAGCTCCATGCCTTTTCATGATTTTAGAATCAAAAGGCAAAAAAACCTGTTGGGTAGGTCTGCTAATACATCTGAAGACAACCTGAAAATGAAACCTTCGGAACGCAAGACTCCATTGAAAAACATTGTAAAATAAAAGGAAATATGTATCTTCACATAGTCACAGCATAGTAGTGGAGCTTGTGACACACCTTGAAAGAAGGACAAGGACACAAGAGTTTGTGTGTATACACCCTTGGTGAAACAACAGTAACCACACAGATTAGCAGAAGTATGGTACGCCATCCTGTCTGTATTAAAGAGCAATAAATAAGGTCCAGGATGCCTATCTTGTGACTAGGAAATGTCAATCTTGGTATAAGAAAACTCCTGGAAGTGGATGGTTGATGTTTTAAGCCACAACAGGACATGAAAAATCCGCAACTCTGAGAAGAAGAGACCACCATCTGTTGTAGGACCACGAATTTCAACCTCTTGCATGAAGTTAATGCTAAGTACATGATCATCTACCTGTGATATGTTTGACTCCTTCAGAGAAATTGCAGAGAGCTGCAGTGTTGAGTTTTTTTTTTTTAAATTCAGACCTAAATCTGATGGACGTAACACCATTTTTTTTCTCTGCAACAATGAATGAAACCCTCCTTGACCATGTTGCTGATCACCTAGCCATAGAAAACTAAAAATAGCTCTGCACAAATGTTGCAAATAAAATGAATCAATAAAATACCAAGAGAGGTTTATGCAAGATTATGGAACAAGTTATCCTGGAAGCCATTATTAGGCATGCAGTGGATGGATGATTTGGAATAGCCAGCATGGATTTATCAAGGGCAAAGCAAAGCCTGACCAAGCTGGTTGCCTTCTACGACGGGATGACTAGTCTCATGGACAAGGGCAGAGCAGTACATGTTGTTTACTGGGACTTTGCCAAGACCCTTTGGCACAGTCTCTCTTGTCATCCTAGTAGCCAAACAGGTGAGAAAAAGTCTACCCACTACAGGGTGGGTAGAAGATTTGAAATTGCGATCAGCAGTTCAAAGCCCAACAGCTGGTGGCCATTTGCTAGTGATGTTCCTCAGCTGGGGCTGATAATGTTTAATAACTTCATTGACGGTTTGGAGAACAAGACTGGAAGTGGTTTCAGCAAATTCATGTGTGGCACCAAACCGAGGAAAGGAGCAGTCCATGTGCTGGAGGACAGAATAGCAAAGGTTTGATGAGGATGGAGAAATGGGCTAATAGGAACTTATAAAGTTCAGCAAAGGAAAATGCAGAGCCCTGCACCTGGAATAGAATGAATTTATCCACAGAATATGTCAAGGGCTTCAACTAGTAAGAAAACAGCTTTGTACAAAAGGACGTTTGGGTGCTGGTGGTTGGTGAGTTAAACATGAGGCAGAGTCCTGGATTCAGCTGGAATAGAGGTTTGGTTTTGTTCTGGTAGCTGTTGTGTTTTGGATTTAGTATGAGAATAATCTTGATAATACATATTGTTTTAGTGTTTTGGATTTAGTATGAGAATAGTGTTGATAACACATATTGGTTTCGGTGTCGTTAAGTAATGTTTTTGTTAAGTAAAGGACTTTTTAGGCTTCCCATAGAAGCTGAGAGGGAACATAGACAGGACAAGCTGGCCAAAGGAGTATTCCACACCACAGACATCATGCTCAGTATATAAATGGAGGTTAGCCAGGGGGCAGGAATCTACAGTCACTGCTTGGGACGGGCAGGGCAATCAATCAATGGGTGGTGAGTAATTGTATTGCATCACTCATTCTGTATATTCTTTTATCATTATTGTTATTATAATCTTATCTTCTCTTCTATTACTGTTCTATTAAACTGCCCTTATCATCCACAGTGTCTCTTTTTTTTCTGATTCTCCTCCCCTATCCCCCTTGGGGGGGGGGGGGCGGAGAGTGAGTAAGCAGCTGTGTGGTCCTTACGTGCTGGCTGGGTTTAAAGAACAGCAGTCCTTTTTGTCACCAAAGATGGGGCGTGATGGGTTGAGATAACAACAAATCTGACCAGAACACATCAGAACAAATATATTATAAGGATTCATTATATTAGGTTAATAGTTACTGGTTGCATTGTTGATTTCTTTGCCCTTGAAGTTCTAGTGCTTGTTCTTGGAGTTGTACTATGTAACAGATTACTTGCTGTGTTTGTTCCTTGTTGTGCTGTTCGTCACCTCTGGGAACTGGGTCAAGATTATAGTTTTGCTGTACTTCCTAATTCTGGTTTATCATCGGATAAGATTTTTTGTCATTAGACTAATCTGCACTTTGTTCTCAGCATTGCCGCCACTTCCATACGTCAGGAGCCATCTATTGGAATCTGTTAATAATTACACTTCTTAATTATTTTTTTTTCTTGGAGAGCCAATCTATATGGGAGACACCTTCTTTCATCTTCTCCTTCTCCTCCAGGGTAATTACAATTGCTCTTGAGAATGCTGAGTATCGTTGGAATGTTCAAACCACTGTGATCCTGTTGCTACGTCTCCTGAAAAATGGTTTAGGTTTTGTGTAGGGTTAAACAACTATTGAAGAATACCACCCAGAGATTAACCTCTGCGATGGGCATTGTGGCTCCTTAAACCCCGGCGACAGGTACTGTGGCTCCTCCAACCTCTGTGATGAGCTCTGCAGCTCCTCCAACCCCAACAACGGGCATTGCAACTACTCACACCGTGGCAACCGACACTGTGGCTACTCAAACCCCGGCAACATACACTGTGGCTACTGAACCAGAGAACCAACCCATGTTGGTATCAGTTGCCCCTATATAGAAGAAGAAATGCACAAAAAAATTAGATCCCAGGGGTGAAGATGAACCAGGATCATCACAGGAACAGGAGGCAGAACCAGAGGTAATCACTCAATCCCTATCCCTGGGTGACCTGTGAGATACACAAAAAGATTTCAGACATACAGACAAGCACATTGTCACCTGGCTGCTCCAATGATGGGGTAACGGGGCTGGTGGCTTGGAATTAGAGGGTAGGGAAGCCAAGCAGCTGGGATTCCTGTCTAGGGAAGGGGGTATTGACAAGGAAATCAGAAGAAGAACACAAGCCCCTAGCCTCTGGAGGCAACTTCTGATAGACATGAAGGAAAGGTATCCCTTCAAGGAAGATATTATATATCACCCAGGCAAGTGGACCATCATGGAGGGAGGTATCCAGCACCTGAGGGAATTAGCCATGCGAGAGCTAATTTATTGTGACCTAGACAACCCGCAGTTGCCAATAGATCCAGATGAAGCTCAATGTACCCGGCCCATGTGGCAGAGGTTTTTACAGAGTGTACTATCATCATATGCCAACTCATTGGCAACCCTGAGCTGGAAAGAAGAGGCATCGGGGTGGATGTAGTGGCTGGACAATTCCAGCAATATGAAGAAAATAGTTCTACTTTCCTATAGGCCTGTGTCTCAGCTGCGGAAGGACTTTTATCATTATTGTTATTATTGTCTTCTCTTCCATTAGTGTTTTATTAAACTATCTTTATCTCAACCCATGAGGTGTAGGAGGGTTTCCAGTTCTCCCCCATCCCACTGGGGGGCAGGGAGTGAGTGAGCAAGCAGCTGGGGTTAAACCATGACAGATGGACCAGATGAGCTCTAGAGTCTCCTTCCAGTCTAAATTACACTGCGATTCTAAGACTTTCTCTAAGCTTTTCTCTGAGATTACTTTCTTTTGGAAAGCATCCCGAACTTTGATGAAGCCAACAGTTAAGATCCATCTATTTTAGATTTCTCAGCTAGGGACCAGTCTGTCTCTAGGTTTTGTTACTGATATTAGATTTCTAAATACATTATTTGTGACATTCCAACTTCACTTTTTGAAATAATAGTAAAGGCACAAAGTTGTATGGAATGGTTAAGCAGAGAAGAGTATGGATATCATGGAGGGGAAGAAAAAGAAGAATGAACCTGAGTATGGCAAAATAGGAATGGAATAAAATGTTAAATAGGAAGTTGCACAGTTGATGGCCAATAACAGGCCAATAACTCTGCTCCAGAGTAGGAGCTCCTTAGCTGAAAATTTTTGAGTAGACCCTGAGTGTACCTGTTAATTGTAGATAACTAGGAACCACCCTTAAAAAGATGTTTTTCTGATAATACTATATGTAATCTTAGAACATATCAGACAAGGCTAGAGGTAAGGAACAGTTAATATTTCAAGATGCGGCACTGGTGAGATAACACCTGGAATATGTATGCATTTTCAGTCATGCACAGTGAGGAAATATGGATGTAGATAGAAAGCATTGTAGCTAAGGGCTCCAAGGATGTGCTGCAGAATAGAGAGAGCCTATTTTTCATTAAATTATTAAGCATGATTACCTTGTTTATCTAGTAAAACAGATTGAAAAACTATATTCTCTTAATTTATGATCAAAGTTGATTCCTAAGTATCAGATTGAGAGGAAGAGCTTTTAAAGCTAAACGACCCTGTTGGTTCAAAACCAGAATATAATTTGATCATGACTAGAAGTGGATGGAGTGGGAAGGAATGGAATTCTTATTGTTCTCAAGGCAGGGCTTTTCACAAAATGTGCTTCAGAGTTTGCAGACTGGATTTGTGATCTGGGTTCCTCCTCCATTCTTCTTTTATAATTTTACTAATACTAAAGTTGAATTGCCCTGACGTAGCTTTGGAGTGACTAGCGTTTTCTTGATGATGATGTCTTTTGTTCTAGGAAGCTAAAGGGAACTGTCTGGTTGAGAGCTGGAAAAGTCATGAGCAGTGCAAGGTATTACCGATAACAATATTGAAAGCAAAATTTAATTAAGATTATCCAAAGGTCAGCATTATTAAGTAGGTTGTAATTGTTCATAGCAAGTAAAAGAATGGGCGTGGTGGCAGGGAAGGGCACACAAACTACAAGGAATGGCACCTTTCGGTGTAACATCCAGGCAGACAGTTGTCATAGTTCCCATGCTTTAAGGATGACTTCTCTTTTAACTACAGTCACTCTCAGGAATTGGGCATAATGCACAAGAAGGGCACAATCAAATGAAAAACCAGTTCAGGTTTCTTTGAACTAGAGCTGCAAGTAGGTAAAGGGCGGCTCCAAAGTGCACCCAGCCCCCATATACTTTCACGTTGCGTTTGTCTGCGCTGTTAATAGCACTGAACTATAAATCTGAACAGCGTTCTAAGCATGAGTGTTTCTTGAACACCTAGTTTGTTCAATACACCCAAGGCATTATATTTTCTCTTCCTGCACGTCCTCGGCTGGCTCTAGCAGGTCTTAGCTGAATGGATTTCAGTCATAGACTATGAAAATAAATCTT
Source organism: Xenus cinereus (assembly GCA_025774025.1). Lineage (NCBI taxonomy): Eukaryota > Metazoa > Chordata > Aves > Charadriiformes > Scolopacidae > Xenus > Xenus cinereus. Next base: position 70,844,327 of record JAOXJK010000001.1, read on the forward strand.
CATACCAAATTATGTTTTAGCTATAGGTAACCAGGAACACTTCTAAAATTGGGAGAACCCATTTTTAAATGCTGGGAAGGTATGAACTATTATAATATTGACAAGCTCAGGAAAAAAAGGTGTTTCACAAGAGTGTACAAAAAGAATACATGCACACATTTTCTACCTAATTAATTTTTGACCACTGTGGATAAACATGTATTTTGGGAACTTTAACAGAGGGCAGAACTGGGAGGAGACAAGATTAAAACTGCCTAAACCATAGTTTGTGTTAGAAGTTAATGATTCTTCTACCAAGTGCCAGCACAGCCTTGCTTAAGGAGAGAATACTCTGACTTTTGAGCACTTATGTGGTAGTATAACTGCTGCTGTTGTGGACACAGAACCTAGGTAGGAACCTCTTTAATATTCTTTTGGTTTTTCTTAACCTTAAAATGTTGCCATTTAGTGTCTGTGGCTAATGAACATTACCTGTGTAGTACTACTTGCATTTCCTGTGACCGATAACACCAGTAACATTCCTGTTGTAAATGTCAATGCTTTAATGATAGCATCATACACTTGTGTGTGTGTGTCTCTGAACAGTGAGCATCATATGTCTTGAACAATACAAGCAGCACAGAGGTCTACACAGCACTGTGATACTCGTTTTTCATATTAGGTTAACATAGAAGGTATAATTATGATTGCTTAATGTATTTTAAAATCAATAGGACAATTGAATTAGCACTGCAGTTAGTGTAAATCAACACAGTTCCCTAAATTACTGGATAAAATGCGGCACAATTTGTGATTTTTAGTCTACTGGATGGTGGTATAGCCCTTGAGAGTGCAACTGCAGTGAGAAACAGCCCGACAACTTACAGTCTCTGCTGGATTCTGAAAATTCCTCAAACTTCATTGTATCTTTCTTTCATAAGAATCTACAAAACATATAGAAAACTGTTGTCCTGACATTTGTAAGCTAATTACCTGTTATTCATGCTAAGGTGTTTAAATTGGTGCTCTTATTCACTATATTTCTATATCTATAATTCATATAATTAGGGGGTATAAAACCAAGCTTGATTTTTTTTTTTTAATGTTCGCTAAGGAATAGATCTACCTAACAGGCACAGAGTTAGGCCATGGCCCCTATAAGGTGACATACCTTTAAGCACTGAAGAAGTCCTTTGCAAGCCCAGCTGCTGTACTCTGGAGCAATCTTGTAAGGTGCCACATGCTTCCCATGACCCTGTGAAAGCTCTCAGCTCCCACCAACACAAATGATCCACACTGATTATTAGTTAAGACCCTTGATCTTCGCCCCTGCAAAATGTTTCTCAGAAGAGACTGTACTGAGCACAAGACCAAATGAGTTTGTCGAATGTTCCCTGGGTCTGATGGAAAAGTGATGGAAAGAGTGTTAACTTTCCTCCTCACAGGAGTTCTGGTGGGTTTTTTCCCTTATGTGAGCTTTTGGGGAGAGGATTGTTTTCTTCCCTTGAGAAGGAAGTCAGGGCGATTTTTGTTTAGGTGGACTATTTAAACAGTATCAATATGTTATTTGACTGATCTCATCTTTCTGCAAATGCAACTACTTCAGGTCATTATTATAGCAGAGTGGCTTGGGCAGGCAAAGCATAATAGTTTTAGAGAAGTCATATTAGTAAAAGGACGCATTTGGTGCAGAAAGCTTCATACTTTTCCTTTGCTTGTAACCAGATCCTTGGTTTATTAATCATGGAAAAAACCACTAGTGAAATAAATCCAAAGTAGCAACTTTATCAATATTTGAAATTCTCAGGCTCAGCAGCTAATGTATGTTGACATCAATTGTGAATTGACCTTTTATCTTTTTTTTAATCTTCTTGTGGCATAACATTTCCCCAGCCTTGATCTCTTCTATCTCCAGCAGATTTCCATGTACAGCAGGGTCAACTGAGGGTGGGAGGAGATGTCGCCAGCGGCTCCAACTGTTGATCCTTGCTCATAGCTCACCCTAACATTTCTCCATCACAATTGCATCATCTTTCTGCTTCCTTCCCCCTGTCCTAGCCTTCCCCAGCAAAAGTAGCGCCATCTCCAGTAGCATCTTTGAAAACAATGACGACATGTGTCATTCACCACTGACAGGAGCCAATCACCCCTGTTCTTGCCTGGAAGTCCTTCCCCTGCATCACTGGAGGAGCTGACAGTGCTGAGCCCATTAACTTCCACCTGGCTTAACACTTTTCTGTGTGCTTTAGGCATCTTTTGCCCCACAAAGATGTATTTTACTTTATTTTTCTTCTTTTTTTATCCTTTATCTTGCCTGGTACCCTAAACTCTGCCTCTGGGTGCCTTTTTCACTATTTGCCTCTAACTGCTTAACCTACTCTTTGATATTTACTGCTCGCACTTTCAATCTTACTGTCCTCCCTTCACAGTCTTTCTCTGAAACATTGACTGGGACAGACTGCTAATATCTAAAGTTCTTCTGCTATCTTATGGATACCTGACTGCCTTTTGCTTGTCTCTGCCTCCTATTTCTTTCTTCATGTTTCTCTACTTTCACTCCTTCTCTCCTTATACTGAGATTCTAAGTCATATAGTACCTTCAAACTCTCAAAAAGTTACTTTAGTCCTGTGACCCACAATGACATACTGCCTCAATATTTTATTGTAGTCCTTAATGTATCACGATAACAGGGAGAAGCTAGTATTTTCAGATTACACAGAGACAGATAAATTTCAGAGGATCAGATGCTCAAGCGTACTTATGTACTAACATTTCCTGAACATTAAGAATCTCAGTTCACACGCATTTCTGTTGGTAGTTACGCAGACTCGAGGAAGACCTTTCCTCTATTTGTTGTTTCTCTCTGTCCGAGGGCCCAAGTGGAAGGAAAAGGTATTTTTTTTGTCCAGATATGTCTTCTGACCCAGATTTACAGCACAGCCAAGGAAGCAGTGGTGCTCAAATGAGTCAAGAGTGTGAGAAGCAGATATGAGCAATGGGAGAGGAAAGTTGTTGTTCATACCAGTGTTAGTACCTAAGGGCATGCTCAAGAACTTAAGCCCAAGAAGCTCCTAAACTGTTTAAATCTCTGTTTACGTGGCTGAAACATCCTTAGGTATTAACCCTCTTCCATCTGAGTGAAGAAAAATGTTTTTCCCCATCGTGTATTGGAGCAATGCCTACCCTTTTAATGCTATGAAAAGCGTTACTCTGCCATATGGCCTGTACCAGAGTAATTTGCAATTGCAGCTGGACTTTTTCCAGCATTGGAAAAGTTCGTCCAACTTTTTTCATCTCCATTCAAGCATGAAAAACCTTTCTGTGTGATTCCCCCTCCCCCTTCTCCCTTTTCTCAAATGAGGACGGTACTGTGAAAGGTGAAATAAATCAGTTCCTGTGAGCTATGTTTTCTGAGTTCTGGCTTGGTGCGTCTAGTTTCAATACTCTTGCCTCCTTTGTGTGTGAAGACCTGCAGATCTAAAGTAGGTTTGTTTCAAGGGACCCATTTTTTCCAAGGGGCTCTGCAGTGGCATCTGGATCTTACTTCAGAAATCTGTTCTGTTTGCAGTTGGAGTTGCACAAACGGGCAAGTGTTTTCATTCTTTAAATAAACTTTGCAAATAGATACATAGACTCCCCTTATAGCTTTTCATTGCAGTATTCTTTTTAATTGCTTACCCACCTCTCAGATATAGAATTTTAAAAAACAGAGAAAAGAAAAAGTTGAAGAATTG
>JAOXJK010000001.1:70848140-70868286 GCA_025774025.1 Xenus cinereus
ATTCAACTTAATCATGAAACAAGGCTTTCAACAATTAAAAAAAAATTGTTATACCTAAGGAAGGGAAATGTTTGTCATCTATGGCTACAGGGTGTGCTCCTCCCAGGGGAACTGGAGCAGTTCTGCTGAACTGCTGAGTTGCAGATGATCTCATGCATCAGGGGGTATAGACAGCACTCTGCAAACAGAAGAGGATTAGGGATACCATGTATGCTATCACATGAAGAAAAAACATATAAACTCCTTATAGGAGGTCAGGTAGCTAAAATGATCAATTTTTTTGTCATTAAGAATTTTTTTTCCAACAGGCCAGTGTGCAGGAGTAAGTTGGGTGGTATGGTGTTAGTACAGATACCTTACCAAACAGTGACTGAGATCTAAGCCACATGGTCAGCAAATTCAGAGCTTCACTAGGACTCCTTGTGCTTCAGCACTGATGCTTTGTTGACACTTTTAGTTTATTTTTGGATGGAGACTTTGTCCCTTACTCTTTTGCGGAAATTGTCTTTTTAGTGTTAAAAGTCATTCTAGATCAAAAAAAAAAGGATGTGGGGAGTGGGAGGTAGTGGGGATAGTGAAGACTATTTAATTTGAAAAGGAAGATGTCAAAACAAGATACTTCGGAATTTAAACAAATATACACTTTGAAACACCCAAGTCATTGAACCAAATCCTTTCCAGTGAAAAGGTTCAGTTCCAACATCAGCATTTTCCTGTAACTACTGTTTAATCAGAAAGGTCCTTAAGCAACTCAATTTTGCTATATGTGCTTTTGTATTTATTTTTGTGTTTCTTCTGTGTTCAGATTGCTCAATAAAGAAATCAACCGTGATGATGGAAACCAAATTCAACAATGTTGATGGCTCAAATCAGGAAGCAGATCCTGCCCAGTTTTTGGATGATGAAGCAAACAAAAATCTACGAGTCAAAAAGGAGACTTCTTGTTGCACTGGCTTGAAGGTTTGGTGCCTTATCAATATCACTGCAAATTGCTGTTGTCATATGTTAAGAAATTCTGTTCAAGATATGACACGAGAGATCACCATTCCTATTCCCCCTATTTTTCCTTGAACTGGATACGTACTGGAGGCACAGGGAAGGGTTGGATCTTGTCTTTGTCCTAAAAAAAAATAAATTCCTGATTTCACATATTTACTCTCAAGTCATTTGCAGGTAGATCCCCTTTTTTGTCATTGGAGAGAGGTAGCAACCTCCAGTGGAAGAGGTGAAGCATTCTAAAATTGGTGGCCACAATACCCTGTTTCTGGAGATTGCTATTACTGCCCATTCTTGTAGGTCCAAAATAGGGTGATGTAAGCTGTATTCCAGACTTTCATCTAATTCAGGGCTGTAGGTCAATCATTCCACTGATTGCAAAAAGCATCCAAGCTTTCAGGAGAACACAAGAAGAATTGACGGAACAATGCAAGTAAACATTTAATGAGAATTTTGCTTTCGTGTTAAAGCTTTAGTATTTATTGCTTCTGGCTGAGCTGCAAACACTACAAAGGCAAGATTTCTTTTGATGGCGATGTGTTTGGATTTATATTTTGACTGCTTCTTCAGCCAGCTTCATCTTAGGTTAAATTCCATGGACTCAGTGAGTTGCAATCAGGGACGCATTTCTCTCTCTAAAAAAGTCTGTAAAATGAAAGGAAAACAATAGGAAAATGCAAGCTTCTCAAACATCCAAAATAGTTTGTCTCAAGTAACAGGCAAAGGTTGTTATGTTTTTACATTTTATCTGGCTCGCATTTGCCACTCGTATAGACCTGCAAAAATAGAATCTGATCTCTCTGGGAGACTCACAGGACTAACTTTGCCATCATGTATGCAGGCAATGCTGCACAGCTGTGGATCTATGTCTAACTTTATGGCAATTAGAGTTTAACAGACAAAATATCTTGGAGATAATAAAAGACAAACTGTTATTGTTCCTCACCATCCCATCAAATGTTTTGTGGTTTACCTGGGGATTGCATTTTCAAACCCAAGATACCCAAGTAATTTTTGTTTGTGTTTTCATGCTTATCAGCAGTTTCTGATTTCAACCAAAACCCATGAGAGCACCACTGCTGTAAGGCAAGAAAGGTGGTTCTCACAGACCTTTTGCCAGTAAAACTCAGGAACAATAAAACATGTTAGGACAAGCCTGCACTTATGAGATTTTTCTCTTGTTTCTTTACAAAAAGAAGCTAAATATATTTCAAGCTTTTAGTTCCTGGATTGGCCTAATTTCTTAAAGTAGATAGTATTGCAAAGTCTAAATTTGTATTTGCTTTTGTTTACTGATCCAACATTGTGTTGTATTGGAACTTTTACCCAGTGAGCAATAAGTCTATTTGTTTTTTAGACTATGTTGAAATAGTTGGATAATATTTAAACAAACTTAGTTTAACTTTTTATCAAATACATCTTTATTTGCAAGAGCCACAATGTGTGTTGGTGGGAGCAACTATAAAATTGCGAAGAATATGAAGCTTTCCTTTATGAGGTATATGGTATTCCTAACCATATGTTACGTATAAATGTCACAAAGGTGACAGAGCCATAATCCACACATTTCAAAATATATCATTTGAGACAGAGATTAGCTCAATCAGTCTTTACCACCTTCCACATACTGGATTATCTTAAGAATTTACATAAGACCTTCATTTTGATGCCATGGCTATTTGAGTTAGAACCAGTTATAAATCGGCCTGAAATAATTGACATGTGGCTCAAGCAGAGGATAATTGGGGCTAAGATTAATTTTAGGTTGGAATAGTGCCAGTAAATTTATCTTTATCTCTGGCAAATTTTACATTTCTGCAACACCTAGACATTTAGAAAACCCACCATTATGGCTGCCTAATATGGGGCCTCAGCTTTTTGACAAATTTAGCCTCAGGATGCCAGTAAGGTAAGCAGTCCCCAGTGAGTTGTTTGCCAAATTTAAGTTTCATAGTCCATAGGATGTCTACTTTGGAAAATCTCTGGCCAGCAATGTTGGGAAGATCAGACTTTTTGGTCATTAAGATGTCCACAGCAAACCTGAACCCTAAAGTAAGCGACTGCTCTCAGTGCAGTACAAAGCACCAGCCCTCTCCAGCAGGGAAAACCAGAGCAGGAGCAAACATTGCTGAGAGACCACCCTGAGGGTACATGAAAATCCACACACAATGTTGTCACTGCAATTTGAGTAACAAACGTAACCCATGATGATGATTGCTCCACACAGTTTTAAACTTATTTGATCCCTCTGTGACCAGTTTCCCTGCTTCTACCTCCCATTTTCTGTCTTAATCTTTCCTCAGGCATTTCTTGCTGCTTTATCATTCAGCTACTTGAGTAAAACTTTGTCTGGTACAATTATGAAAAGCTCCATCACTCAGATTGAACGAAGGTTTGACCTGACCTCCTCTACTGTTGGGTTCATCGATGGGAGCTTTGAGATGGGTAATTGATACTCCCTAGCATACAGAAAACTATTCAGAGAAGTGTGAGGCACAGCACCTGCCATTAATTTTGGTTTGTTATCTTCCAGGTAACTTGCTGGTGATTGCATTTGTAAGCTACTTTGGAGCTAAACTTCATAGGCCCAAAGTAATCGCTGCTGGATGCTTTACTATGGCTTTGGGAAGTCTTTTAACAGCAATGCCTCATTTCTTCATGGGATAGTAAGTACCAAACAAGATCAATTTGGGTAACCTAACATTGGAATTGGATGCTGCTGTCTGGATTTTCAATGAAACTTGGTGTATATTAAGTCCTAGATTTCCAAAGACCTATAGAGCCTCACCTCGATGTGCAATGAATCATGCACACGTGATTCAACAAACACACACATCACTATTTATTTCATCTGGTTGGAAAAATATGGTTGTTCTGAAGTAAAAGTTCAACTTCTCAAAAAAACTTGGAAAATCAAAATGGTTTAGATTTCAGACAGACTTGTTCAGAAAAGAGGCAGACAAGGAAATGATTTTACAAAATCATCACATTTTTATTCAGGAAAATTCAGGAATTTTATGAAAATTCAAGGTTCCAATAAAATATATTGTTCTTCGAAAATCTCCAGCCATGCTACTGTGCTGGTGCTATTGCTTTCATGAATTATATACTCTTCCTGAATGGCTAACTATACGAACACCTTAATGGGAAAATCAGTGTCGACCTGAGAACGTGGCATCATTGGTTGCTAATAGAGATGTGAGAATCATGTAGGCAGGGAAGTCAAACCATTATGAACCACAGTAAAATTATAAGGGATGTAGAATCCACCTGTATGATTTTAAGAATAAGTTTGTGCTGTTTTGAACAGGACCTCAAAGCTCTGAGCAGGTAACTTCATATTGAATGATATTTCTACCTGAAATATGAGGTTAGAGTAACACGGAAGATCAGGGATTCAGGCTTCACTCGTTGAAAAAACAGCACACAAAGGTGCTCTTTAGAAGAAATCCTGCTCCTTGAAAGAGGACACCAGAGTCATCTTGTGTAAGATTGTGTATATCGCTCTCATGTGGCAAATAGCTGCTCCTCACACAAAGCAGCCTCTCAGCTTCATGCAGAGACTGCAGATGGATCAGTGCTGGTACAACTGGAAGAAGGGGGTTTCCTGTTCCAAATGCACGTGGCTGGTTAAACTGCTCTTCCATAGCTGGTTAAGTTTTTTAATTCATCTTCTCCAGGCTCAGAGGGTTACCGTGTGTTGCTTGTATGTGATAATGTTTCTAGCCTAGCTTTGATACAGTGACAGCATAGACTCAGACATATTTCTGTTGCTCTCTTAAATGTATTAGCATAGTTTTAGGTATACTACTGTAAAAAGAAAACTAAGGAATGCTGGTTTTTATCATGACAGTGGATCTTGCACTACCATCAGACTTGTATTTTCCACTCCGTAAGCCAAACTATGCATCTTGCTCAACTCCACCGGGAAACTCACCCAGTTTCTCATGTACCTGTGCCTGAATTTTTATGAGGAAATTGTTCTGCACTGTCTCTCCCAATGAATGCTCTTTGTGTCAGCCTGAAAAGTAAGCCTGCCCCATCTAACAGAGCCAGCCCAGTTCCTAGAAGCAGAATGTGTGCTTTACTGTGGTGTTCTCCTTAAGCTAATTGTACTTTGCACCTCAGCAGGGCTCCTTTCTGGGAAAAGGATCATGCTAAAGCAGACCAACAGTTCCAGCACCTGAACTGCTCAACTGCTGCCCCACAGCATTGCTCTGCTCCCTGTAAATACCACTAAAGAGTGTCTTTTAGCCACTAACTTTATTCAAGCCAGGCAAACAGATGCCTCCTGAGGATGACTTCTCCCTTCCTCATGCCCCTGATCCCCCCAACCCCAAAAATAAATATCTATGATGAAAAGCAAGACTCACACTCCAGACATTCTTCTTTTTCTCCTTGACTGTGGAGTGAGCACAGGGAGCTCACTTGGACCCGAACCTAAATTTCGATACTGACAGTTCAGTTCTACCTGAATTACTTTCAAAAGTCCTTTTGAATTTTACAGCTTAAAATGTTATGTCTTCTAGGCAGATGTTTCTAACTTTTATTTGTTCTTCATTTTAGTGTTATGGTTTTACAAAGTGGGCTTAAATAATCTTCTTTTTTGCTCCTTTAGTAGCTCTTTGGGTTGATATTTAAACAAAGACACCTTTCTCTTTAAGGAAACAGCAGTCAAGTGATTCCTGCCCTACCACGCTAGTATTTCCCTCGTGAACACTGCTTCTAAACCTACTGTTGTGTGTTTTCAGTTACAAGTATGAGACAGCATCACATACAGCTTCTTCAGCCAACTTAACTTCAAGCATAAATCCCTGTTCCCTACATCAAGATGGGAACAAAACCTTGTTGGAAGTCTCCCGATCAGGTAAGGAACCGTAAGTGTAAGTACAAACAGAAGAGCTCGTTTTATCCTTGGTTGCAAGTGAAGTAGATCATTGCACCATGCAAAATGCTCAGTTAGATTTTCAACTTCAGTCTCTATCTGTCTGGGAAAATTACCAACATTAAATGCGCTCTGTGCATTCCATTTAGAGAAGAAACACCCAGAAAACATAACTTTCTAATATCTAGATCCCCCGTTTCCTATGTTCACACTTCAAAATTACAATAAAATCTCCGAGTACTGAAGGGGAAGATGAGACCACCTGTGAAGACATCTCTGAAGGAATTCAGTTGCCCTGGACCTGGAGTTGGGGAGGTGAAAGATATAGCAAGGACTTGAAACTTCACAGGGTTAACTGGAAATAAATGGAGATTTCTATGATTTTGCTTACTATATGGAATACAGCTGCTTTACTTGTTACTTTGTGTGTGACTTGCAGAGAAAGAGCCAAGCTGAGCCCCAGAAACCATCTCAAACTTCTAAAGATACATCTTATATGTCAGAATATATACATAGGACAATATCAAACTGCCATATTTTTTTTACACAGGCATTTTTTCTTAAGGGTATTTCTAGAAAACAAATACAATGGAGGTGGAGGAAAGTGTTATTAAAAGATTATTAAAAGGTAAAATGAGGTTGATGGACTTTCTTTAATCTTCCATGAGGATAATGCTGTTAATACTGTGAATTCTAAACTATAATCATTTCATGTGCTGAATTGCCTGTGATTTGTCACTGTTTCACACTCAACTATTCTATTACAAAGATGTAAACTCATTATCTGCAGGCTGTGAGAAGGAACCGTCGTCATATATGTGGATATATATCTTACTGGGAAACATGTTACGTGGAATTGGTGAGACACCAATAACACCATTGGGCATCTCTTATCTTGATGATTTTGCTAAAGAAGAGGATGTTCCTGTGTATGTAGGTAATCTCAACATGAAATAAACTGAGAGATTTGTAGTGTAAGAGGTGAATCATCTTTTGCAGAAGAAAACATTCAGCTGCTAAAATGTACTAGCATCTCCTTCATTATGTTTTCAGCATGTTTGCACACAATAGCCATGTTGGGCCCAATGTTTGGTTTCCTGTTGGGATCTTTATGTGCAAAACTGTATGTGGACATTGGATTTGTGGATTTAGGTAAGCAAAATGGAGGTCAAGTGAAAGTAAACTAACACCTGTGGCTAACAGGTTCCTCTATATATTTGCATAATTTTTCATTATATTAATTACCCTAATATAATTTATTTTTAATTTATATTGAGATCATTAATTTTATTATATACTTCATTAAAATTTTATTAAATTACTAAAAGCCTTTAGGGTAAAGGCAGAGTTAGACAGGGGTCATATTTTAAAACTGTGTTTTAGGATTAAAGGATTGAAATGCATGTTTAACTTTAAAAATTAGTACCAAGAACTCTCACAGACCAAGATGTTCTACTAAATTGGTATCTTAGTCAAAGGATTCCGATAAAATAGCCTTTTTATGGTTTTGGTGGATTATCCACCCTTTCAACTTTTATGTTATTTACAATTATTTACAATTCATGTAGTTTTTGCAATACATTATACACTTTTTGCCAGCCCTTGCTTATTCAGGTAAAAATAAAACACATGTATGTAATCACACTTTCAAAATGGCAGAGGGAATAGATGTGCCTTGGACCTGCATCCTCTTCCCTTTCAATGGAAGAGGACAGAGGGCCATCTCTGAGGTGGTGTTTCCTGGCCAGCCCAGCTCCCCACCCGCTGGACCAGCTGGATGGGAATTCAGACAGTGCGGACTAGCGATGGATTTTTCAGGAAAAGGCCTGGGGTAGCAGCAGCAGTGGGTGATCCTGTTTTGCTATCAGGACAGAGAATTTTTCAGATCCAGACGAATTACTCTGTCTTTGCTCTTTGTTAAGCCAATACTTGATTTCGCTTAAGCATGAGGACAGTGTTGGTCATGCAGTGAAAAGTCTTTTAGTGTTGATCCACCACCAAACATGCCAGCATAAATCATAAAAATACAACCAACTTGACCTGTCTTCCTTGCAGTACAAATTTTAAAGTTGTGGCTAATCTCGCCAATGCCACGGGGAGTGTCTGTATGCTTAATAGTAATGACACAATTCAGTTTAGCAGAGGATGGCCTCAGTAGGAATATCTACCCTAAAAGGACCCCATGCTTGAGGCCTGTCTGCCACCTGTTCTGGTTTCCTATATGTTGGATAAGGACTTCTGTGTTGCCATGTATGCCACAAAATGGCAGTCAGAATGTCATGTAGAAAGGGAGATGAAACATAACAGCATTGAGGGCATGACTCCTCATGCCTTCACTACATGAATGGTCTCTTATTAGATGATTATCGTTAACACTGAAAATCAGACATTGTAAAAGGTAGCTATTTTAGCCGATAAAGGGTGTAAAGCTTCTGCTTCTTCATTTAGGTGACTTGTATCTGTTTCCCTCAATTCTAGGAAGCATCACTATCACCCCACAGGATTCCCGCTGGGTGGGTGCATGGTGGCTTGGTTTTTTAATAGCTGGAGCAACCAATTTCCTAGCTGCTATTCCATTTTGCTTCCTGCCAAAGAAACTGAAAAAGCCAGAGGAAGCCAATAGAGACAAAACTTCATTTGGTCTCTTGGAACACACGGGCACCACGAGGAAGATGCTTCCTCCTGCAAAACCTAAGCCAAGGAAGTGTTCAGTAATATTGAAAGGCAAGTGTTTCGCATTTTGTATAAATTTGAAAAACAAGAGGCATAATGTACACTGGGAACGTAATAGTGTGCAGAATATCTTGCTTCCCCTGCACTTCAGTCTAAACCAGTTAGCTATCTCCAGGAAAAGAGGGGTCCACTAAAGATTCTTAGAAGTCAAAGATCTTCTTCGAGACTGTGAGGTTCTGTATGCATCACCAGCAATGCATCATCACCCAATGGCACCTACCTATAAAATTTTGTGCTAGAAGATATTTGAAGAGTGGAAAAAATGTTTCTGTATCAGGATCTAAAGAAAATATTAGGAAGTTCCTTTCTCAATATGGAAAGTCAAATTATTCATCTGATCACAGAGCTTATGGAGCCAATGAAGCTCATTGGTGCCTGAGGTGAATACAGCAGGATTGAATATCAGCTCTGATTGGGCAGTCATTAGGCTAAGGAACGGGTGGAATGGTGTGGGGAAAGATGGCTTTGCATCATTAGTCAAATTCTCCTGTCTTTGTTCAGATCCCAATGGAAGACATTGGGCATGTCCACAAAGGCACTTCTCGCTTAGCCTTGAAGCTGTGATGATATTCCTGTAAACTGAAAGAAGTCTTTGCTGTGTGGAGCCCTTCAGTCTTCATGTGCAGATCTCACTAGAGCACCCAAGCTTTAACCCATACTTCTGTCTTCTTCTAGGATTCTCTTCCTGCATCTCAAGCTCTGGTGTTTTTCAAGAACCTGATTTTGCTTTCAGATACTCGCATGTAAATGAAGATCGGTCGGACTTGCACTTGGACAACTGAGAAAAGGATTTTACCTTAAGTTTCGTAGATTACTCAACTGTAATTATGCCATGCATCTTTCAAAGCCAACTCATATATCCCTTTCTTTCAGATTTCTGTACCTCCCTGAAAAAAGTATTGAGTAATCGAATGTACTTTACGCTTTTGTGTTGCTCACTGTTACAGTTCAGTAGCTTTATTGGTTTCCTGACTTATAAACCAAAGTACATGGAACAGCAGTATGGACAATCTACATCTAAATCTAACTTTCTGATAGGTGAGTTACACTGCACACTGTGCATGGGGAGAAGTTCTGGCATGTTTTTTCTGGGACTGAATTCCTTGCAGAACAGGCTGACTTAAATGGTGATCTCTCCTGAACTTGAATTGTGTAAAGGCAGCATACAAACTACAGTTTTGGTGCCTATAGGACTAGAATAAATATTCTAGTCTAGTCTCGTCTATTAATACTTATTATATTATAGTAAGGGCACCCCAAATATGCAATGAATGGGGTGTGGGAGTTTTAAATGCTGCAACATCCGACAGGTGCCTTGCAATAGAAGTAGGTTTTGAGGGTTAGGCACTTCAAAGATAGCATATGCAACCCAGGGGTTAGGCTGAGCACAAAGCCACATAGAGTCATCATAATACAACATAGAGCTGCCAGGGATATCAAACTGAGGATAGAATTCAGCTCTTAAACTCATGAGGTTGGCTTTTAAACCCAGTGTGACTCTATTTTGACATTCCCCTTCTGTTATCTATTTCAGGCTTGACGTCCTTACCTCCTGTAAGTATTGGGATTTTCCTAGGAGGGCTCATAATGAAAAAGTACAAATTGAGCATCATTGGAGCAACCAAGTTTGCATTTACCATGTCATTTCTGGCTTATGTCATTGCTCTTTTGCACTTTTTTGTTGGCTGTGAGAACCATGTGGTAGCAGGAATGACAGTATCCTATGAAGGGTGAGTATAAAATAAAGAAGAGTATGTTTTTCTTCATGGCACCAATAGTTAAAAAAATGTACCATGGCATCAAGACTAAAAGAGGAACGTGTTTTTGCAATGCTTAAGAGAAAGTGAACGCTATCACGTGTCATCATTCTGATAGTTCTGTTGGTCAACAGAGTGTCAGCCTGCCAAAGCACATCACTGGTTAAAGATTAATCAAAAATACATTAGCAAAATTGCATCATTACCGATGTAGGTTGTTTGGCTGTATGAGGGATGGTATTGCTGTTTCACACAGTCTGTCTCTACACCAGAAGCAATTTTCTACCGAAGCATATTCAGATTCGGTAACAGGGTGAAGCATGTGTAACAGAGAACATTGGTAACATCTCTTGAACAGAAACAGAAAGACTGCAATGTGCTAATCTCTCAGCCTGCTGTAAACCAAAACGAAGCTTTTATGCCTACTGACGATGTTCTCTCCTCTTGAGAGAGAACCAGGATTTAAAAGTTAAAGGCTGCTATTTTATTCTTGGAGTAAGTAAAGATACCAGTACAGGAGATGAGTGCTAGGATCTGGCTGTCCAAGGGGTCCAGCGACACACTAGCACATGGGTTGTCACTGCCTCATGTCCAGCCTGCTCAGAGTACCTCATGGCTAGTGTGAACCTCTCTGCATCTCCCTGAAGACCTACCCACAGTTCAGTAATTTGTCACTACGGTTCGTTTATCAAGCCATACTGGTTCACAGCTGAAAATGTGGAACTGGACAGGCAGGATGCAAAGGATGTGTATATTTGTTGGAACCAGAGGACTAATTGCTTGTTGCTTGTCCTTTATCCTGCAACATTTTTGCTAAAAATGCAAATCGTGGACCAGGGAACAGGCTTAGTAAGCACTGAGGTAAAAGAGATGGCAGGCACATAACCTTAATTAACCCAGAAAGGAGAAGATGAGGGAAGACATCTCTTTTTTACTTCAGATCTCAATACCCAAAGGATGTCTGAAAGTAAAAGGGAATGCTGCATTCTCCATATCCTGTAGGAAGAGTTAGACTAGATTTTAAAAAAGGAGTGTTTTTAATTATGGAGACCAGGAAATCTAGTTTCTATAATGGGTACATTATTACCAACAGCTAAATATGTACTTGATAAAGCTGTGATAACTGTTGCTAGTGCTCCATACAATTAGGGGATGGACAGCTGACGTCTCAAAGCCTTTTGGCTATTCCTTTTTCTTTTCTGTCTACACCTGCCACCCAAAATCAGTAGCAGCATTTTTATTTGTTCTAAAATTCTTTATAACTTAGTAATCACTTTAATATCAGTGCAGTGGGCTGGAATCTCGAGCAAAGAGTTCAATACTGTAGAGACTCAACTATGAAAACATAGGTTCTGGGTATATGAGGTGGGTTTCAGAACAGCAACACAGTCACACAGAAGGGACTACACTGACCTCAACATGGAATGAAAAGTTCTTATGCTCTTACACCTGTCTGAACTTAACTTCCAAGCAAACCCATTCCATACCATGAAAATGCCATATTTTCTGAGTGCAACTCTGACTGCAAATGTGCCTCCAATGTGTGGGATCCTGTGTGTGGAGACAACGGACTCACGTATGTTTCAGCATGCCTAGCTGGGTGCACGGCTTCAGAGGGACACGGAAAGAACATGGTAAGACCCTGCTTCAGTTTCTAGGGGTTTCTTACTGGCTTATTTTCCATGTAACATCTGTGATTTAGTAGTATAATGCATTTAATGGAAGCCAAAGTTACTGGGCACCAGTCAGCAAAGTATTTATGATTTCTGGCTACAAACAGCACAGAAGACATAGGGGCTTCTTTGAGTTACTGCACATTAAGCAGAATCCCTAGGTCCTTGTTGTAGATCGTAGCTTTCATCTTTTGTAAATTGAGTAAGAGCGGGAAACGAACAATTCAAAGTGGTTACATGTTGTCTGAAGTTTGTCCATGGCTTGCCATGAGGTTTCATAAACCTCATTCTGGCTGCCTTGAGGTTTTTAGCCAAGTTGAAGCACACTAAGACAGTGGCGTGTCTTCCCTGATACTGATCATTAATGTGTAAGTATGAAGAATGATTTGAGGGGAGGCAGCTAGTTTCCTCCTTGTGAGACTTGGAATGGCAAGATATACTGCTGCTTTTTCTGGGTGACTGATTTCTGCTCAGCTCAGAGTGCTGGGGGTGATGTGTAGATTCCCATAGAGGCAGCTCCAGCCCATGGATATAAGGCTTCATTGGACTCTGTCATGCCCATGTTTTGTGATGCCAGATGATCACTCCAGGGGATACACAGTCTAGAGCCACCTCTTGCAGTCAGACAGAATTTTCTCTCCAGCAGATTTTAATTTGTGGCTCGTTTCCGTCTGATGTCTATGGTCATCTTCTCAAAAAGACATACTGTGCTTAAAATATTAAGATGGGAGGTATGGGAGAAGGGCTCAACAGCTCCTGTCACAGTGGAATTACTGCCTCCCATACAAGTCTGGCTCAGAAGAGGTTAAGGTTTGTGGCTCACAGTTTCCCTTACCTCAGCGCACCCTCAAGCTCCTCAGGCCTGGTTCAAAGCTATTGCTCCTAGACTATCATCAGCTCCTACTGCTGATCTTAGGGCTCTACATGAGCTGTGTCTTGGCAGGTGGCTGCTGCTTACAGCCACAAGGTACCTCTGGTGGATCAGCATTAGCGGAGAGGGACCTGTGATCCGGGTGCTTTTCACGGAGACGAGTCAGCTACCAGGTGGTGTCCCCTGGCAGCAAAAGGCACAGCTCCCTGAGCTTCGCTCATCCCCTTCAGCTGCCCTCTGGGGACACAAAA
Organism: Xenus cinereus; assembly: GCA_025774025.1. Lineage (NCBI taxonomy): Eukaryota > Metazoa > Chordata > Aves > Charadriiformes > Scolopacidae > Xenus > Xenus cinereus. The sequence goes on from JAOXJK010000001.1 coordinate 70,861,307, forward strand.
GCTGGTGCCAGCCTCAGAGGTCCAGCAGGTGCTCCAAACATCTTCCAAAAAAGTGTTGCAACGTCGCCTGGCACAAACATGCTGGCACAGAACACCCCTTCTAACTCTGAGCACTCTTTGTGGGAAAGAAAAGAAGAAGCTGCTGCCCATTGCCTCAAGAAAGGCAAATAAGATAGGAATGAGGTGTTTAGGAAGGCTTCAGGCGCTGCCTGTGTCTGAAGGTGGGATTCCCCATTGCATAAGCAGTGGCCTACCAAATCTGCTTTGTGTCTTCCAGGTCTTCCATAACTGCAGCTGTCTTGCAGCCAGCAGCTCGTGGACAGGAAATAACTCTGCCACCTTGGGGCAATGTCCAAAAAGTGAAGATTGTTCCAGGAAGTTTATTTATTATACAGTAATACAGGTCATAAGTGGCTTTTGTTACGCATTGGGAGGTACCCCAGCATATATGATTATGTTTAGGTAAGTAAAACTCTGTACCAAAGGTTGAGGCTTTCCAATGAGGGGGATCAAAATTATATTTAGGTTTCTCTCTTTTCCTTAGCAAAAATGACTCTTTTGCAGTATAACATGCTTTCTTTAATGAGTTTTGACACTTCCCATTTGTTTGTAGCTGTTAACATCAAACTTTACTTTGCTGCTGTCTGTAAGTCAGTTCTAGTGTGTTGCTTCTAACTCCTGCCAAATGGTTTCTCTTACGCCTGTCATCCACACAGGTTTTCCAGAACGCATTCTCCTTCTCTGCTTGGGTATTGTGGCTGGATGGATTTTGAAAATGCCATGCATTTTTAGGATTTCTGGATGTGGGGTTGCCCTAACAAATTGTGCTTATGAGATCAGGAAATTCAGGTCCCCTGAGGGCTCAGTCTGAGGCTCCTATGCTCATGTCTGTTGAGGTACACAAGTGCAGGCATTCCAGGATGTGATTTGGAATCACATATACAAATTAGCACGTACTTTTCATGAACCTGAAGAGAGAGCTCACCCAGTAGAAAAATACATTAGTGGCAAATGTAATGGTAGTTCTAAGGGCATTAGGTCATCCTAAATGAGCATGCAAAACAGAATGCAAACTCCCCTGCCTTCCTCATCTCCGTGAGATGTCTGAGTGTTGACCACATTAATATTTATCAGGCGATGGCAAATGTAATGGATTCAAGAGCAGTGCCCATTTCTGATGCTTGGAGCGTGGTTCCCCAGGAGACAGATGGGCATATTGCCAGGTGGCTTTGTGTAGTTCAGGACGTGGCATTGTAGAGAGGAATGTCATTCAAGAACAGAAAGATGCCGCACTAAGACAGCTACTTGCAACATTTTTGTCTTAGGGAAATATGATATTTCCCATCAAGTGAGTAAGGTATATCTCATCAAGTGAAGAAAATGTAAGCTAGGGATTTAAGGTAGTTGAGAGCCCATTTCAATAAGACTAGGATAGATTGTGATTATGACTTCAAAATTTCACTTCTTTAATTATACTGAATGGACTTCCCAGGAGCCATGTGATGGAAGACAATAGTTTAATTCACCTTTTTTATACCACTTAAGGTATTTTGAGCAGACGTAGGAAGCACTCTCCCTCCAAAGCTTGGCTTTCTGTCATTAAGAGTATTAAATTCAGGGTAATTAACAGCAGTTTAATAGGTACATCTAAGCACTAGATAGGCAAATAGTTCATACTTATCCCTCTTTCTTTCAGGTGTGTTCAGCCAGAGTTGAAATCTCTTGCAGTTGGTCTATACACACTTATTATGAGAATGCTAGGTAAGAGAAATCATTCTGACTGAGGTGCTTGCTCGTATGGCTTTAAATGACATCAGTGCAATCATCATTTGTAAACCAGGTGTATCCTTGAAACAGCTGTTAGATCCTGGCCTGTTCCTGAAGATTCTTTTTTTTTTTTTTTCCTGAAGCCAGCATGCTCCTTCCATTGCAAGAAGGGGTAGAGCCACTCTCGTCGATTCGAAAAAGCTGGCATTTCTCCTCAGTGACTCAGAGATCAAATCTGATGTGCTCCCATTTTCCTTCTCTAAGGAACCTCTAAAATGAATATTTGTCCCATCACACCTGACTACAGCACTGATGATTGTAATACACAGTATGGATTGATTACTGTGTTCAGAATCTCACAAGAGCCCTAGGGCAGAACAGGATGAGTATACCTGCTTTTACAAAATAAATTATTTCCTATGTAAGAATGCAGGATGCTCCTGTAGGAACAAAACTAATGTGAAACATGGCCCTGTACACGCTGAAACCTGGATTCCTCTGAAGCTAATACTCGCCTTCAGCAAAGCTTGGATTTTGTCCCATGTGTGACATGTTTTGCAGTAAGACATAAGTTCATATCTGGCCAAGTCACACTAAGGGTTTTGGTTGCTTGACCTTCAATCGGGCAGAATGGACTGTCCACTAGTGTGAATAATTTAGGCTATGCATAAGAAGAGGGAACTATGCATCAGTTCAGTGCTTCAAATGCACCACCAGTCCAGCTGCCCCTTCACGGTATCATAGAATCATAGGGGGTTGGAAGGGACCTCTGGAGATCATCTAGTCCAAACTCCCCACCAGAGTGTATCTGCCTAGAGCAGGTTGCACGGGAACTTGTCGAGGCGGGTTTTGAATGTCTCCAAAGAAGGAGACTCCACCACCTCTCTGGGCAGCTTGTTCCAGTGCTCTACCACTCTCACGGTAAAGAAGTTCCTCCTCACGTTGAGGTGGAACTTCTTATACTCAAGTTTGTGCCCATTTCCTTAGCACACACTGGAAGCCAGAGGTGGTTCTCAGAGTCGTGCTTAAGAAACCAATGTGCATGACTACGAGGCTGGCCAAACCCATCAGACCACATTTCCCGGGGACAGGGAGGGTATCCCAGCTTACAGTTACTCTCATCAAGGAAAGGAAATACTCCCCACAGTCCAAGCCACCTATTGCCACTATTGCAGCATGTAACCTGCCACTAAGAAAATATGAAGCTGATTGCTAAAAAGATGTATTTTCCTGTAATATCTTCTGACATTATTGCTTGTTTCTATGCAGCTGGGATTCCAGCACCGGTTTATTTCGGTGCACTGATTGACAAGACATGCTTGAAATGGGGAAGCACAAGCTGTGGGCAGCGAGGGGCCTGCAGGCTGTACGACTCCGATGCATACAGGTAAGGCAAATAAGGGTACAAAAAGGCTCATGCAGTTCCTCTTTACAGATAGACATGTTTTGTTCTGTTATACTGTAGTGCGTGAGGCCACTGATCAAAAATTATGGTCACATACTAACTCTGAGCTCAGATTTAGGTCGGTCCAGAATTCCTGAAATTGAGAAAGCTTAAGATCACATCTTCAACTCTTAGCTTTTCAGTCAGTTTTTACATCATGCAAAAGTCATTTAGTATCAATGACAGACTTTCTGGAATTAAACATGTACTATGAATATCTTTTGAGTCAATTTAAAAGACCTAGGATTGTATGATTTGCCATCAGGAGGAAAGGTACCCAAATTTACATCATTTGCAGGTAGTTTGGCAAGACTGTTAACTTTGTGCATTGGCCACATTTGAGAGAAAAATAAATGGAAGAAAATTATACTGAGCAGCTGAAGGTATTGGTTAAATACAAACAATATCGGTTTCCAGAAGGAATATTCCTGATATTTTTCTGTTTCACCCAAACTTTCGGCACTTCTGATGTGTTACTCATTTTTACATAAAATAGCCCACACTGTCAATCTCCATACATATCTAGCCCCAAAAAGTCTAAGGCCTTGAAGTGATCTGAAAATCTTTAGAAACAAAGGGAAGTTGATGGAAGTTTTACTTTGCAACTGTCTTCATAAGCAAAAAGTATTTTATCAATTCTTTTGCAAGCGAAAACATCCAGCTTATGGTACCATTCACATAGAATGAGTTTTAATGTTTCTCCTTAAGCTACTATGTGGTTTTCATTAAGGTTATGTAATCCTTAATAGCCATTACAGTGATTTTCTTCAGTATCTTTGAAAACTTCAATGCCTGGCATTATCTTCTGTGCTCCATCCCACAGGTATGTCTTCCTTGGTTTAGCAGCGGTGTTAAGAGGTCCTTCCTACTTGATTTCAATTGTTTTTTATATCTTGGTAAAGAAACACTTTCAAAATAAGAATTCCACACCTATAGAGAATGGAGGAAGAGAAGATGCTCCTATAAATAAAGAAGATAATTGCAAGATCAAAGAACGTTTGCCAGGTTTTTCTGATGCAGAGAATGAATCGTGTATTTAGGAAGCCATTTGGACCAGTGTCACATGAATCAGGACGGCTTCTTTTAGAAACAACTTTTACAATGTTATGAATAACTCAATAATAACACTGTTCAGAAAGTAAAGCTGATAGCAAACCTGTGATCAACAACAAGAAAAAGTAAGATACGAGTATAAAAGTGCCTTAACCTGGTTACCAATAACAGAGCAAGTTACATTAATGGAACAAAATACTCAACAGATAAAGGAAAACCTCCTTTGGCATTTCTGATAGACCCAGTCTGTAATTTGTAAGGGCATCAAGATGACTGCTGGCAGAACAGCCACATGGCAAAGGCCCACAAACTGTGATGGTGATCCTGTACACAGGTCCATGCAGCAGACTGCCACGGGAATGACAAGCTCAAGGCTAGCAGCAGTGTTCTGATTTCATCAAATGCAGTCAGAATTCACAATAAAACAAAAGCCTTTAAGCAAAAAGTTTCCACCTTATTTAAACCATTCGTTGCAACAATTTTCCATTGCAAAATTGACAAAAGCAGTATTTTTCCAAGGAGCGTTTTATCTTAGCTCACATGAAAATTTTATGTCTACTTAAACTACAAATAGGTTGCCATAAAGGAAATAATTGTTTTTTAAAATCTCAGAGTTTTAGCATTTATTAAAAACTAATTTTTTTTTTTAGTTAAGTGACTATGAAACATAAATAATCTGAATTTTATAGTGATGTTACTTTCCAAGCAACATCTAGCCAACATAAGCTGGCGGCTTTATTGCTGTGGCATGTGCTGTCCAGCAGAGGACACTCAAACAATAACATTACCCCTATGCCTACCGCAGATGCTCGATAAATTTTTCAAGCTCAGGCTTTCCTGTTCTGGGAGAATTTCAGCATCAGGCAGGCAAAACACTCACCTGTGTTTTCATGCACCTTAAAACTTTCTCAGCTCAAGCCTGTAGCTCATATATTCAGCGTTGGTTTTGTGTATTTGTTGGTTTGTGTTCATCTTATTTGCGTCATTTGGAGCTTGACAACTGTTGTTACTTTAAATAAAAGGATGTGTACTTGCATACCATTTCACAACAGTGATTGAATTCTCCGGTTGATACTTAAAAACAGATGCTCAAGGCTGAGTGGGAGATGGTTAATAGACACGTTAGGTGAAAAAGTACATTGAGTAAAATCCTGAGTTTTTCTGAAATAAGCGTTGCCTGTCATGACAGTCACTTAGTAGTGATTGCAGCAGCTGAAGGAAAAAGAATGGGGCTTTTTTTTCCAAATGAAGTGATATCTACTGGAGGCAGAGATTCTCCATCTAGCAAAACTCATTATGACTCTGCTGGGTCTTTTCTTATAATTACATTTGCAAATGTTTTGACAAAGTCAATATATCCACAGGAATGACCTGTAAGCACTAAAGGAATGAACAGCCTTACCTAACTATTGAATTTGGGAGCGAATCTTGTCAGGGAAACTAACTGCAAACATCTAGTTCTGCTTGTCTTTCAGCTGCTTTGTCCAGATTATATTTTTTTTAGCATGTCTTGGAGCATGTGTAATTTCCTTGTGTAATAAGGGTAAGATATTTTTAACCAAAAACCCGTAACCTTTGAAAACATATTTCATGTGACAAAATATACCGGTTTTAACTGAAAACAAGAGCTAATTCTAGATGACAGATTACGAGAATTATGCATGAAGAATCAATGATGTCAAAAGAAAGCGTTAAGCCCTGTAGCTATTACTATAGAATCGTGAGGAAAAGGAGGTGTCAATAAACTGGCTTCTTTGGATACAGAAGGGAAGACTGGTACAAGAAAATGATAAACTGCTTCTAGAGGGGTTTTACCCCCTTTCTTGTGGAAAAAAAAAAAAAAGAAAAGAAAAAGTCAGGGTGCAAAGCCCCACTGCCTCTGGGTGCCACAGCAGCAGTTGATAGCGCGCCCAACGTTTTGATTTGTTGTCAGTCTTGAAAAAATTGTGACCTTCCCTCCATCATTAAAAAGCTGCAACTGTAGATCATGGGTCTATGATGGAAGCGGAGCAGACAGGACACATTCTATTCTCTCACACTGCAATTCCACAGTTACTGTCTGTGCTGCTGTTGTGTGCACGCACACACATGTGTGCGCACATGCACAAAATGGCAATCTCTGCTGCAAGACACGTGCATTTGGGGTAGGATAAGATATATATTGCCAAGCAGGAAATCAGCAAGAAATAATGATGACTCCTGCTAAGCATGTTCAGGAGAGATTTGAAGAAAATGAAAGAGCTAATTTTGACAATCTTTTCAGTTCTGGGAGGAAAGCCTAGACACTTTTTTCAGTGTTGTTTTCGAGGGGAGAACAATTACTCGGTGGGAAGATGTACACGGATGTATTTCAGCAATAGTCTGTCACTGCAGCCACAGTTTTTACACGCTGAGTAAGTAAAATTAAATGCCTACAGCTACTCTTTGATCCACTGCTGTAAATAAACCCACAGCTCCCTTCGCTCAACTCTTTGGAAAGGCGGGCCAGTTTGATTCGGGTGCCTGCCTTTAGGTACTGAGGTTTTGCACATTCAGATCGTTGCCTCTGAACCCAGAGAGGCAGAGTTTGCAGCTGACAAAGCTGGAAGTTGTTGCTACAATCTGGGGGGTGGGGGGTTGGTTTTCTTTGTGTGTGTTGAGGGGGGTTTGTGTTGGTTTGTTTTGGCTTGGTATTTTTGGTGTTTGTTGGTTGGTTCTGGTGGTTTTGTTATGGGGT
>JAOXJK010000001.1:70875818-70900566 GCA_025774025.1 Xenus cinereus
GCATACAGAAAACTGTGGAGTTAGGGCTGCTGGGTTTTTTTTTTTCTCTTCGACAAACAACTAGAAAATATAAAACCAGGTAGTCATAGGTCATTATGTCTGCTTGATTATATATGTAAAAGTAAAGAAATGCCAAATAACTGCAGTGTTTACTGGGATAAGGCTCTGTCTTCCATAGTGATTCTGACAAAAGGACTTTGATAATGCCATTAAAGGGCTCTTTGACAGCCTCAAAAAAGAGTTAGGTAAACACAAGGCTCATGCCCTTAAACCTCCTGCAGCCCAATAAAAATTCACTGCTTTGGCTATTTCTTCATTTATTTCAGTGGAATTACCATGATTTATCGCCCACCAAGTTGTCTGTAATGATCCTTTAACTACCTGGTTTGTTGTCTTTATTCAAAAGCATGCCTGAATTTGTGTAGTTGCAAATTTGGCCCCAGAAATTGGGTTCCTGGTTAACAATTTCTCTTACCACATTAGAATACAACAGGTTTCTCTTCCTTCCTGGAGGATCTTCCCAGTGATGGAGGTGAGAAATGTCAGAGTTAGGTCTGAGCAGGCTGACACAGCTTTCATACAGGACAAAGATACCAGTTTTCATCCCAGAACCAGTAATGTGGCTTTGCAATCAAACCAGACTCCCAGGGGCCTGTCTGTCTCTCTGTTTGGTGAAACCTTGCCTTCAGAGCAGGAGAAATTAAACGGGAGAATTTCCTTATTTCTTCTCTATTGTGAGAGGCAAAGGGATAAAAAACTTTTGGAAGATGCCACTCGGTTGACCACCTATTTCATTTTTTGTATACCCTAGACAGTTGCATGTTGAAGAACAAGTTATTCCTTTGAAGAGGCTTCTACCTGTTGTTCACAGGAGAGTGCTTAGAGTTGCACACAAGAAGCACTGCATATTGCCAATATAGGCAAATGGTATAGCCTTGGAGTTAGGAGTATACTGAGCCAGAGGCTCGTTTAATACCACCTGTGGCAGCACTTATGCTATTATTGATTCAGGATTGTTATGAACAATGATGTTAAGTCTTATTTATTTGAAAAAGCTCACTTTACCAAGTTGCATCTGGTGAAAATATCTGGATGTGAATCATCAGATCTGAGCAGAATCTCATTTCTAGTCTGACATCAATTATCAACGCACCTTTGATAAAACATTATCTCCTGGGAAAATCAAGCAAGAGGTGCAAAAGATGCTGTCATCAAAAAACCTGTAATATAAAAAAAAAAACAATGTACAGAAATAAGTACCCAAACAACAGAGGTAAAAGGGAAATGATGTTAGTATGAGTCACCTGACTGAGTCTATATGTTTAGTGCAGGTCAGGAGAGTTTCTAAAACTGCCAATATATTTATTCAATGTGAAAACACTATTTGCAGAAGGAGGAAAACACACCATGGTTTTCTCTGCAGAAAATTCCTGGCATTTCTGGAACTTGGATTTTTCTTTAATTATTTCCAGATCTAGATGCAATATTATCTGTACTGGAGAATCTTTCATTCCTGTTCCCTTATAACAGACACTGCTGCCCCATATCTGCTGGGACTTCATAACCAGAGCTGTGATCATAAAAGTCAACATCTAAATGTGGTGGTCATTGTCTTTAAGCAATAAAGTGCAAACCACTCCTTCCCCAAGGCTAGGGTATGAAGAACTTGCTTCCAGTGGGTACCACATCAACTCTTCCCTTTCCTGTTCTTGCACTTAAGAGGGCAGATGGTAAAAGAAAGGTCAGAAGACCACTTCAGATGGAGAGTCCCTCTCTTTAGCCATCTGCTTTGCTGCTTTCTCAGCAGATTTTCTTTGCATTAGTGCAGAGCTCTCTTCCATGTCCTGAGGAAGTTCAAGATTAGGAAAGAAAGCTTGTTTCCTAGTTTTAGGCTTGTGGACAGGACCACAGGGAGCAGAGATACCCTTCAGAAAAGAAAGTAAAATGGCTGTGATGATGGAGACAAAACCTGCAATGATCTTACTAGGCATGTTTGCTTCCATTGCAAAGGTACATCATGAGAGCTGCCAGAGAAATAACACACTTAAAGTATTTTTAGAGTCTTGTTTTCCCAGTAATGACTGTTGGAAGCATCCTTTATTAAAGTTTCTCTCCAGACTAGGCTGTCTGTGGAAAGCTGTAAATTTGCAATTTTTCAGTACTGTCTTTCAAAGCTTACTGGAGGTTCCTTAAACAAGGAAGGAAATCTAAATCCACACAGTCATTAGGATAAAAATGCCCACACATGAACACACACAAAAAAAAAAATCAAAGAAACTTAAACACCTATCACTTTATTGCATCAGTTCAGAGTAATTTTACTCAAACACAATACTGAGATGTGCTGCAAAATTAATACATTACTTTCTTTTTTTTGCAATCCATTTTGACTGTTTATTGTGCTTGAGCCAAACCCCAGAGTCATTGTGCAGTTCTTGTTCAGACAGTGCTCACTGACTGCCCTGGGGCTCTCATACCTGAGCGTGGGACCCAGTCTGGAACAAAGAGCTCTGGTCACGAACCACAAAGCAAAGGCCATCAGTGTAACTCAATTAGCCATTTAGAGCTGTACGACTAAGTACAGGGCAAGAGGACTTGAAATAAAGTCGTTGAAAAATGGAAAGGGAGCTTGTTGTAGATTCCTTCATTTTAATTCTTCAATCATAATCAAATATATTACATTTGAAAAATTTTGGCTAGTCTTACTGTCGGTATAGAAAGGGACTGAGAGCAAGAGGGTGGGAGAGCTCCCCCAAATTTTGAAAACCTTTTCCCCCTATAGTTTCAGATAAAGAGAGAAAGAAGATAGGGTAAAGCAAATTAAGAGTCAATGTTTGAAAGATATTTTTGAACTCCCAAAATGTAAAATAGATGTTGAAGTCAGTAATTAGAACCCTGTTGTGCTTAGAAAAACTGAAGCATAGGCAGAGTTAGGAAAATGCCTTGTTCCTTTTTTTTTACATACGGGTTTCCTCACTCTCCTCTGAGGTTATTGCACCAGGAAGAATTTCTCTTTTGTTGGCAGTATCTGTTTCTTTCCTTGTTGATCTTTCGGTATTTTTAATATCTGTTATCTCCTTGCCATCTGGTTTGAAGCGTTTCATTATTAAAACACAGAGCACTATGTATAAGAGACAGCATCCTGCTCGTAGTCCCGCAATGAGGCCAAGATAAACATTTCTAGGAAAAAAAGCGACAAAATATGTTTATATTAATAAAGCTACACGCTTCTGAGCAGAACCAAGTAAGATATCAAATACACTTTGGCAAAACCATCTATTCTCAGCCACGTATTGCTCCGCATTTTGAGAAATAACAAACAGAGAGCAAACAGTCTCGTGGTTTTTAGCCCCAGGAGGGTTCCAATCACATCCTATCCTCCTAGCAGAAATGTCTCCTGTCTGAAGAATGTCCCCATTCAGCAGGTGATATTTCAGGGCTGGGACGGGGGAGCTGCACAGGAGCTTTGCCTGTCGTCCCAGCCTCCCCGCCAAGCCCCTCACCGGCAGCACCCAGTGCTCCTGGCCACAGCTCTCCGTGCACCAGCAGTCACTCGGGTCCCCTCTCCCCGCAGATTTTGTGAGCTGGCTTTTACATTAGGAAGCAAGGAAATGAGAAATGAGGGAGGGTGTCTTCGGTACTACACTTACTCCATGGTTGTTCAGTCACCCACAAAACCAAAGCATCGCAGAGTTATTCGGTGCCCTAAAGCTTCAATGAAAGAACAGAAGACAGTGTACTGCAATGTCATGTGTCAGACTGGATCAAAATTCTTTGGCTTACTTAATCTACTAAGGTCCAGTCAAAATTAGGGGGTTTGGTGCTATTAGAAGTCTATTGACAATTGTCATGTGCAAAGTATACCTTGGTCTGCCTCAGAAGCCAGATTCCCAACCCTTTACCAAAGATTTCAGCTTACCTGAATGTGTTCGTGTCATACACCCGGCAAGATCCAGTTCCCCCACAGTTTTTTGTCCCCCATTTCAAGCAGGTCTCATCGATCAAGGCACCAAAATAAATAGGGGCTGGGAGTCCTCCTGCAAAGAAAATCCTTATTACATGATCTCAGACATGAAGATCTCAGAATTTAATGTCTTGGTAAAGAAATGAGGAAATGAATCTCAGGGTTTCTGAATAATGGCTGCATAAAATAGGACTAAACATCCAGCTCCAGCTTTTAGATTCCAAGATTTGTGAAAATATTTAAGCAAGTACCTTAAGGGAATTGAAAGGATGGGAGATTAAAGCATTAATATATCTAGCAAGGGAAATGTTAATAATTCTACTTTAATGGCATTTTTATTAGAATTATAACTTCTGTTGTTTAAAGAAATAATATAACCAACATTTCTTTTTCAGTTCCTGGTGGGGAATTACATGCCATGACATACTAATATATAGGTATACTAATGTATCTGTTCAGGTATTACACAACAGTTTGCCATTAAAAATGGTTAGCTGAGTGCAAAGGGCTGAAATTAAGCACTTGCTCAAAACCAACCAGGTAATAAGTGCATTAGTTATGTAGTACTGAAAGAATTCTTTTTAGACAGTCATAATGCCTTAATGTAACCAGTAATCTGTCTCAGGGATAATGTGCAGTTTTGTGAAGAAAACTATTTTATGAAAGCAGAAGAGTGATTCTCTGCAGCATTCAGCTAAAAGATGGAGATTAGGGGAGAGACAGATCCAAATGACTACTTGGGCTTGTCTGCACAGGGAAGATCTCAAAAATCAAGCAAGAAAGTGAAGATAGGGCAAGGTTTGTTAGAGGCAGGGCAGACTACATGTCTGAAGACTGGAATGATTATTTATTGCAAACACAAGAAAGAAAATAATAGGTAGAATTAAAGGTAGCTCTAAGTGAAAAACAGTCGGTGAAAGGGAGCATAGGTGTTAGGGATATCCAGACTGATCAAGCTAAGGTAGTTGCGTCCACAATTTAAAAACAAACAAACAAAACCAAACCAAAAGGTACAATACAGCTTCCTTCCTTTGCCTGCTTCCTTTACCACATAGTAAAAATTCATGATAATCATAATCCATAACTAAATACCGGGAAACATGTAGCAAGCTCCTCCAAATATTTTGAAATGCATAGTCTGCTTATAAAGAAAAATTTTGGAAAATTTCTTTAGTTCTCATCTAAAGCAAGGACATTGCATTGGCTAGCTTTGGTCTGTCTCTTTGGCTTCCTACTTGAATTCCACAAAGAAATGAAGTTTTACCTAGTACTCTACCAACTAAAGTTTCAATCCCAACAGCAAAGGATTTCAGGTCTGGTGAAACAGATCTAAAAAGGAAACAAAAACAGTACATTGTTTTGGGGAACAATAGAATAACGTAGCTATAGCCATCCTGTGTACATCTGCATGTGGCCCATTCCAAGAGTACTGTGGCTTACCTAGCGTAGCTCACCCAAACCCTGATTGAAAACATTCACCAAAATTAAAGTTCAGATGTAGAGCCTCTTTCAGTTGATATCAGTGGACGAAATAAAAGGGAGAATCTACAGAGTCTGATCTTGGACGCAAGGAGAACAGATTGTAAAGAGTTTTGGGAGAGGGTGCATGGGAAAATTAAAGTGAACCAACTAAAAGCAGGCACCTCATGTCCATAAGTTAAGTTCCAAGAAGCTGCCTTGCTTTAGAAGGAGCGAACAGAGGGAACAAGGGTGTGCAGTCGTTGCTAGCTACGTGCAGGTAAAACCCACCTCTGCCTCTAGCATTTTAGAGAGAGACAGCAAATGTGAGTTAACCTGGCTACAAAAGCACTTTGTTCCTACCAGTGGAGAAACAACCTGTATCCATCAGACAAACTGGAAGAATTCACAAAAAAGCAGAAGGAAGTACGGAGCTGGCATGGGAGCAGGGGGAAGACTTGCTACAGCCAGCCTGTTTCCTGAACTGGAGCTTATACAGCAGTATATCATCTTTTCAACATTAATATGAAAGGCTTCTCTGAAAACTTTGCCCAGCAGTTATCTTTGTCCATAATCCAGGCATGCAGTAAGACTGGCTACACTTAGAAATATTGCAAAAAAATCTGTAGTTTAGCAAAAAGATTTATCTAGTCATGCACACTAACTGCCAAGGATTATAATTCACCCATGAGTGGAAAGAAATTTCCAGGCGAAAGGCACATATGTTTTCTTCCGAGTATAAAAAAGAGGTGCTGCTTTACAACTGAAGGAATAAAAATTAAAAATTATTGCTGCTGACATGGTTCTGCTTATACCAGATATTGACAAAAAATGGGAATATCAAAATGGACTATCGGACTTCTCACAACACAGAAAACATTCTGAGGCAGCAAAGCTTAACAAAGGTGAATGTTTTTCTCCTGACTAATGTGAACTGCATGGTCCCCTGGGATAGGGCTTAGCACTGCATCTTATTTTAAGTTCATTGCTCTGTTAAAAATATCCCTGCCATTAGAAATTAAAACACCCATTTCATCACCGAAGTATCTACTCAGCCTTAAGCTGGAATTAAATTGGTGGACAGGCATTCTGCTGTGCTTCTGAACAGAGCTGGATTTCAGAGCACAGGCAAAGACTCAGGGCCCCACTTTCATCAGCGTGCCATTCCTCACAATAGGAATTATAAGGTCGATACCGTATTCTGATGCTCTTTACCTAGGTTTATGGTCAAGAAAAGGTAAAGTATTTCACCTAAACATAATCATGTATGTAGGAGTGCCTCCTAAGGCAAAAATAAATGCACATGCAGTCTGTAATGCTAAAAAATAGGGAAATGCTTTGGTACAGCTTTCTCTTTGGCATTGTCCCAGAACTGCAGAGGAATTGCCAAGTCCGTGCACTTGTCCTTCCACACAGCTGCAATTGTGAAACACCTGAAAGGAGAAGATGAGAAGAAGAATTTCTTTAATCAGAATTCAGTGGCACAAAATTACTTTAGTGGCTAGATTTTTTCGCTTCCTATAACAGGCAGGCTGTTGTTTATGCCGAAAGAATCTCCCTAATCATCCTTGCAAACTGATGGCCAAGTTCATTGGCATGCTCCAGCCACTCTGAGCTGCTCCAGAGACACAAAGCAACTGTGACTCTAGTTTCAGCCGTGCCGTGGCTAGAACAGAAGGTGCTCTGTGTACTCTTAAAATGAGCTAAAGCTATAAAATTCAGATGTGAACTATTATCCAGCCATTCTGCTCAGGAATCCTATGAAGTAGATGAGTAACCACAAAAATACAGAAGTGGACTCAACAATGCAATCATGTATATCTATCATTTGTATCTAAAACAGCAATTTGGTGCTGGATTGAGAGCACAATGTTTCATAGCCTTTGAAGTTAGCAGGAGACATGGGGTTGAAAGCCAATTTCCCTGAAGTGAAGCATGACAATATTGCTGGGATGTACGGGTATAAATCTGAAAAGTTGCCCATCTTTTTCAGTATTGTTACATGAAGACAATTCTGCTTCTGCCAGAAGGCATGACTATTTGCATACACTTCTGCAAACCTACCTGTTTTAATGGTCTTGCTGAGGCAGGATTGTTTAAATGCCTGAAAATGGCTTTGCTCCTAATATACTGAACAAAATGACCAGATAGATATTTACAGGACTTCTTGGCTGTACAATTTAGAGTCATGACTTGCTATAGAGTCATGACTGAGCTATAGCAGCTCAGGAAAGCAGGCAACTCCAGTATGATACATGAAACCAGCACTAACAATTTTATACAGGTGTGCTGCACGTGAGTTGACACCATGGGATTTTGCTAGTATAACAAGCAGACTAGTGAAGGTTTTCTAAAGCAACCCCTCTTAGCCGTGTTGTACCTATGCAGTAAGAGATCTACTGAGAAACTTAAAGGCAAATTTATGGTCGTCTTGCTGAGAAGAAAATAAATTATAAAAAAAAAAAATCAAAATAAAAGCATTCAAGAAATTTAAGTCAAGAGTCTGAGGTTTTCTTGTCTTCCTGAAGAGCTTACTTACCTCACCGCAACTATTTTAAAACCCTCCCTGCAACATTGCACTCACTCTGTCTTTACTACAAGGTTAAACCGTACAAAGTGCATATTTGTGTCTAGAGGATTACTTAAGTGCAAAGACAAAAATTTAATAGATGAAGAAATCTAGCTATATCTATAATCATCTCTCCACCTATATATTTACCATATTCTTTCCTGTCCCAGTTGATGATTTACACCCCGCGAAGCAGGCTGTCATGTAAGTGATCCCATTATCCCCACACACAGGATCCCACTGATCCATCTTGCAGCCGCAGTCTGCGTTGCAACTGGCCATGAAATTGGTTTTGGGAGAGGAAAGATGTTTTAATCTGGAGGAAACCAGAAAGCAATAAAAGAGTTATTTAGTCAAATTACACAGTCGAACAAAATATCAGGGAGTAGGAAGGAAAAATATGGAGAAAGTGAAGCAATCAACATGGACAGGTATCTGCTACCATCCAATAGACTGGTAAATTGTCATATGGAGACTAAGCTAATTTCAGCTAAACCAAAGCTGTCTTGAGATTTGTCATCAAACATTAACATTTTTTTTAACATTCTGTTGCTGAAATACCTCACAAACTAGGTATTCTTGGCTGGAAGAGAATATTTGGTATTACTTTTTCATTTGAAAGCTTAACCCAAATCTCTGATTCCCTGTGGAGTGGCCATGTTTTTCCTTAGCAGTAGATATCGTACCGTAGCTGGGTGCTTGAAGTGGTGATATAAAAATACATACAACTACAGCAGCAAGATGACCTTGTCATATTTTTTACTGGACCAGAGCTGGCTAGTAGCAATGAAAGTTGCGTGAGAGTGAGTGGGAAGCGCTTCTTCTGTCTCGACTCTGATGATGTTCAGCAGCAGCCCTGCACCTGGGACAGGCTGGAGCCCCATTTCTTACCAGATCACATTTCTTGCTGTGTATTATCATGGACTTTCATAGCTTCCACCTTTACCAACATTTCTGTAAGAAACCTCAAACTCGGGCCCTGGTGAGCTAAAGTCAGCAGATGATAACTAGCATTGAGAATTTCAAAAGCGGACAGTGACCCTGAGGGCATGGTAGCAGGGCTCAGTTTTCAGAAAGTGGGAGAAGTCCACCATCTACAAATCACTCCTGTTTTGAAGTTACTCACAATATACAGAACAAAATTTGCCTTTTCTTCCTCCCTACCCCTCAATCCAATACACACCTCAAGGGGGCATTTCTCCTAAATCTTTCAGAAGGGAAAATAACTGGGGGCTTAGCCCTCGTTAGGCTGCTGCTCATCTTCAAAATGCAAATTGTTAAATGGGTAAAACAGTATGTGACTTGCTTAGCCAGAACAATCCTAGCACATGCTAAATCCTCCAGTCCCAGTTCTCCTGGAGAAGATGTAATTGCTCTTTCAGTATTTGCTCTCTTGATGTTTCTGCTTATTTTTAATTCACTCTACAGTACCAGATGTTGCGCTCAACCAGAGTTATCTCCCCTGCACAAACCCCTGACATCGTTTATATAACTAACCTCAGAGCTGAACTGGGTGTCAGGTTTGCCAGGACAACTTAGATATTCCCCTGAACATAGGCTCAGTTTCAAAAAACACAGGACTGAGTTTCTGTCTGAAGTGAAAATCTAGCAAGCCCTGCTGGATTCAGTTTAATCCTTTAAAATCCCTTGAAATTTGTTGGACCAGACTGAGCTACATTTGAACAGTAGGCAATTGTGGCGTTCTGCTGGGATCAGCAAAATGTTCTTAAAAAAGCATGACCATAGTCCTGGTAAGGGAGGGAGAACGTCTGTTTGGGCAGCACATGCTCCTGACGTGACCACTTTCTACCTCACAGCTGAGAAAATGGCCCTGAGTGGATTAGCAGCTCCAGAAACCAAGGGGGGCTGGTAACTCTCCATGCAGGTTGATAACTACTGATCTAGAAGATTGTCCCTTCTAGAGGCAAAGCCACTGAGGGGCCTATGGGGAAGCCACTTCCAACACTCTTTTTGCTTTCCATTCTCTACATGGTAGCAGGAGAACAGCTTTAGATGAAAGTTTTGAAATCCAATATAAACATTTCAATTGCCTGTGATAAATTTTGTATTCGTTAGTGAATTGCCAGAATATGGAGGTATATTCTCAATATCCAGCAGTAAACAATTTAGAAAAAGAAATGTCCAGTTTAAATGAAATTCAAAAAACAAAATTGGGGTATTCTAGCCATCCCCAACACTAGGTATCATTTCAGCTTGACAGGCCTGCCTCAAAATCTAGGGTTTTCTTGTGCCTGTCACCACCAAGGGAGCAGTAAAATTATATAATCACAGTAGCTCCACTGTAGGTGAAACCACACTGATTGACGCTAGCAGATGACCTAATATATGCCAATTGCAATGAAAAATTTTTGCCTTGAAACAGACATATACAGAATTTTTTTTTATGCAAAAGAGATAGAAATATTCTACAGTAAATCAACAGAGAAGCCAAATTTCATAATTCATCCAAATCAAAATACAAATGTTTCCTAGAGGAGAAGGTTTGTATTCCAGATGAGATAATAAGGCCAGACTCACTCTACTGTGAGTAGAGGAATACAGGTGCTTGCACTATGTTCTGCATAGGGTAGGGTGCAACCATGACAAATGACACAACCAACACAAACCCAAGGGGATACAAACCCTGAGTAGGGCGCTGTCAAGCCAGCCACCTGGAGCACCTCACAACCACACGTGAAGTACAAGAGGTTTAACAAATACGCTACTATAAAGGTGATGCATGCGAACTTTGCCATTTCAGTTATGTGAAGTTTGAATTTCTTGATCAGAAAGCCTCCTAGAAACATCCCCAGGATTGTGATGGGTAAAAGTATCACACCTGCAAATAGAAGGTTACAAAAATGTTAACTGTTGTCCCTTGCACTGACTGTTTTTCAAGTAAATACCTGGTTCTAGTAGTTTCCAAAATATCAGATACTGACCTATTTTCCAGACTGATCCTTTAAGGTTCTAAGAATTTTTATTACCCCTAAGTAATTTTACTTACTTCCTCATTTTCTTTCAAGTCATGTTACTACTTCAAAAAGCTTAGTTCCTCGGTATTCCCTACCTTTTTCTTATACTGTTGTTTGCATATATACTGACATAATAAAACCTATACAGGTGCCTGTTAGAAACTGGAGTAAATGAGACCAATGTCTCAGCTTATGTGTACTTCTTAATTTAAAGTAAAACATTAAACTTCCTAATAGTTAAAAAGAAAAGTCTCCAAAACAGAACATGAAAGGAAACAGCATCTTGCATTGGAGAGTGAATCATAGAAAGATTTGCATTTAGATTTAATCCATTCAGCATTTCACAAACTCCAGCCCTAATACTTACATGCTAAATAGAGAGCTTTTACAAGGTTTTATTGTGAGGGATTTGCCATTCTCTGTGTGGTTTTTTTGATTTTGTGGTTTTTTTGGTCATGTTGGTTTTGGAAAATATTCCCTGCATCCAAAACAAAATAGGAAAAAGAAAGTTCTTCCCACATTAGTACTTGACCCACAGCAAAGCAAGCTGCCTTCATATTAAAGTAATGGAATATCACTTCTGCAATGTCTTCAAATACCCTGATTTTCTTGCCAGGTTATGAGACCATATTAATCACAGTAAAATTAATATAATTTCAGCATTCTTTTGTAGAGCATTACAAAGAACTTATTTTTGAGGGAACTGGCAAATAGAAAAAGAGCTTTGAGCTGAATGAAATGACTCAAAATTTTACATTTTCGTTTCTTATTGCTTACAAAAATTGCATCAAAACTGAAGAACATTTATACTGAGATGTTATTCTGCAAAGGAAAATCACATATTTCATCAGACATTTTCTAAATTAAAAATTTCTTTCTCTTAGTTGTTACTTAGTTGCAGTTTGTGTGGGTTTTGTTCACAAAATCAGACACATTTCATAATCCGGATCTCACTCTTTGAAAAAAACTTCAGCCAAAAAAAACAATCCATCCACTTCTAATAATTCGCTATCTCACTAAATCAGGAACACCAGGAAAACCAACACTAAAATTAACATCCATTTTCAAAATACATTATGAAAATCAATAAATCACTACCTACTTTTTTTTAACCAAAAAAAAGTTCATAGAAACTCCTCCTAAAAAGGGAGGCAAAATAACAAAGAAAAGCTTCCTTGTTGACACTGGAATTTAAAAGGAGGACAGGTACCTACCAATTAGAAAGATGGCCTTTGCCACTGATATATTAAATTGCTGCTCCATAAACTTTGTCTCGAAGGTTATCATCCCAACAAGAGAATTGTACTGCAGAATAGTGAGGAAAATGTACACCAGGAAAACCGGATTTCCAAACATCTTCTTCAGAGCTGGGAGAAAATCTGCAATGGAGAGGTGTATGCTGTACACCCTGCTAAACATAGAGAAGAGTTGTTTCGACATCCTTTAGACAATAGAACTAACTTTGAGTTAACTACTGGCCCTATTGCAGACTGCAGTTCTTTGCCTATCAAAATATATGCTTGTCCAAGTGAGATTTTCCTCATTGCCGGCACGTGACTTAGAGAAGCAGGAAGGCTGAATGGCACGGTGGATGCTGGACTGGGAATCAGAAATCCTTTTACCATTTTCTTGTGTGCAATACAGGACTGTTCAGCAAGGACACTAAGGCTTGCAACACCAATCCTCAAACCCTGTACAGGAGAGTGCCCCTAGGGGACCATTAGGATTCTATAATATACCAAGCAAAAAGTTTGGTGCCTAAAGCAGGAGCCTTCACAAACCTCACAAGAACCCTGCATGAAGGTGATACTCAGAGAAAGGGAGCACCTGACCCAGCAAAAGGCTGAAACCTTTCCTGAGACCCTTGTTTAGAGTATCTAAGTCCACAGAATCAAAGTGAAGACAAAAACCTGCATTTAGCCTGTGGTCTGGCACACTCACCTTAAATATGAGAGCTTAAAACACTTTTTTGGAAAGGGCCCTTGCTACTACAGATAGTACATGCATACACACATATGAATAGAAACCTTGGGGAACTAAGTCCAGTGATGGGTAGTTGTGTCTGATATTGCCCATAGGAGGTTAATTTAGCATTACTGAGCTCCTACACAGGAGCCATGCCTTCAGTGAAAACCCTGCAACCGGTCTTGTAGTACTTAGCGCCATGTTTCCCTCCCAAATGTTGGCCTCAGCGTAACAGTAACCTAGCCTTCATGATCATAAAATCATAGCTGTAACACATCATACGACAACTACCAGGCTGAACTGGGAATCTCCAGGGCTCAGCATGAGCTTTTTCCAGCCGTCTGACACAGAGAACTGAAACCCACCCTTAGCATGTAATTACGATACTACGAATTACGGCGTTTTTGTCCATCATTTGCACTGCAGAAATGTGCATTTTTCTGAGGGTTGTGCAAATCCATGCTCAGCTCGGGGTGAACCCACGAGAGAGAATTCACATATAATCATTTGGGAAATGATATTTCACCTTTTACTGCCTCTGAGAACTTTATCTGTGGCTGAACTGGGGAGTCTATTTTACAGTCCTCTCCTTGAACAGACAAATGGCTGATCTTCAGTTTTTCATTCTCTCCTTCTTTTGTTAAGGAGTGAGGCAGAAACCAGAAAGGCAATGAAGCAATGAAGTTGACTGCTCCACAGATGAGCAATCCAAGCCACCAGGCACCAACCCAACGGGTATCCTTAGGATTTATACTGATGGTGTCTATAAAATAGAGAAAGACAGGAAAATAGATTAAATATCATGCAGACCAATTAAACTATTTCTTTCTAATTTAATTAACGATTCTATAGTTATCCTTATATATTCTTTAAAGACCAGAATAGTGATGATTTATGTTTCACACGAAGAATTGAAATGCAGCTTGTATCAAATCAGTCCCATGCAGTCAAAAATAGACGCATACTTTTAGATCCATGGTTGAATTTCCTTGACACAATCTTCCAACACTTTCTGCAGGAACGAGTAACAGCAAGAGGGCCCTTCACCCCCCAAAAAACAACATCTCTTTCTCTACTTCCCACTGCGCCCTCACACTTCCCTCCCCAAACCCAGCAGTCGTTCCTTGAAGTTCCTCAAATTTTCCCTGGGATTAGAGTCTGAAAGAGATTTTAACAATGAAAGGAGTTTTCATATGAATCTCTGCCGCATGCTTTTTAAAAAAAAACCATAATTTTTGCCAAGTGTCGAAAGTGTCCACAAGCAAAGGCCTTTCAGGGTTCCCTCGATGCAGGGATGGCCTTTAATTTGCTCACTTGTTCTCAGCTGCTTAGCAAGAGTGCAACGAGTGTGTGTACGAGCATAAAAGGAGATATGACATATTTCTGCAGCAGAGGTGGGGGTCTTGCATCAAGGGGCATTC
Source organism: Xenus cinereus (assembly GCA_025774025.1). NCBI lineage: Eukaryota > Metazoa > Chordata > Aves > Charadriiformes > Scolopacidae > Xenus > Xenus cinereus. The sequence goes on from JAOXJK010000001.1 coordinate 70,890,171, forward strand.
CAGTCACACTACAGTGCTACAGATATTAAAACACCCAGCTTTTGAGCAGGAAAAACTCTCTAGAGAACCCCACTTTTTGGAGTAGTAAGCTGGGAAGGTGCTTAGCACGCAGGCTCCTGCCGACCTCTCAGTTGGTGCACCACCCCATGGTCTCTTACCAATATCCACAACGCCAATATCGACCCAGAGGCTGGCACAGAAAGATCCAAGCAGGAAGCCCAGGGTCGGCCCAAACATGCCCGAGGATCTCACCAGGCCTGTAAGAGAAGGGAGGCAGCAGGGGAGAGTGAGAAAAAACGCCACATGGACAAGCACGGCCACTCCTCTGTGGGCAAGGAACGGAGAGAGGAAGGAGGAGGCAGAAGAAGGGCACAGGCTGTTGGGAGATGTCTAGTAGGAAGCTTCTGACCAGTAAGAAAATAAGCCATAAGCTGCAAACACATTTGCTGCGGTGTGGAAGCAGGTGCCTTCACCAGCATAGGGCTTTGCTGAAGCAAGTGGGGTCTCCCTGGTGTCTTGGAGGGAAGAGGCAGAAAGAGAATAACACGGCAATGATTGTTCATTCCTCCTCCTCCCTGCTGCTCTGATTTTTGTAGTTGCATCATTGAGCTTGCAGTGGTTAACCATACAACTCTAGGCCCATTGGAGGTATCATAAATCTACCTGCAACTCTATTTACAGCTTGCATGATGTTCAGTGATTGTAGAAGTCAGGACCTTTTCCCTGTACTATGTGTTCAGGTCCCTCATTAAATTTTAAGTAGCAGTAGTTGATCTGATGATGTGCATATAAGAAGGCACACCTTTGCAGTTTGGAGTCACATTATTGTGACAGGGACAATAAAACTGCATGGACATGGAATTAGGTACAGGACCCTGAGAATATTTACAGAAGGCAAGAAGGAGATGTTAAGTGTGCCTGTGTGTGATCAAAGCTCATTAGACAGAATCTTTGTTGATTCATTCAGCACCAGAATGAGCAAATCAGCCAACTGATTTAACCAGGCCAGGCTGGATGGGGCTTTGAGCAACCTGCTCTAGTGGGAGGTGTCCCTGCCCGTGGCAGCGGGGTTGGAACTAAATAATCTTTAAGGTCCCTTCCAAATAAAAAATATCAAGATATCCAGTGATCAGGTAATGGCCTCTTTAAAATCAGCTTGCAGTTTTGCTGCTGGCCTCACTGAGGCTTCCATTTCCCACTCTGTCTCTGTTTACAAAGAGACAATACGGGATCAGAAGGAGGGATGCCCCCAGGAGCAAATGAATAAGCTGTGAAGACTAGCAGAAACCTAGGAAGGTAGGACTGACTAGGTAGGTAAACACAGCACAACAGAAATTTGGTGACCACTGCTGGCAATCAACATAAAATAAAAATATCCTCAAAATAATCTGAGTATAGGTCCTCACTTTCCCTTGTCACTTGTGTTGATCTGCTGAAGTTTAGTGATAAGGGGTAAAAATTTCAAAAAAAGTTCAGTGATTGAGATTCCTAAATTCTAGCATGGAACCGACACTTGGGAGCTGTTTGAAGTTGCATAAGGCTTAATTTTATTAGAAAAAAAGGAATTCTTGATCAAGTGCCTATTAGTTCTTGCCCGTGTTCAGCCTTACGTTGTGTAAATCCTACTGTATTGTTCTACTATAGAGATTTTTCTCCTGTCAGTTTTGCAAATTCTCTTCTTAATACAGTAATTACTCAGCTTATGACCAAGGACTTCTATAATAAATTCTTAGAGCATAATTTAAACGGGTTTTTTGGTTTTGCTTCATTACTCCAATTGCATATTGCTTTCATTTAGTTCTCTTATTTTACTTCATTGGAAGATCTAGCCTTTTAAATAAAGTTCTGATCCTTCCAAAGTGACCGACTTCTGCAGCCTCAGGATTTTGACACTAAAAGCCAGGAATTTATCAGTGAATCTAAAGCAAAACTTACTACTCAGAAATACACAAGGTCATCTCCAAACTGCAAGTACTCAGTGGCAAATTTCTAAAATAAACAGATAAAAACCAGTACACCCATACCAATGGCCTTGTATATTGTTTGCAGTATATTCCTTTAAGATACCATAAGCTACCAGGTAAACTAAGAAGCATATGTGCAATAATTTTGCATATGTATAGTTTTTAAATTAAATGTCACACTTGCATACTCTTTAAATTTAATAACTTCACTAAGATAATGTTTGTATTGTGATAAAACAAAACCCAATAAGTTCGCTCTGATATTTTCTTACATTTTCCTTTCCAATATTGTTTGTAATTAATAAAGAGACGAAACTGCAAACAGCAAATCATGCAGACTTACCAGTTAATCAGCTGCTGCGTATTGACATAGTTCAACCAACCCTTGTATTGATGAGTAATTTAGCATGTAACAGTTATTAACATACATTGGCCTCAGATATGTTTCCATTGAAGCCATGATTTCAATAGTTACAAGATTATATGCTAGTGCTCAACTAAGTGATGAAATTACATTCACTCAAAGTCTGTAATAAAGTTAACCACTACAGCAAAGCTACCATCCTCTATTAAATTCTGTAAGATGGCTTAAAAAATAGGTTAATTTTTCCTTTTCTGTTCCTTCCTAAGGAAACTCCAGTTTTATTGCTGTGAAAAGTATTTTAATATTGTGTTCCATTGACACAGTAAAAAGCTGTCTCTGCCACAAAATACGTTACATTCTTATTCAACAAAACATCTAAGGCCAGGAGAAAAAGGAGAGACAGGAAAGTGAGGCCAAATAATGAGATCGGGGTCAAGTAGTGAGATCAGTGGTCGAAATTCAACAGAAAGGTTTGACTGAAGTTTTTTCACTATAGGACTTTTTATTTGACAAAAATGCTCATCATAAATTGATTCAGTCAATTGATTAAAAAGTCTGATATAGAAAAGAATTAATATTGGTCAAGAAATGAAATTTCAGATCTATGGAAATGACTGTATTTCTACATTCACTTTTTTTGCAAATTGATTCAGTCCATCAAAGTATGAAAATATTTGAATGGAATAAGAGACTGAACTTTACTATTCAGAATGTTAAAATGAAACATTTTAATATCCTATAAACAAAATACTTTGTTTCAGTTGCATGACCCAAACAAATTTTAATTTTGATTGAATCCATACAATTCCCTCTGCCAGCTCTATATTTTTAATCTCACCACCCCAGTAGCTCTCAACCTGTTGCAATCTCTTCCAGATCAGATTCTGACAAGGAAAAAATTCAGCTGAACTTTTAAAAACAGCTTTAATCAGAAGCTCAGAGGTGATTACAGATATTTTGGATAACCGCTAAGTGGAACTTTTGTTTTCATCAGCTCCCTCCACAATACTTCTGTTTTCTTCAATCTGCAGATTTCCTCACCCGCAAATGAAGACATTTGCAATGGCCTTACCTTGTAGCATTACTCACTGAGCTCTCACTCTCTCAAATTCTTACTATCTCTATGACCGGTTCAACTTCACTAAGTTTACTTCAGGCAGCAGTTTTGAGCTCCCTCAACCACACAAACACTCCATGCTATTAAATCAGTTTGGCAACAAATGAATTAGCTTGCATGTAAGACTTTCTGTCTTGGGCAATAGGTTATCTTCCATCAAAACAACAACAAAATCTCAATTAGAAGGAATTTGTTACAACACACTGGCAAGGGTTTGGTTTTTCCCTTTGGTGACTAGTGACTTTAAAAAGCTTTCATCAGGAAGTGAAACCAAGTAAAACCTTCTGCAACCTGTTTACATTACTGTCATTAAGCATAATTCTCTTATCTGTGGAACAGGGATTAGGAAGAATTTATTCTCTGAAGCTGTGGAACTGAAGATGATATCCCACATAAGACAGATACGACTTCTCACTTTGGAGAAGTGACTATTTGATTATGCTTCCCTTCTTCACACAGAAAACTGGCACATGTAGCAGCAGCCACTCGGGGCAAGCAAAAGGAGTGTTTGGGAAATATCCTTCAAAAATAAACATGAGATCTCTTTTGCACTGCTTTTTGGTCTCTATACAACTCAAAATTACCCAGAACAGAGCAGATAGATTTTTTTGGTGAGCATTTGCTTGGCTACAGAACTGTTAAAGAGAAGAATGTTTAGCATAAAATCACTCATTTGCATATTACCTATGTAAAATGCTGAGTTTTCTTCTTTAGAAAAATCATCAATATATGAAAACCCCAGTGGCATAACTGGTGCTTCCCCAATTCCACGTAAAAGGTTCCCCATCAACACAAAGAGCCACAGATAGGAATTTGTTGTTTTCTCACATCCTGCAGGCCACAAACATTTACATTTCTGTGAACATAATTCTGACAGTACTTTATTGCAACAAAATAATAACATAAAATACATTTTTTAAAAAATCATTACAGGGTGGGTTTGTGTATATCATGGTTTCTAACAGGGGTTTTACTGCTTTCCAGTAAAAGAGGGTGTCTACAATGGGGACAAGCAGAAGAAGGGAACCCAGCATCAGAGCTTTTGCTTACCAAAACTTTTCATTGCGCTGGGTGTTTCTGTAGCATCTGTGACTGGATGGCCCACAGACGATGCTGGGGAGCAAGCTGATACACTCGTAGAGGAGTTGTCCACAGTAACAGTTACCCTTTCATAATTATAACTGGAAAAAAACTATGTAAAATACAACTGACACATGAAAGAATCTGCTTTGCGGGAAGTGTTTATGAGCCTTGTATTCATACGTGTTCATTCCTATTAAGTGAAGGCAAAGTGGAGGGGCAGCCCATTTCCAGTGCTTTTGCTTAAAAAAACATGGGTAACTTCATAACTTTTAAAAAATGCTCTGACCATTCTAACACCAGTATTTTTTTAAGCTGAAGAGCAAAAAAGTTGCTTGCAGAGCTTAAGAAATCATTCTTTAGACTGAAGGACAGAGGCAGAGTCCATCCATATCTGAGTACATACAACAATGCTGATGTTTTTCCATACTGGCACCAGTTTCTTACCGATGCAACAGACGTGTAACAGAGATTTCTGTGTTAGTCTAAAATTAGGTAGCTATAAGAGATTAATGCAGGTTGCAAAACACACGTACCAGTTTTTCTGCATTTAGGCAGACAAGCTACTACAGCAAATCTGCTAAGTAAATTGAAACCAGTTTGAGTACATTTATGCTCCATTGGGATAAATGGAGAGCAGATATTCCCTCTGACTGTGCAATCAAGTGGTAACCTTTAATATTGCAATGGATGATGGTGAGGTCCCCATGGTCCCATTGCTCAGTGTTGTGGAGAATGGGTAATCTTCAGAACTTGGCTGTGAGTTTGGGTTAAATCAGAGATTTCCAGAGCTCTGCTTCTGGCTTGTGCTGTCCCCTGCAGTGCAGGTTCCCCGCTATTTTGCAAGCCACTTTCCATACCATGGTCCCTATGTATAATTCTTTCCATACCCTCCTTATCTCTGATATCGGTCTTGAAACTGAAGAAGATGCACAAATAAATTTTAATTTTTGAGGGACAGAGGGGGTTTATTTTCAACTACTACTTAGTAAGGGTGCCAAAGGATTGGAGAGGTATGAACTGCTTCTGACAGCTATGTAAACACTAAAGCTTAGATGTGAAGGGTTATTTAGATATTTAACTATCCCTGAGTTCAGTGGAGATAGATACACATCTTGATAATTTCAAAGAGCTTAGCATGAATATCCACCATGGAGAAAGGAACTTCTTCCATCAAGATCTCATTACAGTTCATTTAAGTATAATAAAGGAAAACACCTAAAAAAAATATGTATATGAATATATATCCAAACACAGAACCCCCATCAGTGAAAGAAGAGTTGGTATGGGAACTATTACAGGAGCTTGACCCCTACAAATCAATAGGCCCTCACGCTATCCCCATGAAGGTTTTAAGAGAGCTGGCTGATGTCGTTGCTGCTTCCATAATCCTTGAGAAGTTGTGCACATCAGGGACTGGATGTCCCAGAAGACTGGAAGAAGGCTAATGTCACCCCCCATCTACAAGAAGGATTTAAAGGATGATTCAGGAAATTATGGTCTAATCAGTCTTACTTCAGTCCCTGGGGAAGTTATGGAACAAATCCTCCACAGGGCTATCACAAGTCAAATGAAGTATGTCATTGGGAAAGGCCAGCACAGATTCACCAAGGGCAAATGGTGCTTGACAAACCTGATCGCCTTCTACTGCAAAGTAACCTGCTTGGTTGATGTGGGGCGAGCAGTGGACATTGAGTACCTGGATTTCTCCAAGGCTTTCAACATGGTTCCCCAGAGCCTCCTCCTAGAGAACCTGACGTGTTAGGGTCTAGACAAGTGGTCTGCGTGGTGAGGGGGAACTGGCCGCACCCGGGGGTGGTGATAAATAGCTCCTTTTCAAACTGGCAACCTGTCACAAGTGGGGTCCCCCAGGGATCAATACTGGGACTGAGGCTGTTTAATATCTTCCTAAATGATCTGTATGATGGGATCAAGTGTACCTTGACAAAGTTTGCTGATGATACCAATCTGAGTGGGGAAGTAGACACTTTGGAAGGGAGAGCCGCCCTGCAGCAAGACCTGGACAGGCTGGAAGAGTGGGCTAACAAGAACCTTATGAAGTTCAACAAGGACAACTGTAAGGTCTTGCACCTGGGAAAATATAATCCAGGAGTGCAGCACAGGCTGGGTTCTACCTGGCTGGGGAGCAGCTCTGTGGAAAGGGACCTGGGCACCCTGGTGGACAACAATCTCAGTACGGGCGAGCAGTGTGCTGCTGCTTCTGCAAAGAAAGCCACCAGAATGCTGGGTTGCATCAACAAGGGCATCACCAGCAGAGATACAGAAGTCATTCTCCCACTCAGCGCTGCTGTCAGGCCACACCTGGAATACTGTGGTCAGTTTTGGTCCCTGCTACACAAACAAGATGCAGGGAGGCTGGAGTGGGTACAGAGAAGGGCCACAAAGATGATCAAAGGACTGGGAAGCTGCTGTATGAGGAAAGGGTGAGAGAACTGGATTTGTTCAGCCTTGAGAAAAGAAGGCTTAGGGGAAACCTTATCACCACATTCCAGTATTTAAAGGGTGGCTGCGAAGAAGATGGAGATACCCTTTTTACAGGGAGTTGCATGGAAAAAGACATGGGGTAATGGATGCAAGTTACTCCTGGGGAGATTCCGATTGGACACAAGAGGAAAATTTTCCGCAATGAGAACAATCAGCCATTGGAATAATCTCCCCAGGGAAGTGGTGGATTCCCCAGCACTGGACACTTCTAAGATTCAGCTGGGCCATCCTGTCTAAACCGTGCTTTGGCCAAGAAAGGTTGGACCAGATGCTCCTTGAGGTCCCTTCCAGCCTGGTATTCTGATACAATTCCTTCCCTGGTGAAAAACAGACATTATCCCTAATTTTCTGTAAGTTCCATAGAAATCTTAGGTTTCTCTTTTACTTACCTGTAGAAAGAGGTAAGCTTTCAGAGAGGAAATCAGAAAATCAGTACTAAAAATCCATCTATTAAAACCTTCCTGTTATCTGGAAGAAACTATTATTGTCAAGCCTTTAACTCAGGTGTTAAGCACTTCATATGGTCAAATTCAATTAGTGTACAATGTGAAAACTCTTCATATTTACCGTCCCATTAGGAACTGAGGCATCACTGACAAAAACGCTCCTAAGGACATGATGAGACATCCAACAGCAATTATTTTTGGTCGATGAATTCTTGGTCCAAGGTAGCTCACCAATACCATTACCATTAAGTTACCTGCATCAACAGGAGAGAGAACCAGTAAGATTACAAAAAGAGATACTTTTTTTCAGGGAAAAAATGGATTAAGCGGTATTTATTCACTTTCAAATAAAGTACACGTACCTATCTCAAAGCTGCCATCAATAAGGCCAACAACCGATGATGAGATTTCGAATCGCCTTTCAATTTGACTGGTCATGCTTTTCATGTAGCTTCCAGAAAATCCTTTGGCAAAAAAGGAAAAAGCTAGAGCTCCAAGAAATATCTGAAGAGAGAAAATAATCAAGTTTGCAAAGAAACAATTTTTTCTTCATGGCCGGTTTCCTGAGTAACCTACTCAAGAAATACAAAAATCAAATGTTTTTCCTTCTAATTCTCTGTGACAAGATTCTTCCTATTGGTTCCATTAAAATGGAAGATTTTACTTTCTTTTTCAGGGTGGCCTCTAAAGCCTCTTCTACTGAAAAGAAAAAGAAAGCTGACATTGACTGTGTGCACCTTCTACCTTTCTACCACATACTGGTTCAGCTGTTTCCTTCCCTAGGGAAAACTTGCAGCATAACGTTGATCATCACTGGTACTATTATTATGGCACGTCTTATTACTCCTGCTTTTCCTGTTCTCAAAAACATGGATAACTGACTACCACTATGACTATAGCACAGCTCTAAATGATTCCTTAGCAAAATATGGCCTCACTTTTTAACTGCTGAACACATTTATTGGCTTCTATGTGCTTGGAAGCACAACCTAGAGCATTGTTTCCAGCACAGCTAGAGTCAAACAGTGTCATACAGAAATAACTGAATTCTGATAGAACTTCAAATTGCACTTTCAGTATTCCAGAGAAAATATGTGGTGAGGGCTCCTATCCATACCTTTAGCTTTGAAAAATTATGGCACACACTCTTGACAGGAACTGTGCTCCCATCACTGTTCTGGAAGAGTGACTTGTCTTTAAGTTGGCCAGCAGCAATTGGCCTGTCCATGGTTTTCCTCCTCCAGATCTGATATGTAGGTCTTCCTGTTTGGAAAATATCACTATAATTAACTATTATTTGCATAAGAATAAAGGTTCCAATGTTTTTCAGACATACTAGATGGTGAAACACTACTTGAGATGTCTACACATTGACACCTTTTCTCAGGAAGGATGTTAAAGAGTGTTCAAAGTGTTAGGATTGGTGTACTCTCTTTGTGAATTCTGCTTTCTAAAAGATATCAAGACCTTCTTAGCTAGATGGAAAATTTAGAGGTAACTTGCTGACAGCTTTTAGAAATCTTTGTAGAGAAGGAAAGTTCCTAGGCAGCTGGAGGCTGGGAGAGCATGTGAGGGAAATGTCTTCACCATGGTTGAAACAAATTCTTATATTCTCTTCCTGATATCCACTTTTTGTCACTGTTCCAGGCTAAATGGACCTTTGGTATGATCAAGTAGGCTTCTGATATTATATTGCATTTATAATGATTTTCTCTAACTGCATAATCTATGAATTTGCAGAAATACTGAACACTACTCTGTACCACTCTGTCAACATTCCTATGAATAACGTTATTTATTGGATTAATGTTTGTAAAATCAGATGAGAGATGATGACTGAGGAGAAAATAGCGTAAGAGATACGGTAGGTTGTTGTGGTTTAACCTGGCAGGCAGCTAAACACCGCACAGCCATTCACTCACATCCACCCCAGTGGGATAAGGGAGAGAATCAGAAAAAAAAGGTAAAACTTGTGGGTTGAGATAAAGACAGTTTAATAGGACAAGAAAGGAAAGGAGAATAACAATAATGATAAAAGAATACACAAAACAAGTGCTGCACAGTGCAATTGCTCACCATCTGCTGACCAATGCCCAGCCAGTTCCCAAGCAGCAGCCACCACCCCCCCCGCCAACTACCCCCAGTTTTATTGTTCATCATGATGTCATATTGTATGGAATTGTATCGGGTCAGCTGTCCTGGCTGTGTCCCCTCCCAGCTTCCCGTGCAGCCCCAGCCTCCTTGCAGGTAGGGCAGTATGAGGAGCTGAAAAGTCCTTGACTTAGTGTAAGCAACACTTAGCAACAACTAAAACATCAGTGTGTTATCAACAATATTCTCATCCGAAATACAAACCACGGTACTATCCCAGCTACTAAGAAGAAATTAGAAGGCAAAAATGCATTAGGGAAAAGGAGGGCACTGATTAAAAGAAACTAATATGGACTATCTTTAAGTCCACAAGTTCCTGCAAGACAGGTGATAAATGTAGCTGTTTTAATGAGACTGCAAAAGTTTTCTGTGTAAAAATTGGCTCTGAGTCATCTTAGCTTTGTTGGCTGGTGTAGATTAAGCTGATCAGGGGAAACCAGCTAACACAAAGAGATCTGGAAAGATAACAAGTCAAAAAGAGCTATTACAGAATCACAGAATCACAGAATCTCCGTGGTTGGAAGGGACCTCTGAGATCATCGAGTCCAACCACATAAAAACAAAAACAAACAAATAAACACCACCAAAAAACAAAAACAAAAAACCCCACGAAAAAAAGCACCCACCAGCCAAACCCCATACCAACAACACCACATACAACACCCCACCACAAACCAATAATCTTGGGCACAAGAGCATGCCCTGAAGAGCCATGTCTACACGTTTCTTAAATACCTCCAGGGATGGCGACTCCACCACCTCCCTGGGC
>JAOXJK010000001.1:70900666-70916990 GCA_025774025.1 Xenus cinereus
AGCCCCATCCAGTCTGGTCTTGAACCCCTCCAGGGATGGGGCAGCCACAACTTCTCTGGGCAACATCTTCCAGTGCCTCACCACCCTCACAGGGAAGAACTTCTTCCTAGTATCTAATCTAAATCTCCCCTCTTTCAGTTTAAAACCATTACCCTTCATCCTATCGCTACACTCCCTGATTAAGATTCTCTGCCCATCTTTCCTGTAGGTCCCCTTTAGGTACTGGAAGGCCTCTATAAGGTCTCCCCAGAGCCCTCTCTTCTCCAGGCTGAACAACCTCAACTCTCTCGGCCTTTTCTCATAGGAGAGGTGCTCCAGTCCTCTGATTATCTTTGTGGTCCTAAACTGGACCTGTTTGAACAGGTACCTGTCCTTCCTGCACTGAGGACTCCAAAACAGGATGCAGTGCTCCAGGTGGGGTCTCACAAGAGCAGAGTAGAGGGGTACAATCACCTCCCTCGACCTGCTGGCCATGTTTCTTTTGATCCAGCCCAGGATGGGGTTGGCTTTCTGGGCTGCAAGTGCACATTGCCGGCTCATGTCGAGCTTCTCATCCACCAACACCCCCAAGTCCTTCACCTCAGGCCTGCTCCCGAGCCATTCTCCACCCAATTTGTATTTGTGCCTGGAAGCTATGATTCTATGATTCAATAGTAACCAGAGAAAACGTTCAAGAACATCCAAAGAGCATCAGAGGCAGGCAAGCTGATCCGACAAACCATTTTGCCTTTTGATGTAATTTGACAGGATTTAACATATGAAACCAGTATAAAATTTTGATCTTGATCATAATTTGGATAGCCAGAAGCAACAATAGGTTATAAAGTTGACAGGACACTAAACCTTAACACAGCACAGAAATTACATACAAACTTTCTATTCTTTCTCCCTCCATACACAAACTAACACAGTTATAATTTCTGGAGGTGTTTGACCTCAGAATAAAAAGTCCAGTAGGTTTCTTAAGATAAGGACATTTTACGTACCTTATTAAAACCATATACCCAGGCATGGCTGCTAAGGAAAAAATGAAGCTGCAGACTAATGACAATATTAAAAAATAATGAAGCATCTTGTCACAGTTTTCTTCTCCATCACACTGGCCCAGAACTGCAGAGACATTTTGAGATGAAAACCCTGAGGCTGCAACACAGGTGCAGTTTTCAAATACCTGTCAAAAGAGAATTTTAATCACACAGGCTTGTCAAAACTCACACACCCAGTGTGAAACTCACACAGTTGGCACCTAGCTCACTCTCTTCCGCCCTTGAGTATGTTACACATGTGCAGCACTGCACTGTGACCTCTCTCCCGGGCTGCCAGGCACACGTCCAGCCATTGTCTGTACGTGGTGGACGAGGTTACAGAGCAGGAGGGAGCTAAGGCACTTTTCCACAGCTGGGACTACACTTTCTCAAGGAGGCCATGGTCAAGAGAGCCCTCATATTTGCCAACATAGCCTGATGATATGATCCTTCCAGTGCCAACAGATCTGGACCTCTTTTTCATAACCTAGTTTGTAGTCCTTCATATGCCCAAAGAGAAGAAAGCAGAGATGTTTGATTGAGGCTGGGTTGCAATATTCTCACTCCAACACTTGCTTCTACTGAAATCATTGAGACTATTGCCAGAATAAGGGCTTTCAAATATCAGCCAATGTGAGAAAGGGCATCAGCCTCTGGCCCTTACTATCATCTCATACTCCTCTAAAATATTTGGAAAGCAAAGATGCTTTCTAAAATCTGTGTGATTTGGGTTTTTATTGAACTTATTATTTTTGTTTGCTTTCACTCTAATTAGAAGTTTTTTAAATGGAAAATGCATTATTAATTAAGATAATAAGAGTTCGGTAATACCTGGTTACTTGTTTAAACCCATGGGGCAAAAAAAAGAGTATTAAATCCATGCTATAGAATTTCATTTTGGCTGAAATATTCTTGTTCACTCAGGTTTACAACTGGCAATACCTTGAGAATCATTTCTCATTCCATTTTGAACGTTTAAGATTCTGTCAATTACTAGAAGAAAAGGAGGGTTCTTCATTATATTCTTTAATTTAAACTTAAACTGATTTTCATATTCAGTTTGGAATTTCTGTTCCCACTGTATAAATTTTTCCATCTCTATGTATCACCTTATATATCCAATTAATTGTACACCCTATATTGATATGAATATTTCTCACCTACTATATTTCATATTTATAGCACAGTAAAGTATATGCTTTACCACACTTTTTCCAGTTCCTCTTGAGTCTTTACATCCAGCAAGACAAGGTGACACATACGTGATTCCATTGTTCCCACAAACAGGGTCCCATATTTTAACTGGGCAATCACAATCCCTGTTGCAGTCAGCAAGAAGAGCATTTTCTGCATATGAAACTTGCTCTATTCTGAAATACATTTAGCAGATGAATAAAAATTTCAGTAATGAAATACCTACAGCAACCCTTTTTAATGATTGAGATTCTATTCTAGCTCAAGTGTTGATCCAGGATGGGATCCTACATGCTCCTATCCTGGAGTCATACCTTTCTATCTTTCTACAGGATGTGATATGATATGATATTGTATTATATTACATTACATTAATATTGTCAAATCATAGATAGGTATACATACCCTGAAGCATGTTCCTCGTCTATGCCTTGTATGCTCTTAACTTTCTATAACATATACCTACACGTGCACTTTATAGACACACAAACCTTCTCAATGATTAATGGCAGATTTCAAATCAAGAAACTGCAGATAAAATATCCTCTGATAACTCGATAGCAGTCAAATTCCAGTACAAGTATAAGATAAAGAAAGGGGTTTGTCCCTTTGGACCTTTAAAATTACATTCACGTATGCCTAATTTGATCAACAAATTCTTATTTTTACCTGCAGTTATATGACTTGAATGTATACTTAATATTAGTTAAAGAATTAATATGGACATGCAATTCCATGAGTCTTGATGTGGATATAGTTTTTAATACACTCTATAGTTTAAAACAGGGATAACGAAGATAGACCTATTGTCTCATGCAAGTTAAAATCCTTGGAATTTAGATCATGAAACTGAAATGTTTCAGAACTGTGGAGTCCCTGGCCGATTCTTGGCAAGAAAAATCATTCCACTGTCTTAAGTCCTCTTGTGTCTTAAGGAACATACCCTTCATAGGAAACTGTTAGGCCAGCAACTGGTGAAGTATCACAGATAGTCCAATAGGCAGCAAAGTAGAGAAGGTATTCCAGTAAAGATACCCAAAATGCTATGTTCGCAGCCTGATAGATATTTATCTTGAATTTCTTCATGAATAAGCCTCCAAAAAAATACCCAACGCATATAACTGGTAAGTTGTAAACACCTATTCAAACAAGTGAAACTTCCATGTTAAAATAAAGAAAGAAATCATCAAAGCTACTCATAAGGGAAGACTGTTTGGCAAAGATTCATATAGTGCCTGCGACTGAATAATTTAACTACAGTCAGAAATGGGTCTCTTGTAGTTCCCTTGCCCACCCAAAACATCTGCCAAAGCCAACAGCAGTCGGGAACTGCTTGGAGAGCGAGCTAGAGGGTGAGACTGAAATGATTCATTGGAAAATTGCAATCTAGAGTTGCAATCTAGTTCCAATAAAAAAAAAATCAAACAAACCAACCAACCCCCCACAAAGCCAACAAAAAAAGAGGCAAGGTTTCAATAGAGCCTCCCTAGCTGGGAGAGAAACTCAATAGGAAGATAAGGTAGTGGAGCACATCTTGGTGCAAACTGAGCATCACATATCAGTTTTGGTGTGAGATTACTGAACGTACTCTCACGCTTCTTTGCTGTCTGATACTTTAATGAAGCAAAGATTGACCGAGAGACATTTAGGAAGCAGCTGTCTGAAAAGCAGCCTGGCAATGCAATGTCAATGCAAGACGTATGATAGTTATATGCTTTTGGATGCACAGCTTCAAAACACTGGTAACAAAGGGCAACTGAAATACTCATGAGTGCTGGGACATTCTGTGCGGCTGGTTTTAAAGAAAACGGTGCAGCTACGATGAAAGCTGAGCCCTGAGTTAAGGAACAGAAATTTGGCTAGATGTATTTTAAGATGTTTCTTCTATAATGATTAGAAAAATTCTAGTCTAATTAAGTCATTGCAGTTAAAAAAGGGAACTGATAATTTAAGACATGATAAAGTGGAGCCATAGAAAGGCTCTTACAGTTTCAGGATATTTGATTTGTGCTACAACTACTCGCCATTACCATTTCCCAATGCATGACACCCTGTCCTCGCTCATTAAAAAAAAAGCTGATAAAGAAGAGACAAAAAAAGACAGCTATTTGGTCAGTGCTTTCCTTCCATGAAGCTCTGCATATGAAAGAGGCTTTCAGAAGGCCTAAGGCCAATAGCTGAGGAGCGGAGATGATGGAAAGTGTCAAAGGTCACTGGCAACTTTAGCTGTGCATAGGTTGAACCCATTTATGTCTTAAGAATTCTAGCGATGTCATTTTCATGAACATGAAATCTACCCTCTATAGTATACTTTTTAATCAGTTAATATACTTTTAATCAAGATAATTTGAGCCACGCTCTCTTGATGCAAACTAGCATATCATCTTTGAGATCAGTGGTACAAGTTTTACATCAGCTGAACTTTCTGGGCCACTTCAAAACATGGGAAGTATATTATTAAATTCCGCACAGAAAATCATGAGGTGCTTAGCAGAAAATGCATGAATACTCCATGTAATATGGAATCTGTCATTTGTAGAAGCATTTGACCTTAGTATGTATATGTATATATGTACAGATAAATAGAGAAAGGTTGCATAGAGACATCATGACTTTGTAGAATACAGCAAAGCGAAATGCAAGTGTACCAATTAAAAAGATGGCATCCGATGCAGATTTTCCAAACTGCTGTTCCAAATATTTGGGCATGAAGGATACCATGCCATTGAAAGCGCTGAACTGTAACACAGTTACGCATATAAATAACATATAAACCGGGTTGCGAAACAGAGCCTTGAGGAAAGGGATGAAATCTGGAATGAAATAATGTGACAAGTTAGTGCGATTCTTTATGAAATGAATCACTCATTGCTCAGTGTGGCTGAGGGGGGAAGAGGGAAACAGAAATGATTCTTAACTTGATCAGGCTAATGCTTGTGCTTTGCCAGACACCACAGTCCAAAGATTATTTGCTTAGCCCAGGCTACCCCAACATGTCTCTTCTACACAAAGGTAACCACACACACATGCACAATAATGCCTATGGCTGCTTTAAAAAAATCACAGTAATAATCTTATCATAAAAGTTTCCCGAAACTTTTTAGCTCCACAGTGGCTGAACTTTTCACCTACAAGTTTGCAGCAGCAGCTACTCTCCCACCATTCCCACTCCTTTTTTTCTGGTCCAATGCCCTCACAGCATTCACTAAAACCCATTTCCTGCACCTGGGCATGCAAAGGGAGTACAAGGAGAAGGGGGGCAAAGGCAGTATATAGCTGTGACAACCTGTCCCCAGAGACCTGATCATTGATTTTGGTTATTTCTACTGTCAGTGATGGGGCACAAGAGGCCCGAAGAGGGAAGTGACCACAGTTATTCACAGCAAAGTCTGGATTCACTCAAAGTCTGGATCTGCCATTCTTTAGCCAAGTAGGCATCTGAGAAACTAATTTACACAGGTCTTTTCTCTGTGTAATGCCTATTAAATCAGGATCTGAACCATAAAAAACCCCCACAGTTCCTCTTTGTCTAACGTTCTCCATTAATTAGTGTGCTGAGCTATTGTCAAGAAACTCTGCAGAAAAACATAAGCATCTGTAAAACAATGACTGCGCTTCATTGAAAGTCGGCACCAGTTGGGAAGGGTATATATATCTTTCAGAGGTAGGCAAGTATCTTACTGGCACTTACTTTCTGAAAATGAAGAACCTGTCAGGGGGTCCTGAGCTTGGTATACAGAATCATGAGACTACTCTGAAGATCATAGCCTTTGACACATTTTATTCACTTATGTTTCCAACTAGCACAAAAAATGGAAAGAAAAAAATAGCTTCCTACAGACATATAGATCTGAAAGACCACAGATGTGAATGTTGCTAACAGTAAGTCAGATAGATCCTTGTTCAATGGTCATTAAGTGTTTATAAGACACTTAAGCACCTGTCAATTCCCTTTTATGGCTTTAATTTGGACTTAAGAAATGCACAAGACGTGTGCTGCTTTTCTGCCCAGTGAATGTGGGGTACAAGCAATTAATATCTGCAATTTGTCCACAGCTCACTGAGGTGTAATGTTCTTAGCCAGATTTCAGT
The DNA here is from genome assembly GCA_025774025.1 of Xenus cinereus. NCBI lineage: Eukaryota > Metazoa > Chordata > Aves > Charadriiformes > Scolopacidae > Xenus > Xenus cinereus. The sequence continues at coordinate 70,906,978 of JAOXJK010000001.1, forward strand.
GCATTAATCCTCTACCAGAAGGAAAATACCCAGACCTACATATGCTTGAAACGCAGGAAGGTGAAAGGAGTGAATACAGATCCTGGAACTATGAAATTAGGTTTTTCCCCCTGCAAGGAGACATTCTAAATCTCTGCACAAATCCTTTGCACTACATAGAGATGAAAAACAGAGTATGCATTTCATAACTTGGACCCATCTTTACTTACAAAAATACACAGACATAGTTCACATCTTAAGGACTAAACTAAGGAGGAAATAAAATACAATATAACTTGCCTTTAGCAATTTCATACATGGTCTGTTTGGCTTCATTTTTATCATTGTCTTGCAATAATACTACATTTTTTTTACTCGTCTCCTCAGGTTGATTGCTTTCTCCTTCCTTCACAAGTGACTTGGGCAAAAACCAAAAAGGTATTCCTGCAAGAAGGTTCAGTGATGCACAAATCAAAATGCCCAGCCACCATGCTCCAACCCAGCGGGCATCAGTAGCTGTTATAGTTATGTCCTCTATAAAAACAAAAACAAAAAACCAACAATACCAAACATCTTATATTAGTTCAGAAATATTCATTGCTGTCATTCTGTATTTTCCTAGTCATCTCTGACGTGATATATTAAAAGCATTTTAAATATTCTTAAAATGAGGCTGATGAAAGAGAATAGTCTCCAGTCTTCTTTTCTAATGCTGCTAATTTTCTGGCAAATTTCAGTGTTTTGTATTAAATTAATTCTAGCGTTTTTCTATGTTAAGCCAGATGACACAATTGTTCATCAAATAATTTACATGCAGATTCATTTGTGCATGTGTGAATTCAGGCCTTTTATTAAATTGAATTATACACAGATTTTCCATTCTAAAAGAAACACCAGCAAACTTGGATAAAATTAAGACACCTCATATTAGCAAAGAAACATCTTTTAGTGCTGATAAATACATCATCATGCCTACTGATCTATATGTAAGATTTCGTATATACATCCATTACCTGCATCTACTGATCCCAGATCAACAAACACTTCTGCACAGAATGATGCCAACAAGAAACCAAGGAAGGGGCCAATTACAGTTGCTGTATGTAGACATCCTAAAGTATGAAAAGGAGAAAACACACAAAATTAGAACACGGACATAATTATTTTCTTGGAATTGTTGTATATGTTTAGGACAGCTCTACTAAACAGACATTTGCACCTAAAAATGGCCTCATTTCAAAAAGTTTATCTTTAGTTAAATTACAAGTTCTATAGTATTATTATTTTGATAAAGCAGTAATGTCTGTCTTCTCCCTTCCTTTATTGGACCAAAGGGATTCATAAGATCTCGCTCTTTTGCTTTTGTTTATGTGTGTGTTTGTTTGGGGGAGGAGCGTTACCACAATAGGGCAGATTTACCCAGGTAGAAAGGTGAATTCTCTGCTTTGGCAAAATCTTCCAAATAGGAGATGCCTAAAGGCATGATGGGAGTTTCACCCATTCCTCGTACTATGTTTCCAACCATCACAAATATCCACAGCAAGGACCCAGGCTCTTTTTCACATTCTGTGAATAAAATAAGAAGCCAGAATTAATGTTTTAATTCTAACTATCAATTAAATTCTAGACACAAAGACAAAGAATTGACTAACAGCTTAAACTTTGGTGGGTCACAAGTGGGGTCACCCAGGGACCAGTACTGGTCCCCATGCTATTCAACATCTTCATAAATAGTCTGGATGACGGGATTAAAAGTGGCCTCACCAAGTTTGCTGCTGACACCACACTGGGTGGTAAGGTGGACACATCAGGAGGGAAAGTTATCTTACAGAGGGACCTTGACAATCTCGAAGAGTGGGCCAGCAACAACAGTATGACCATCTCTCTCTGAAATTCGGGAATCTTTTGCAATGATTTGGGTAATTGCTGCATAAAGCCCATACATTGCCATTTGTTTATAAGAACATTGTCTGAAATAAACCAGAAGAGCTCTTGATTTCACATTGAGGTGCCATCATTTGCTTGTAAGAAAGCCATGCCAGCACAGAAGATGTGGTGATGTTTTACCTTTGCATGGAATGAAACTTCTCAGCTTTCCAGCTTCTTTGCCTTGATTCAGACTGCTAGCTTCTGGTTCAGTAATGTTCATAAGCCCCCAGAAAAGCACATGGAGAGTACATTTGTCTGTGTCTAAGCCATTGGTTGTTTGCTGGTAACTTCAATTGTACAACAGTCCTCACCACCTGGAAACCCCAGCTTCCACACTTACCTCAAAGCTCTGTTCTAGCACTATAGATTTTTGCCTTGTGTATCAATGACCTCCCCATCCAGAAATTTCATCTGTCCTGATGCTATCTATTCAGGTATTGAATTTCAGATTTGGGACATCTTGAGGACAAAGCAAATTCTGATTTGGCAAATAATATACAAAGTCTACCATAATTGGCACTTGTCACCAAATATTAAAGAAAGGTCTTCTACCTCCATCATACCTCTGCAGCTCAGAAGGTTAGTGTTTCCCTAAGCAGGCACCCACTGGAACATAGCCCACAATCTGCCCATCTGGGCACTGCTCTGAGGAAGTCTCTGACTCACTGTGACCTTTATAAAACTCTCTATCAAAATCAAGATCCATAAGAATATATCTGGCCAGCCTCCTGAATCTATCTGAGGATCAAGTTCTCATTTATTCACACCTGTCCTCTAACCTAACTCAGCAGAAGAATACTGTGCTGCAGCACAGTCGTATTTATCCCACATCAGGACAGTTATATCAGGAACTATTATGATGTTTAGTACTTTCTTTCTCTCCCTGACCTTGGATTTCTTCATCCCATACAGTCTGCTTCCGATTCCACTGTTCTCTGTGGCCCACTTTGTCATGCTGAGACTTCCAGTGCCAATTTGGTAACAAATTAAAAACGTCTTTGTTAGTAGCAACTGATGACATTGTAAATGAAAGCATTACTGTTCAGAGATCAAGTCTGGATCCCCTGTATCATTGTCAGACTGCTGTCAGCAAACATGGGTGAAGCAATCCACACACAGATGTGGTCAAATTCAAACCAGTTTTTGCATCACACAGAAGATGGACTCATATGTATGAACATCACAGTTTCGTTTGTCCATAAACTAATAGGGAAACAATCACCTTGCCCAAGTATAGTCAAATGTTTCAGGAGCTATGGGTTCTAGTGTGTACATCGAATGGCTATATAATTTAGAAGAAAATGCTTTACCTATCTATGTCTTAATATGTGCATTTATAAAATGAAATAAAAACCCAGTATCTGAAATCTTGAAGTTAAAGATTAATACCAAGTGCTATTAAGTACACGCTTTTCTCCACTTTTCATTATGAAGATGGAGAAATTAATGTCTGAAGTGACATGCAGTTTGGAAAGCTTGGAAGCCAAGTCCATTACTGAATGGAAACACAGAAAACTACAGTATAAACGTCACCGTGTACATACAATATTACAACAGTGTGATTCAGCTTTAGCACACATTGATGCAACACCATCACAAAATATAACAATGAATTGTGGGACTCATCTCACCTAACTTTTGCCATCCACCAATCACCTAACTTTCCAACAGTCAGTAGCTGCATCCAGGAGGTAATCTGACCCACCCTAAAGGAAAGAGCGTGAATGTCCTTACAGCCAGTGTGTGCAAAAGCTCTGTAGTCTCCTTTGACCAGCTATCATGGGAGCCTAAAGAGATGATTCAGGCTAAATGCTTCCCTTTGAGGTAGCTCAACACTCAGGACATTAATCCTAAACTCAATGTGAGGATTTTGTGTGTGATCATTTAATAGTTGCCTCTGAACCTTTTGATTTCATAGTAGTTACTTTACATGCATATTGCTAATGCACATACATGTTTCAAGTCTTCTAGATAAGTTTCAGCCTAGATTAAACTCTTTTCTCTCTTCTCTAAAAGGAAGTGGGATCCACTTTTTTGCTCTATCCCTATTTCTCATTCTTTTATTTCTTGTGTGGAACAACAAAAAACATCCTCATGCCTTTTACTCATTGTCCAAATATGTTTCCCACCTCCTCATAGTATTTCAAGTCAAAAAGAGGAAGATTTGTGAGAACAATCTGGTGTTATATTTCCCCAATGTGGACTAACAGGGATGTTTAAGAAGTTGTTTGGATATTGTGAAAACTGCATGAAAAAAAGCTACAGCCCTGAAGTCACAGACTAAAGAACAAGAAGGCAATGAAATTTCCCAACCTCTAGTTTTTATGCCTGCAAAAAGTACTGATCAAAAGCAGAAGCCTGGAATAATTGCTAATAAAAATAAAATAATATTTACTTGAACACTCTAAAAACTGAAGAAAAAGTATTAGAAGACATAGGAAAAGTCATACCTGTTGATGGTTCCTCTGTAGGTAAAGAGAACAAGCTTTGATTAACAAGGCAGAGAGGCACGACCGAAAAATTCTCATGTGGTGAAATACTGCTTTCAATACGATACCTATTTGAATCAAAGGAAAGCACGTATAAGTTAAGAAGAAATATATCAGAACTGTCTCATAAATTTGTACTTCAGTAGTGAAGCTACCTATAAGAAGAGTGTGTAGCTATAGACAAAGGAACTCCCCACCAAAAGTTAACTGAGCCACAGTAACAAACCAGGCTAGGAACACAGCAACTGTAGCAGGGAACCAACACAGTGTTTTAGCCATATTTTTATCTACCCTCTAACATAATATTGTAACAGATGTTTCAGGAGAAGTTGATGAAACCCCCTAATGAAATCCCTAATATCATCTTGTCTCCTACTCTTTTTATATTCTAATCCAATTTACACCCCAAGCAGATGGTGCCACCAAGGTTGTCAGAGCCGTACCACATTGGGTACAACAAGATAAGAAAATCTTCTTTTCTCAAAAGATATGTCACTGTTTAAACTACAGAAAAGCTTAAATGATTATTTTGTTATGACAAGCAAAAAATAGTGAAAAAGTGGTTAAAAAATCATTATGATCCGTAAAGGCTTTGCCAAGGCAGTGATCGGGTATGATCTGTCATCCAGGCTCCAGACCAAAGACATCTTTGAACATCATCTTGTACTGCCCATCCGAGCAGGTAAGAGCTAGTAGAGTAATGTGACAGTATCACAGTCACATAGTTTCTTCAGAGAGTCCACACAAGAGATAGCACAAGAAGGAAGGCAAGGCAATGCACCCAGCACAGGGGTGACTCTCATCAGGAAGCGATGAGTGACTTTTGAAGTCATCTCAGAAACAAAACAAAAGAAGCTTCTCTACAATTATGATACCCCAGCCATGCTCAGCAATATCTCTCTCAATAAGCAATACTATTTCAGGGGGAGAAGTTATGGATTAAGGCAGGTAGGGGTCACAGAAGCTGCTGTGAGCTAAGGAAAATACTCACCTTCCAAAGAGGAAATGAGGAAGTGATATCAAAAGGCATCCAAATGACAGAACTGTGCAGCCCAAAGCAATTATTCTGGGTCTGTGAAGCTTTGCTCCAAAGTAACTCACAAATGCTATCAGCAGCAAGTTGCCTGCAAAAAGAACCTTGTTCATATTTACAAACCAAGGCATCCTTTAAAAGAGATGAAGTGCAACACAAATTTGAATATACCTTGTTAGCTCAACATCTGGTACTTCTCCTGTCTTGTACAAAACTGTAACTAGGCAGGGAACTGCCTGAATGGTGCAGTAATTCCCCCCATCGATGATCTTTTTCTGGAAGAATTACACCATGTGAAGAGAACGTGCAAACAGAAGGCAGAAGGGAGAAGAGATCGTGGTGAAAGAGATTTTTGACTGCGCCTATGTAGAGAAGAAATTTCCTACTGCAATGGGCTGCAGAGTAATGGCTGGTTTAGGAAGTTACTTTCCTAGGATACTCTATTTTGCAATGTCTGGGAAAATACAGAAGTATACATGCAAGTATTTTTGTGCTGAAAATAATAAGCACAAGAGGACATACAGAGAAGAAAGGAATAATAAATTAATATTTATTTCAGTAAAAGTTTGAGAGGAATAAAAAAATACAGGCTTTTGGACCTAGTACCATTTAAAAATACAAATGTGCTAAAAATCTTCATTCTCTTCTCATCCACTTTCACTTCAGAATCAGTTCATTTTCTCTACTCTTCATTTATTGCTATGCAACTAAGAAAGGAATCAAGCTTCATGTTATGAATCAGGCCTCATAAAAGTAACAATTTAGTAATCATACACCTACTAATTTTGTGATCTTTTTGTCAAAAGAACAAAACCATATCTCTGAGTGACGAGCATCATGCTCTGAAAGAAGATAGCACCTTTTTTTATGTATGACTGTTAGATAGACTGTATTGAACCAGTGGCTTGAAGATGAACATTGACAGAGTCCTATAAGTTACTTATGTCTACCACATACACAAACACTTGATCATTTCAAATATGAATATGATTATTCACAGTTATTTTACATCCTTGGAGATAAGAATGCCAAAACTTGTTATAGAAAAGTGTATATGAGAGGATAATTTATTTAAAATACTAAGCCTTTTACATACCACTTCATTAATCTTGGCAATTTCATATTTCTTAGAGTCTCCTCCTCCTTATCAAAAGCAAGAATATATTCTGGGTATTCCTTCTCTATCATAACCTTGAGCTGCCCCATCAAACTACTTTGCAGACAGCAGGATGGTGTATAGACAGCAGTTTCTTCTTCTTGCACATGCAGATACAGGAGACCAGGGAAAGGAGGAAAAGGAGCCTTGTCTCCCCTCCTCATCAATGTATATGAGCCTGTGCAGGCCATTTCCTCAGCTGATCCAGGGATAATGAAGATCCAGGGTATAATACACATCCTCTGAGGATCGCTACATAGAAGGGTTTGAAGCTATCAAGCCTTTTGTTTGGCTTTTTTGGCAACAGCAAGGCATAAGCATGTCACTGGGCAATAAAACTCACTGACAGACAAGGTAAGAATCACTAAAAGTAGAACTGGAAACTTCCTTTACAGTTGTACAGGTACATAATCTAGAAATATTATTGAGTTTGAATAAAGAGACAATCCACTACAACGGACTTTGAGGTCACTGTAAAATGATAAATACGACCACATATTCAAACAAAGTTTATAAAATCTGTTTTGTTCTGAAAGATTCAATATAAAGCTCAGAAACTAGCTCTATTTTGTTAGTTGGTCTATCACATTGTACAATAGCACAGAAACTAGCTGAACCAGCTTTTAATCCTAAACTTCCCCCTTTCAGTTGTCCTGTTAGTTTCCAAGACAGTAAATAAGTACCAGCCGCAATGGTAGGATACAGTTGATCACTATGATCACATACGATCAGTAATTGACAGATTGCTGTGGACATGAGAGTCACTAATACATGCCCAGCCAACATCCTGTATTTTAAAAGAATAAAAAATATTAAAATGAGTGATTACCAATTTCAAAGCTTCCATTAATGATCCCCACTAAGGAAGCCGGAATATTAAATTGTTTCTCTATCTGTGTGTACATGCTGTTCATGTAAGCACCAGACATCGTTTTACCAACAAATGCAAGTGATAGCGCCAGCAGAAATACCTAGGAAGGAAAGAGGAGAATGCATAAGAATTCAAAGTTATATATTTAGGAATATTCTGTGGATATTTTTCCCATCAAAGATGTGCTTCCAGATAAAACAAGTGAAAAGTCCTGATCCACTCATAATGTGTGTAAATACAAGTTCAAATCCCATCGTCTATCCTTGTCCAAAGAGTTATGGCTTCACTAAACCAAAAAACAATGAAGAAAGATTTTGTTCTTCACCTGCTCCCATTGACCGAGACTGTTTTCAGGAACCTTAAACCCCATTTCCCCAGCCAAGACCGGCACAGCACAACCTCTCCCACCGTGTGTCTGCTGCAAGATTGCCATCTGCAGGACTGCATAACGTCTGCAGCCAGACCAGGGTGCAAAGACCTTCACGCCCTTAGCTCACCTGAGTGGTAAATTACTTGCAGAACTATTACCATTTCCTTTGATCAAATTACTTGGTCGAGTATCTGCTCTCCCACCTCAGTAGAGGCCATGAGCCCAGAATAAGTAATTTCAAATAAAATTTGTAAATAGTGTGTCCTTCTTACAAGAATCTAGTGGCAATTGAGAGTAAAAAAATAAATACAAATAGATGTAATAGTAGTATTCAAATCTGTTTAACTTTAGCATTCTTAATAAACAGCATTTATTAAATAAAATCAATAGTATTTTTAAATACATCTGCTGCAAATGCTAAAAAGCATAAGTAATGTATTTGGGCTTTGAATTACTGTTAAAAACATGCTATTTTACAACCTTTTATAGAGCTTCTTGACAACTTGGATAGTCTAGGATGCATCTACCAATTTTTTACTGCAATGTCACAATTGCTAAGGCTCATTTTACAGGTTTAAAAAGGAATAGTAAACATGTCAGACTAGGGGGATTACACAAATTCAGAGGTGGAACTTCAAAGGAGCAACCAACCATACCTCTAACACATCCCAGAGTGTAAAGTCCAGGGACATAAAAAGTAACACGATTGCTTACAAACTTGCTTGACTTCGGGTAAGCCATTAAGGATAAGGAAAGAAACAGAGCTTATTAATTCATTTAGTTTAGATTGTAACTTCTACCAAACCACTATCAGTGCAAGAAATTATAGTTGTGTGTTCATACAAAATTGCTGAAGTATTTCTGTACCTTCAGCTTGGAAATGCAGCAGAATTTGTCCTCTGCACGTGGCTTCTCAGCTTCTTTCATGTTGCCTTTTTTAATTGATCCCAGTGTCTGTTTCTGAGTCTGTGTAGTGATCCCATTACAGTATTGAAAAGGACAAAAGAAAAAAAGAAACATTTTTGTCCCATGTTTGCAAAAAATCAGATTCCTTCTAAGATACTTGATATTTGAGTGTCATCCTTGAATAATTGCAAACTGGATTTCAACAAAACTGGATTTCAACAAAAGTTACAAGCCTATACACTTTATTCTAATCAAGAAAATTTGACACGTGAATGTCAAAAATGTAACAGTGCGTATTTCTCATCAGATACTGAAAGCAGCATACAACCAGAAAGCAAAGAAGAGAGAAAAGAGACTTTCTGAGGGCAAGCTAGTTTGTCTATAGTACAGCTTTTCAGTCCTCTTCACAAGCATTCGATGTTGACCACTGTGATAGACAGGACTATGAAGACTTATACTTTTGACTGATGTACGCCTGGCTCCATGGTCTTTATTTACTATGCCTGTCCTTGTTAGCCTTAAAAAGGACATTTAGTTCTGCTCTGCATGTTCTCTTGAGCCCTCCCCTCTTCCACTGGTATCAACGTAAATTTGTTAATTTTAATAGAAACTGACTAATCTTTTGACATTAAAATTAGAAGGAGAAAAATATATAACCCAAACCACCAGACTAACTTAAATTCTAAATGGAAACAAACCAGACTCCGTTCTGCTTCCCCCTCACAAGATTTGCCAAAACACCCCTCTTTATTTGTCTGCCTACTTTTAGTTGTCCCCATCTCGACTTGATAAAGCTTCTGGTAGTGCTAAGCCACCTGCTTGCTTACATATCTTACACATTTCCCAAAAATGTGTTGAAAGAAGGAGCAATATATTCCAGGGACTTGAAATACACTTACCTGTAAAAGCCCCTACACATGTGAGGGTTAGCATGATGAGTTAAACAGGGAAAACACCAGGTTAAAGATTTATCTCTAAGGACTGCCACAAAGGCTTGATTTAACGAAGTTATTCAATACAATTCCTTGCTGCCTGATGAGGTAAACTGCAGAAAACCAGTGCAAGTCAGAGCCCTACCTTACAATTAGGATGGATATAGGTTAATTTCCTCTTTTTTGTCCCGGATGCACTTTTCAAGGTCGATCTTGAGGCACCTGCTCTTCCCTATGTTTTCCACTTCATGAAACCATGGCTGAGAAACAAGCTGTCCTTGACAAGCCCACCAATAGGACTCAATTGCCTTTCACATTCTTCAACCCGACACCACCCCCATCCCTCCC
>JAOXJK010000001.1:70917090-70958539 GCA_025774025.1 Xenus cinereus
GGTCCTCCCCCAGTCAATCTCTTCAAACACTAATTTCTACAACAATGTTAATCCTCTTAAATGTATTTCTTAACTAATTCAATTCCTGGCAAATTCATATGCATTAACTCCTTCTACAATTACCTTCTCATTTTCAGTCTCTAAAAGTGTAATGCATTATTATAGCATTCCTGGAAATTTACCTTACAATTAAGTGTAGGAGGTCAGCAACTTGGACAATTAACTATGATATAAAAATAATTTGCATTTCTGCTTTGCTTCAAGATGCTTACACAAACTGTGTTCAATCACCAGTACTAAACTGTGCTTATACAGCTTTGTATTGTCTTTGCAATTAGGCATAAAAGTTTATATCCAGGGAATCTTTTATGCCTCATATTAATACTACTTTATGCAGACTGTAGCACAGCTGTGATGCCAAAAGGTGAGCAACAGAACAAAGATTGTGGTCCCCTGTGTCTATCCTCTTCTGTTTCTAGAAGTTGTCCTCTTCTGCTCCTAGGACTTGGAAGTAAGATTCTGCCTCTTACTGCATCAGTCCCTCCGTTTCATTTACTGCATTGGTTCTGGCTGAGATGGAGTTAATTTTCCCCAAGCAGCCCTCATAGTGCTGTGCTTTGTATTAGTAGCTAGAAAGGTCTTGATAACAAATCAGTGTTTTGGCTACTGCTGAGCAGTGCTCACACAGCATCAAGGATGTCTCTCCAACATTCCCCCACCACCACCAGTAGGCTGGGGGTGGGCAAGATCTTGGGATGGAACACAGCCAGGACAGCTGACCCAAAGTGACCAAAGGGATATTCCATACCATATGATATATGCTCAGCAATAAAAGCTAAGAGAAAGGAGAAGGGGGGCGGGCATTTGTTATTACGATGTTTATCTTCTGGAGCCACTGCTACATGTACTGAAGCACTACTTCCCAGGAAGTGGATGGACATCACCTGCTTTTGTTTTCCTTTGCTTCCACACAAGGCTTTTGCTTTAGCTTTATTAAACTGTCTCTATCTTGACCCACATGGTTTTTTTTGAACTTATTTTCACCACTCCAACCTGCTGAGAAGGAGAGTGAGCTTGGTGGACACCTGGCATCAAGCCAAGGTCAACCCAGCACACTAACATACACAGGGAACATCATCTGCCTAATTACAGGTTTTTCCCTTCTGGTACTAAAAGAAACCAGCCAGCAACCCCTGCCCAAGTTTCTCTTGGGGCATCAGAAACATCAGACTGCCCCACATACAATTACAGATGACAAAATGGCAATGTTTGCCTCTACTTATAATTCCCACAAAGCTTAAAATATGGTAGAAAACATGCATTTCAATCAATTTTTTACTGGGAAGATTATTAAGAGTATTAATTGAATAACAAAATAGACAAAACTATTATTTCCAGCTATGTCCCTGAGGTTGTTTTCCCCAGCTTTAAAATATTTTTGTGGTCACACTCGGTCAAATGGAACTGAAGCCAGCAAAGACCAACAGCCTAGATTATCACAGAGATGTTGGTGCGTAACTCAACTCAAGTGCATTTACACCACGTTTTAAATCCAGGTTAGAACTCAGTCTACCATGCCTGTGCCTAAAGATGAACCAATACTGTTCCTACTCCCTTCTCCCATCTTCCTACTCGCTGTTGTGCATTCCTGTTGCTTACCTCGCTTCCACTCTTGGGCTCTCCAGACTCTTCTGCAAACCTCTTTCACTCATTAAACAGGCAGAAATTTAATGCAGCAAAAAGATTGCTTTCCAGGTAGTGAGCCGATTTGTTCCGCAGAATGATTCAACAAGTGTCAGACCCACATAAGCAAAAGAGTAGGAAACGGGAGCCAAGAGCATGAGAAGGGAGGATATAGTTTTAAACCACATTTCACCTTAGCTAACCAATAAAAAGGAGAACAAAAGCACAAAAATATCTGGATTTAAGCATCTATGAAACAATATTCTGTAAGTTGCCTTGCGTGAGTCCCAGGGGGACATCCTATTTTCAATGCATCTTCCATTTGGCTCAGCGTAGTCATGTGGATAAATTGATAAGTCCCTATTTTGTTTACAAACAGGATTAAAATCACATGAGGTAACCAATCAGAGGGCAATTATAGCATCAGAATTTTTAACTAATTTTTCCACTTGCAAAAAAGCATTTTGAAATCTTGTTTTACTAGGCACAGTTCAAACCGTTACTCAAATGCAATTACCCTAATGGTAGACTGAGACAAAGGAAAAGATTCTCACGGCAAAACAATTACGTACTTACAGTTGTGAAAAGGTTTTCAGAAGAAATGACTGATATTGTACGCTTAAACTTTGACTTTTATTCTAAATTGTTAAAAATTAACCCAAGTATACTTACTGCAGAATTTGTGCTTTTGCCAAATGGTTTTAGCTGTACATTTTAGAGTACTCACTCAGATGTGAAAGACACAGCCTGAATACTTCGTTAGAAAAAAATTTAAGCCCATCTCTTTCTCTTTCCCTCCCCAAAAAAGGGCCAAGAGCTACAGCTGTCAGACCCCTGAGCATGAAGTGCTGACTTTAAGAGTGCATGTAACTGTGTAGGTTTACAGGCTAGGTGGTGTCCTAGTGAAGCGTGACACAAGGTCAAACTGGAAGAGGGGAATGAGTTTGTGTTTCTCAGGTCTTAAGTGGCTGTTTAAACCCTGAGTTAGTGGGTGAAAATCAGTGCAGGCAGAATCATTGGACTCTTCTTGATGTCTTGGAATGATTTGGAAGAAAGTGTAGCCCTTCCCAGCTAGTATAAAACACTTGGAGGCTCAGATATAGGGCAGAACTACTGGGTCTGAACCAAAAGTGGAGAAAATGACCTCAGCATCCGAAGCACAGAGACACAATATCGCTCTTCTCAGCATTCCCAGCTGCTGGTCTTCCGTGTTTCTCCTCACCATAACAGCCTTTTTGGATCTATTTTTGAGGTATCCATGTTTAATCACTTACTTTATAACTGGGGAGTTGTTAATTCCAGAAGGGGGCAAAGATCCTAATAATTAGGCACTGCGACATTCACTAGGAGCACCCTCTCCTTTAAGACTTTTGTTGAATGATGACAATTCACTAAAAGTGACAGATAAAAAAGCCACCATTGGACACACAGCCGTTGTGCTTGTCCTACGGGCTACTAGTTACTGATTACTGGACATTACAAAATCAGAGAGTAGTTTGACCAAGCATAAATAGTTCTAGCTAATGTGACAAGAAGAGATAATGTGACTTTGATCAAACGGTAGACATTCAGATCTAAGAATCAGCAGATACACCTTCAAGAACTGGTGCTGAAGCAAGTTTCATCTGTGACCATAAGTCTCTTGACACTTGTGTTTGTCTCCCTCACAGAAATAACTACTAAGGGACATGGAAAGCCTAAAGGCAAGGTCTAAAAGTGTGGTGAGGGTGGGATTTGGATTAATGAAAGCCTGGCTTTGAGCACAGGCTCCAGGGCAGTGTTTCTCAGCTTTCTGAGGGAGCACCCAGCCTTCCTGAAAAACCTCCGCGGACTAACACATACCCTATATGTGGTTACGCTGCTGGGAGGGGGAAATAACACACCAGCAAGATACTTGGATTTTGTATTACGCATTATGTTTTTCTCTCAAAAACTTGCAAATCTGCTGCTGTACTGAAAAATATTTTGTAGGGCCTCTGCTGATGCCTTACAGACCACTGCTGGCTGAGGAACCTGGCCTGCTCAGTGCTGCATCGGAGCATGAGGTAAGGCATCTTTCCCTGTTATTTCTTAGAATAAAAGTTCCTAATTGTAAATTTCTGAGAGCGTATTTTCTCAGTTCTTACACAGAAGAATATTTCTCAAATTAAAATCTGTTAACATGCTTCCAATATGTGAAAATGACTTTGTTGACAGAGATTTCTATTTTCAAATCTCCTTATCCATCATAACTATTTGAAAGTGAGTTTCTGAGATGCATGCAGGTATTTTCAGTATCTACAGGAAATAAGCAAACCAGTGCAATAAAAGCCGTTGTCTGGAGTTTTAATTAATTATTAAATAAATAACCATTAACTAAATTTTCATGAGATAGAAAGTCATACTAACATCACATACAGGAGTGTAATGTTACAGTCTAAGTAGGATTATTTTGATAAACAATAATTTCTGCTCAGGGTGAGTAAGGTTGAAGATTCAGATCCAGCAAAGGAATCACAAGAAATGGAAAGCAAAAATTCCAGTCAAATAAACACCTCCCTATGGCATGCACTTAACATTTTGCTTTAAATACTTATCTCTAGCTCAGAAAAAAAAATAACCCAGATGGCAGTTTAAGTGATTTATATTTTGTGTCTACTATCATATGATTTTCTAGCTCCACATTAGAGAACTTTCCTTTTAAAACTTCCCCTAGATTTCATTATCAGTAATGTGCATTTTGGAAACTGTAAACAAATAAGTGCCCTCTTTCCTCTTGAAAAGAAAAAATAATAAATGCGAAGAAGAAAAAAAAGGTATTATCTTTTTAAAAGCTGAAGTACCTCTTCAGGATGATGGCTTTAATTACTGCATGTATCAGCTTATCTCAGCTGACTTTTGAGGTTTAAATGCCTTTTTCCAAAGATTTGGAACTGCCCATTATAAAATATTTACTCTTATCCATAGCACTCAATTTTGGCTAATTCATATTAGCATATTTGCAAAGTGCTTTAAAGTAGGCACTTATGTGCTGAACATTCGCAGAAGACAAAAGAATTTCACTTACTGATATGCACAAGTATAAACTTGGTTCATCTTTAAGAGCAAAATGAAGAGAGAGATGTTTCAAGGGCATGTTCCTTTGGACACATGCTCACACAGACACAGAAAAACACACACGGACTAACAAGAGTTTTCCCAAGTATTGTCTACATTCACACCTTCTCTCTGGTGTTCTATTTTTCTGTAGCACAATGAGAAAGGAAGTTCTATTGGAATTATATCAGTCTTAGCTTCATACAGAACGTGTCACAGAGACTTCTGCTTACAAATGAACAAAGGCTAGTATCCATACATTTGTTTCCACAGTCCCAGAGGAAGGAAAATAGGTCTCTTACAGGAATAATGAAAGAAATCATTCCTATGAAAACAGTGCTTTCCCAGAAAAAATATTAGACTGAAAATAGATGTATTTTAATTCTTAGTTGCCTGACAGAGCTTTTATATTTTTTTCAGGCTTTTTGGAAGCTAAAGGATGTTGGGGGAACATTTTGGGGTGAGTGAGCGTTCTCAGTCTTAAAGGAGGTAATTGTAGCCTACTTGCGTGCTCTGTGTGCGTAAAAAAGTGCCTGAAGGACTACACCCATAAGGCACATACCTGGGACTTCTGTGTCTTTTCGGTGTTGGATGTGGTTAGGTGACACTGAGAAGCACCTAGCATGTATAACCCATATAATCTGCTTTTGTTCCAGCACACAGCCTTCAGCAGTGGTAGTGGCAACTGAATGAAGGTAAGGAGTCACTCCCAGCCATTTGCCAGCGATCAGCAACATGTACAAATGAAATACCTCTCCAAAAAAAAAATCAGGAGTAGAGATTTGAAATGATGATAGGTTCACACTGCACAGTTCAGTAAAATTCAGTAAATTTATGTAAAATTCAGTGTGTATGAAATTCAGTATTTTTCTGTGTAGTGATTAATTCACAGATAATACAGCACTATAGAGAGTCTATGATGTCTTAGCATATTGAGTTCCCACATTCATGGGATTTCTTCTAAAGGCTATATTTGCACAAAGTTCACTGCTTTCTGCATTATCAGTCCACCACTTGAAAAACTGAGACTACAAGTATTTTTTTCTGTCTGGACAGATCCTGTTTGAGGGGGCGCTCTAATCATTCTAATGCTTCATTATAAGGAAAATACCTTGGGAGTCAAGTATTTGTATAGAATCAGGTATACCCTATTCTTAGCAAGTAGTTTTGTTGAAGATCCTCATCTAGAGTTTCACAATAGGCATTAGAGAGAGTCAGATATTTCCAGAGAGTAATTTATCCCGTCTTAAGACAGCTGTCTAAAATAAGTGGGAGGAAACGGTCTCTGGAGGTGCTTCTTTCTTCCCTTTTATTTGAAAGTCTAGAGAGCTAGCATATTCTAGGTAACTAACTTTTAGACAGATAAAAATCAGGTCAGATAACACCTGTCCTGGTTGTCTCTCCTTGTCATTCTAGATCTACCCATCTTGGCCAAGAAACAAAAAGATCTGCCAGCCAGCAGCTCCAAGTCTAAGATAAGGAGCCCCTCACCATTGCTTATGCAAGCAGGAAATTCAAATGGATAAATGGTGTTCTTACAGAAATCAGCAAAAGTCCTCTGTAAAAAAATGCAGAGTTGATGCAAAATTATCGGTCCTAGTCTAAACATTATATATAGCAATGAGTTACCTACCAAAAACAGGCCTAAATACACTCTAAATACAATACCTGATTTTGGAAACACTAAGGACTCAGTAGCTCTTTCCCAGCACTGCAGTTGTAAACAACCACGAATGTAACTAATTCAGGAAAAGGTGGGAATACAAGCTGTGTCTTCACAGAACTGAGCACAGAAGCAATCATGGGTTGCACATCCCATGGGACATGGCATGGCAACCCAGAGGAGGATGTCGTCACATAGATTAGGTTCACTATCATTTCCCCCATCAGTTCAGAGCTGGACCACAATCCAAGCAATGTTTAAAACCATGTTTTTTCTCAGTTGTATCTCCTGAGATCTGCTTCTCTACTGCAGGAAACACAAAGGATCTTAGAATTTTACCCCTCACTAGTACTGATCGGGACAGTGGCCATCCAAAGCTGTGATAGTTGAATAGCCATGCAGCTCTCAGTTAAATGGAGGCAAAAGGACAGTATTTCTAACACAGACAACACGGAATTTTCTTCTCAGGGTTGTGCCCTGGTCTGGGCATACACTCCAAAAACTTCACTGCAAAGTTAAACCTTTGAACAGACCAGAAAAACTGTCTGGAAACCTCACAAGACAGGGTCCTTTACAACATTTTCTCTCTTTTCAGCTGCTCATAGAGGTCACAACATCTGCACAAAGCAAAATACCCTTCTCAAGATATTTTGGGAACCTACTCACTCAGAAGACAGAGAGGAAGGATGCAAAATACAGAAAGACATAATCATTTAACTGATCTTCCTTCAATCAAAAATGTATTTCTTCTGGCAATGGTTATACTAGATTAAGGTAAATTGTGGGGAGTCACAAGGTCTCATTTTACTGGCCAGTGAAGAAATTAATAGGTAAGAGCTTGAGCTACTCAAGTCCGGTAGTGAAGCACCCATCTGCCTTTAACACAGAAGGTGGTGTAGTCTTTATCCCTGTATATGCAGAAACAGAGAGAGGCACAAAACCTTCTGCTCATTTCTTCTTCTCATTCATCTGAATTCAGATTTAGTTTGGCTATTCAGTAATATTTCCTTTCCTCTCACCTCAACAGAGTACATGTCAGCAGAGACTAGATGAAGATTCAGATCTGTCTTCCATCCTCAGCTCTGCCATCAACTCTGTGCATGCCCCTTAACTCATCATCACCTCAAGTTTTTGCCCTGAAACACAAGAACAATTAATAGTAATTTATAGCAAGCATTCAGATCCATACACTAGAGATAATATTTACCAAGCATTCAGATCCATATATTGGAGGTAATATTGTCTATATGCAAAACATTAATTGTTGCCTGTTTTCATGACTATTTATCTATTTAAGCTAGCAAGACTGTCATAACAGTTTCTCTTTTAAGAAAGCATTTTAGCACATTGATTTCCACTTGTACGGATTTGGGGATTTTGCTTCTTTTTTCTGTTTTAGCAAAACAGGTTCATGTCTTCTAGCCTTGTGGCAAACTTTATGAAGGCATAAAATTCTTTAGTCTTCATAAAATTTGCCACAAGGCTGGAAGACAGTCTGTTACACAAACTTCTATTTTTAAATGTTAGAAAACAGAAGTGTTCCAATTGTCAAAATAGCTTTTCAGAATAAATTACCTAAGAGAAAAAAAAAAGTTTAAAAACTACTGATACAGTTTTGGGCAGTACCTCCTTTTTAAAGTACAAAGGGATTTGTTGTGTGCTCAGGTCGTCAGCTTTCCACTAACGAGGCACATTGTCTCATGAACATACTTTAAGAAAAGTTAAAGGAACAAATGTACTGTAGGTTGACTGGCAGTTCAAAGGCTTCAAAGTCTCTCTGGAGTCTTTTCCTCTAAAAAAATGACATTAACTATGATTCATCAATCAGTGGTTTATGTAACCTGATAGCATTTCACTTTCGCTATCCATCAAGTCCCCAAGTTTTTTGGTGTGTGATAATGTGCTTTGTGTGCAGAGATATCATCAGGCTACATACTGGTTACTAGAAAATGCTTAAAGGGGATACTCCTGGCCTTTCTAGGTACACTTTACGTAGGGACCTCTTCTAAGACAGATCAATCCTAAAAGGTGTGAAACGTCCGCGTGGAAGCTACAGGAACATGGGCAAAATTTTGAGAATCAGGCACTATGCATCAGCCCATGAGCATGGCTTTCTAACTACAAACACCTCATTTTTAAAAGATGGGAAATTTTCATGGGGTCCCCCAAAACAGGTATTCTTGCTCAGAAAGGTTTACATTGCATGAAATATAAATCCTCTTTTGACAACAGAAATTAAAGAACTGACTTCAAATAACAATGTACATTCAAGACTTTTTAATAAAAAATACCTTACTTCTCTGGTGACAATTTTTATGGTGCTTCTAACAGTTGTTTATTCAACTGCTACAGACTATTATAAGCATTATAGATGGCAACGGGATGATATATAACCTAGAGCAGTGGGCTTTAACGATCCATAACACCATGGAGAAGGTGACAACTGCTTACAAAATAATTTAAGATTCTTTTAACCCTTCATAGACTTAAATTATATGAAATGTTATGTTGGTGTGAAATTATATGTGACATTGCCAACATTCTTCATTTTTTAACAGAATACCAATAATTATGAACAGTTTGGCCAATCATTCTCTAAACTGAAACTAGCCATTTACAGCCTGTGAGAATGCACCAGGAAAGGGGACAGGCCCTCTGTGAAGAGTAACAAAATCAAGCCTACAGTCACTAGAATCAAAGTCACTAGCCAGAGGACTACCCCTCCAGATGAAAATGTGGAGTAATCCTGTAAATCAAGAAAAAAAAAGGAAAGATGACCACAAATCTAGATGATAGTTTATGCAATAGAATAGACTCTAAGCCCAAAACCACAGTTTAAAATACCCATTGTAATAAACACTTAGTACATACTCAACACCCACAGATTTTAAAGATGCTTGTCCTGAAGTATGTGCTTCTGCTGCTCTGCACAAGGTTCTTTTCTGAATCAAACACTATGATGAGATGACTTTTCAGCTTTGTCCCATTGAAACTGTAGCATTCATTGGCAGAATATGCATTGATATGAAATTATTTTAACATGTTAATGAATGAAAGTTTCCAGAGCCTCGTATTTTTGTCTTGAATAATAGAGTGCCATCAATTTTCCACTGGTAATTAGTTCAATAACAGTTTACTGCAAAAAATGTCACCTTTTGAATAAGTTGTGTCACTTGCAGCTCCTAAAGTATTTATGAGAGACCACATTTAAATAATGACTTTTCCATACCTTTCATGTTTTCTAAGGATTATCTCAGCCAAAAGTGGAGTGGTTGCTAAACAGATGGAAACAGCAATATTTGCTGTAAAAGACACTACCATAACAGAGCAAAAATCCACTACTTTTTTCCAGATACATATGCTGAAGTCCAAATGAATTTTTAATCACTTCTTACAGTAGAGAGACAATTTCACGTACTGATTCATGTTCCCTGTGCTTATCAAAACCTTTTCTCAGCTCCAGGTAGAATGAAAAGGTCAGGCCTTGCACTCACACATACAATAATTCAAGCATACAGTAAATGCAGCCCTACTGCACTTCTTTCTAAAGAAGGGCTATCTTATTTTGCTGTCATATGTGCTGACATACCATAAATAAGTTAATTTCTGTTTCGTGGTATTGTAAACGTAAATCCTCCTACGTAAGCTAGTACACTGCATTTGCCCTTAGTGAAAAATTATTACTAACGTGACTGATTCTCAGTTCAGCACAACTCTCCTTTTCAAAGAGCAGAGAAAATGCCACTATTAATAGCAGACCTGTCAAGACAGCATCATCTAAAAGACTCAGAGTGTTTCAAGACAAAGCCAGATTGTCATTCTCTTGCTGCAGTTTGCAGTGGGGGCAGGGAGGAGTGGGGGAAATCTGATTATAAGGAGTGAGACAGTTTAAAAGAAAACTTAGTTAAAACTTATGCACTGAATCAGGTGGGAAGGGCTGACATGATTCTGTGTAGATCTATTTGGAAAAACAGCAGTTTCTCTAACTGGTGAATGGTTCCGTTTGCTCTGTACTTACTAGCGATTCACCTCCACTAAGTCTTGGGACCATAGAAGGTGGTTCCTGGTCTCACTGTATCTTCTATCTGTGCTCTTTGTGAGATGCTGGGGTGGGCAAGAGGGGGTGGAGAGTTCTCACAGTTACACTTAGTAAATCAGAAAACAGCACTTCTGTACATATCTATTACTTAATCTCTTTTTACCGTTACAAGAGCACTCAGAGAGACCTCATTCTGTACATTCAGTAGCAGGTCCCTCTGGGGAGACCTTATAGCAGTCTTCTAGTACCTAAAGGAGGCCTACAAGAAAGACAGGGAGGGACTCTATCAGGGAGTGTAGTGATAGGGCAAGAGGTAACAGTTTTAAACTGAAAGAGGGGAGATTTAGACTAGATATCAGAAATAAATTCTTTCCTGTGAGGGTGGTGAGACACTGGAAAATGTTGCCCAGAGAAGCTGTAGATGCACCATCCCTGGAAGTGTTCAAGACCAGGCTGGATGAGGCTTTGAGCAACCTGGTCTGGTGGGAGGTGTCCCTGCCCGTGTCAGGGGGGGTTGGAACTTGATGATCTTTAAGATCCCTTCCAACTCTATTGATTCTATTATTCTATGATCCTGTGATAATATAGTCTCTCTGGACTATTCTGTAAGGAGCAACCCATGCAGTGAGCCAGGATGCGAATTTACAATGCACTGACTTTGTAAGGAAGTACTCCCAAGCAAGCGCCATAGGCTTCTTTTTAGCAAAATTATTTGTTCTCCTTCAAAGAACACATAAGAGTTCACATATTATAGGACTCCATACACTATTGTAGCAGTGGTATGTATACATGACAGCAAAATATTTTAAAGGAACACATTTTTATAGATTAATTCTTATAGACAGTGACTTTAGATAATTATCGTAGCAGGAAGCAGTGGACGGCTTAGATTACCAGAAAGGAAGAATAGTAGTACTAATTCATATTACTTACTTACAATTATCACTGTCTAGAGCCCTTGTAAGTGACATTGATAACCAAAAGAGAGTTCTGCTTTTGGTTTCAGAAACAGACAGACTTCTGGAAGCAGGTTTCAGAAGAGACAAGGGCAAAGAAAATCAAGAATTCAAACCTTCTGCTGTATTCAAAGGTAAATTGTTGGATACTACAAGCCAGTAGAAACCATGCAAATAAAACTCTATAAACTGTAAGTAGGAGGGGCATTAGGAACTATAACTAACTCATCAGTCACTGTGCCATCAACCCTGACTTTTCTGATCTAAACATGAGGTTTATTCCTCTTGCTTGGGAGACTCCCAGCTGTAGGAATTGATTCAGCACAAACTCTGCTGAGCTCATTCTCGGAGTGATCATTATCAATAGCCCTTTGAGGCTACATCATTGTTCTGTCAATGGTGTGAGCTGAGTAGCATAATACATCATAAAAGCTGAAACTAAAATATTGATAATTATACAAATGATTTCTTTCCATTTGCTAGTCAATTCCATGGATGGCCACCCTTCGTTTCTGAATCACCTGTTTTTTCCACTGGGGAAGAGATTATTAACTTTGCTCCTATTATCTCTTCTGCTGTTTCTCCCACATTTCTTTCACAAGTTTAACATCAGCTTTGGGATCAAAAAGATCCCAAGAAGATCAACAAGAACAGCTCTTTGAGTTTTCATCAGTGCTGAAATGGCCCACACCAA
This sequence comes from Xenus cinereus, assembly GCA_025774025.1. Lineage (NCBI taxonomy): Eukaryota > Metazoa > Chordata > Aves > Charadriiformes > Scolopacidae > Xenus > Xenus cinereus. The sequence continues at coordinate 70,929,201 of JAOXJK010000001.1, forward strand.
ACAGGAGTAACAAAGAAAGTTGTGCTAGCAAAAGCATATAAAACAATATTTGAACAAAGCAGATATGCATAGCTTAAGTGCTAACAGTACAACTCCACACACCTGAAATTACAAACATTGTAGTATTCATCAACACAGTACCAAGCAAGGAATACTGGGAATAGAGTATTATAACCAAAATTTTCAGACTTTGGCATCCAAATGTAAAAATTTAGAAAACAATCCAGATTCCTAATCATAGGTGTCTAGTGTAATTTTAGACTTCCTCTGATGTTCCCCCTAGTCTGCAGTTGCTACGAGTGTCCTGCTAGCTAGGTTCATGAATGTCAGCCCTGGATATCCTAGGACATCTAAAATGATAGCAGGAAACTAGGTTTAGGCACCAGATTTGCTCCTCCAATTTCAGATTTGGCCATCTGAACACAAGGCATTTAGTTTTATTCAGAGATGCTGATACTACCAGTGAAACCTTTTTGTAATACTTTTGTTTCAAAGCTTGATTCAAACTTATTTAAAGGAATCAAAGGCTAACAAAATTGTTATAAAAATGAGGTAATTTTGTCAGATCACATGAAACATTGTGCTCAACTCATATAAAAGCTACGAGCACTGACACATGCACCATTCTGTTTCATTACTGGTAAAATTTACAGTGATACATATTAATACTGCTGTTGCTATGATTTCTGGTTTATTCAGAAATTGAAATAAGCTCATTTTAGGTTAATGCCTAAAGCTTTTCCTTTTCTGTTTTGATACAACAGGCAAACTAAATCCCGAGTTATTCACACACTTCTAGTTCCTGGTAGCTGAGCAACAATGTAATTTACTGGAGAGATCTACCTTACACAGCAGAAAAGCAACTGATAAAGTGTATGAACAGGTAATATGGCTTTTTGTCACTCTCACAAATGGGAAAGAGACATCCATTACCAAAAGTCTTAATGTGTGTTATTAATGTTATTAAGCAAATGTGGAACTCAGAAATTTAAAAACAGCCATTAAAAGTGGGAAACAGCTGTCCAGCAGGTGTCAAGAATAGCCTAAGAAAAAGGTAAATATGAGAAAGAGAGGGACACAACCTTAAATGTTAGTCCCTGAGCACGTAATAGAGCTAAAGCACCCCTGATGGAATTCATTTCACGTTCATTGAGACACCTGCAGTGCAAACACCTATATCTGAGCAAGTCACCCAAGCCTGTTTTTACAGTCAAAAAGGAGAAACAGGCACAAATCACCTGAGCTATTTTAGATTTACAGATTAGAAACAGGCACTAGAATGGTCTCTCTATTAATCTCACATTTAGTCAGATAAATCCCACTTCACAGTATGTAAAAGCAGCAGACACTTGAGATGAGGCTGGTTCCCTGTTTGCCTGCTCAAGCACATTACCGCGCAGAGCGTGTTCACCATCTTGCAAGCCAAGACATTTCTGTAGGTAGTTTCCAGAAGGGGAACCAGGGCATTGGCATACCACGTGTTCTGGATTCTTTGTAAATTCAGTTCTGATGTCCCCTAACCCTCATATAGGCAAAATACTTTAGACAAATCTTTTCATGCAGACTTAAGTGCCAGTGTAAGTATGAAAAATCACCATGTAACTACTCAGGATAGAATTGGTCATGGGTTTCTTCACTGAGAATACTTGATTTTTTTCTTAGGCTGATAACATTTGTTATGTACACTGATAAAGGGTTTTTTCTAAGATCAAGGTTAAGGAACTTTGTCAGTGATAAAAATAGCTAATCACTAAATATAACTAACCACTTCATTGAATGGTACTAATAGCACAGTACTTTGTGCCAGGTTCTTGAGTTATGGATCGCTGTGTTGTCAAAGAGATTCCACAATTTCATATTCCACTCTTGTTTGTGTGGGAAAACACTACTCCTGCGTAAGATAACTTGTAACAGAAGCCGTAATACCTTAATTTTGTTAATGTTACATCTGACTAATAGCTGGATAGACTTCTTTCTGACTCTGCCAAAAACCTATGTGGCCCAGGAGGCAGGCCATGGTCCTGGGACATCATGAGCCCAGTTTCATTTCTACGGTGCACTCAAGAATCAGACTTTCCCTTCTTCCCTCAAAGAAGAGAAAGAGTGGCTCCCCAAGGCCACCTGCAGGAGAGCTGGAACTGGGATTTGGGACCAATGTTTCTTCAAAAAGCTTGTTTCACTTTTCTTATGTTAACCCTTTGATGCAAGCTTGACACAACAACCATTCACTTAGCTGCCTTAAAACATGACAGATTCTCAATATTCAGTCCAATCTTTTAAAATCTTAGATGCAAACTGCATCTGATCTATCCATTGCTTTTCAGGAGTTGAAACAACATGAGCTTGCTTTTTCTCAAGAGCTGAGCATACACACCCCTACTGAGCGTCTGTGGGGTGTGGATCTCTTCCCAGCCTGGAAGAATTGAACCAAGGCATTTTTAAGTTAAATATTCAAGCAGTGAATACTGGCTGGTGTCAATCACCAACCAGATTATTTTCATAATTGCTTTTTTAGCACAATTCTATCTCTGTAAAATGGGTCTAATCATGCCTTCATTTCAGACGAGTGGAATTGCTACACTGAAAATAGCACCAGAATCTTATTTCACTGTAGTCAAATGCTACAGTGAAAATCACAACAGAAGACTCTTTGGAGAAATAAACTTGTTTCAGATATTGCACAGAACATATTGTCACGGTGGAGTCAAAACAACACTATACTTACTTCTCTTACGCTGGGACTGTCCATCCAGAGAAAGATGACAGGAACCTGGGGAGAAAAAAAGTATATGACCATAACACAGAGAGCAAAATATCCAGAAGCAGCATCCTATTTAAAAAAAAAAAAAACCAACAACAAAAAAACCCAACAAAACAAACAAAAAAACCCCAGACATTTCATCACTTGCTAGAATCTTATTTGCAGACTAGCTGTTGTATCAGGTTAAGAGGCTACTATCCCAGCTAAATATTCCTTCTGTATTCAACTCAAGCAGCATAGACACCTGAAGAGAGCCAACACTGGAACTTTAGCCATTTCAGTGAAAATCTGGTATTACAGACTAAAACACCAAAGGAGGCTTCCAGTTAAGGCAATGCACTGGGCATTGAAGCAGTTATGAATTAATTCATGTTCTGCAGGATATGGAAGATGCATATGATAACTTCTTATCACAGAAAACTTTGCCTGAGCTTCTGTGCCAGCGTCTACACCTCCATAAATAATTGAAAGTCCTGTTTTCCAAAGGCATCTGAGCACCTAAAGGCAACTAATGAAACAAAGGGAGAAAAAAAATGCTTAATTCCCACTGAAATGGTGGAAAAAATTATTCTAATCTGTATCCTTGGAAATCTGCAATCAGGTAATTTATTAACACTGGATTTACGCTATTAGAAAGCTGTATATATTTCCCTGAACACACTAGAGTACACTAGTCACACTAGAGAAATAAATTTGCACATGCAGCCTTTGTTCTGGCATTTCCGAACTTTTTAATCCTAATCTTTGCCTTCTTAAAGATTGACACAATTTTCATGCATGACATTAAATATCTAACAGTGTTAGCAAAACATCAGATTTTACATTAATAATGACAGAATTTTCATTCATATTCATACTTTACTGAAAATTGTACATGATTTCTAGCTTGTTACCCTGAATGATCACCCTTTCTGTCAATTTAAATAATTTTCACTCTTTTCTTATTCCTCATACAGCTTTTATCTCTTCAAACATTTTTTTTTTTCTGTTTTGATCATTATATGCTTCAACAACAAGCCTCCACAACTTTAACTATTCTATCTTTTCTAAGATCCCTGTTTTCTTATATTTCAGTTACTGGTGATCTGGTGTTTCATTTACTCTGGCTTTCTTTATAAGTTTTGTTACCTTATTTAGCCCTTGAAAACACCCACAGGGAATATTACCTCAGCATTTTAACAGAACAGTAAGAATTGAGGCTACAGTTCTGATGTGCAATCTGCTATTACATTATCTTCACGAGGGCATCCTGCATATACAAGGTTAATATTTACCGATGTGCTAATGTAGTAATGACCTATCTGCCTCTGCTCCTCTCTGGGGTACTTTCTATCTATAGGGATGGGAATTAATGACAGTGTCTCTGTGCTGCCTGATGTCAGAGCTGAGAAAGGTGTGAAGGGTATATAAGAGCCGCATTACTTGTCAGCAAGGAAAGGGGAAAAGGGATACTCCAGAGCTAGATGCAAGCGTGGAATTGTTCTGTGCATCCTTCTTGCTAACACAGGCGTGCTTCTTCAGTTAGCTCCCTGACCACTTAAAGGTAAACAATTTCCTTTTTTTGTTTTCCTAACTTAAGATGCAGTGCAACAGATGTGCTTTCAGGAAAGAACAACATTTCTCATTATTAATCAAAAGCAGTTTTCAGGAAAAGGCTAAGATAACTTCAAGGTAAATTACACCTGGGACCAGAATTTGAGACGGGGACATGTTAGGAAATGCAAACCATGGATAAGGGAAAGGATTGAAACTACTAGATGGAAAATGAACATTTATTGTTGAGAGCTATCTGTCTGAAACTGTGTTGTGTCACTGAACTCGGGGAGATCATTTTTTTACTCTAGCCTGTGAAAAAGACTAGCTGCTGTTTACTTAGGACAGAATGGGCATCAATAATAGGATATGCTGAAGAGTATTTGGGTTTGCTTTCAGTTTTGAATCATTATCCTTTTCAGAAAGTTTGGAAGCAAAGATGTGCCACCTAAAGCTGTCAGTTTTCTTCATTGCACTTTCTGTCACTCTGAGCTGTTTGGAAGCTACACCTATTGAGAAGTGAGTAATAAATAATCACATTTATTTCTTTTTAGGGGAAAAGGTGTTGAGATTATTGCATTAATCTCATTTGCTTTCATATCTCAAATAACATGAGCAAAAATAGAGCTATTCAATCTCACAGGATATTTTATTGTTGTTTAAAGATTACTGTCTGTGGCTGATGATCTATCTGATGGTACTTCCAAGAGACAAGGATGGATATTGCCAGTAATGTCACGGAATACATTTTCAGGACTTAGTGAGGAAATGCCAGAACAACCAGCAGCAAAGACAAAAAGGTATTGGTTTGCCTTTTTTTTTTCTAGTCATACCAGTTAGGATTAGATTATGAAGCAAACTTCATGGTAGTGATATTCTGTTACTTGAGACCCTTTGTGTATGTTCTTTATCCTCAAAAAGAGCTTAAAATACCCTTCTTCTTGTAATTAGAGCCATTCTGTAAGCATAAAGATCAAAGCATTCAGGGTAGAAAGGGAAATCCAGACATAAAACTTGCAAATCATTTAACCACTTTACAATTACAATGCTTTCATAAATTAAAAAGGCTACAAATACTACATTACCTTGAGAAGAAAGGTGTGTTTTGAAAGGGCTTTCTTATTTAAGTTTGTCACATTTCCAAGAAGGAAAAAAAAAAGGAAACATACCCTTCTTAATAACAGTAATGCTCTGCTAGAATAGAATTATTTTGTAACATAACCATTTCCTTTAAGTAACTAGTATTTCATTACAGTCAGAGTTAAATACCAATTTAATCATGGGCAGAAGGAAAAGAAGCAATTGGCTCTAATAGAATTTAACTAGTCTGAATTGCATTCATGTTAATAAATCCATAAATCCAATTTCAGGTAATGTTTTTATGAATAAAATAGTATTTTAAAAGTATTTGCAATTTCTACTAAAAGATAATCAGCATTGAACTATTCTAATTGTTCATCAGGCTTTTGAGTGAATTTATTACAATGACAATTCTGGATAGATTCAGTAACTGCACAAGTCTGTATAGTTACCTGCTTCTTTCTTTCTGAATTTATAAAAAAAAAATGTCATTCTTCTATGACAATTTGGCTATCTTCCAAAATATTTTGATAAAGGAGACTAAGTTCCCACACTTTTACAGGTCTTACTTTAAAAAAAAAAAAAAAGAAAAAAAAATGTAATACTCAAACACAAGGCATCACTTTTATGAGTATGACATGCCTTATCTTATCTACTACATGCTTTTCTGGGGCCTTGGTTTACAATCTCTTACTGGGTGAACCGTCTCATTGAAGCACATATTCAATTAAAGGTTACAGATCACAGAGCTACCAGGTAGAATAGGTTCAGTCAGGCTAGACATCAGCTAGAAATCTAGTAGCTTCCTGTAAGGACTGGAGTTTTAAACTCGGAGTGTCAGGGCCTGATTTTGTACCCTCAACAAAAAAGAGAATTCTGCCTCCACAAACAAATCAGGATTTCCATGAGAACCAGATGCTGTTTGAACCTCATATGTTAAGGGCTTGATTAAACTCTTTTTAAATCAACAGAACTACTCATGAAAACCTAAGAAAAGCTATATCAAGACCTATGCAACCATTTCCTGTAAATACAATTACATATTTAAAATATTAATTGCTTAGAAATTGCTGCCTATTTGCCGATGACGAACCAGTATAATACAGGCGTTTCTCTCACAACTGCTACTCCATTTGGATACCTAGATTAATACAGATAACTCCAAAAGAATATATGACATTTTAGATAACAGATCAATGTACTCATTGCTAATTGCTCAGAGTTTGAAACTGGGAAAATGTCACTCTTCACAGTAAATTTTTGCTGCAAACTGTTGTTTACCTCATGTCACATCAACATGAAGAAACCCAAGAAAATTAACAATAACTCAATAAAGAATCTCAGCAATCAAATATTTCTGTCTAAAGGAACAACACAGTTGTCTAAGAAATAAGTTTGAAAACTCAAGCTCTCTTAAGCTAACCACAGTATTGTGATTTAGAAAAAAAAATAATCTCATGCTACATAAATTCTGCACAGAGTTCTGTTGGATTAGACCACAAAATGTTCTCTTAGATATGGATTCTTCCATGGACACTCTTTAAAATCTTATCCAGCAAATTATTATCTCCTACCACAACAGCACTTTCAAGTTGCTGGTGTTTCAACAAAGATGTGGCTGCTTTTCAATAGTGACGAAGTTTCTTTTTAGACAGAGCTATATCTTAAGTGGCACTGAAGTGAGCAGAAGCTGGCAAAGCCTGCCACCTTTCATAATATGTGGAGCAGTTAGGAGAAAGAATCTCTGGGCTCAGTCCACTTGTTACGGACTGGAAGATTACTGTTCACTGCAGTAAGAGCAGGATATGATTCTGTGGGAACAAGAGAACTAAATAAATGTTAGTGATTGACGTTATGTTAGTAATCCTCATGATATCAGCAAGAGCTCTAAATAGATTTAGAAGTTCATCTTAAAGCTAAACATTTAGTCATTGTTTTCACTTACTGTCTTAACTATACTATCATTACAGGTTTTCTAGATGTCATAAACTGGTATGCAGAATATCAATAAAAGTGACATATGACTGTTAAGGTCTTTGCATTTAAATAACCCCCGTCATTAAAACTGATAATAGCACACAGCACAAGATTTTTTTTCAGGCACAAAGTAGGTGGTAGGAAGATTGTAATGTTCCTGTATTTGTGCACATATTAAAAGAACTCCCACATTAGCACAGCTCTAATGCCTATTAGAAGTGGCGTGCTTGACTGCTCATCATTTGACTTAATCTTGGCTCTTTTTGTTTTACCTTAGTAGCCACCACCTGGAGAAACGGAAATGTAACACGGCTACATGTGTGACACAACGCTTGGCTGACTTTTTAGTTCGTTCCAGCGGCAACATCGGAGCAATTTATTCACCTACGAATGTGGGGTCCAATACATACGGAAAGAGGGACACAGTTGGGCTTTCAAGGAGAGAACCCCAAAGCAATGCACAGCTTTAGGGTGTTAAAATGACTACAGTTACAGTTTTCATTCGGAGCTCAGTTTTTAATGTATCAATAACCTCTTTGTCATTTATTACTTGTACAGTCTTAACAGTGCCTTGTTTTCTGCGTGTGCGTGGTTATGTGATTTATGTTCATCCTTTCACTATGCATGTAAAATGACATGCATAGGCTATTGTTTCAACTCCATTAAGAACTCTAGAAATCTGCTTGTCAAATTCCTTTGTTAAAAAATAAATATATATCACGATAATAAATGGAAAAGTAATTGCAACAGGGTTTTTTTTAATTATTATTATTAAAAGGATTAAAAAGAAAATCATGATGTGTATGTCTTTATAGTCACAGTTTGGTAAGAGAAAGAAATTATTTTAATTAAGACCAACAAAAATCAGAATGCTAATAAAAGTTAGGTCCTAATGAAAGTAAAACAGAAGAATCTTCTGGCTTTGAAACACCTACAGCGTCTTGTTTTGCACAACTGAAGAAACAACTAGTGAAACAAGATGGCTGCGTTGTGCGTATGGTTATATCAGTTACCTAACTGGTCTCTTTCCACCTTAATGTGCACTTAACAAGTAGAAGTGGCACAGATTTCCCTATGTACCAAGCATGGGATTTTAAGAATTTACAGTTCTTACTGGTATCAGTAAAATGTAAGGATAGTGAGCATCAGTACTTTAAATAGGAATAAAAGAAAACTCAGGTAACAAGCTAACAAAGAACACCTGTCCTTGGACATTCCTTTCCTTGAACTAGAGTAACAAAGGGAAGAGACAAAACCAATGAGCAGGTAAAGCATCAAAACTTATCACAAAAAAGGGTAAATTTGCTCACTGGCGTATTTACATTGCTACCAAAATCTGAGACAACGAGTTTAGAGATGGGTGGACCTTCATGGAAATTTCACAGTGTTGTTTTCTCCTACCTCAGCCCAGTATCAGTGCAGGCTTAATAAAAATATTTGTTCCTTTATATTGTAACGCAAAGTTTCATAGAGATGACATCCTATATCACAGCAATGGTTGTTTTGTCCATCATTTTCTCAGTGAAGAGTTCACTATCATCTAAAAAACATTATTGTCCAATTATGAAAAAAGTTCAGCAAAAGCTTAGTGATAGAGAAATGAAATCTTAATAATTGCTTTTTGTTCACTTTTTTCTGTTATAAAGTATGCCTCAAGATATCTACATTTTTGCTAAGTTGGATGTTAAATGGCATATTCTCTTCATTTCACAAATAATACATGAGAATAAAAATTACTGCACAGATTTTCTACTGTAAAAGTGCTACTGATTACTCTGTTGAGAGACGTTTCAACCTTCATCAATGTTTTAATGGATATTTATTTTGAATTTTATTGAGAAAACTATTCAGATGATGTTAAACTTGTCTAATATTTCTGCCAGCTTGAAATGCTTTCCATTCAAATTACTTTTGAGATATATTATACACCCATTGTGTGCTTAATTTGTTTTTCAGCTAGAATAGTTACTTTTCAGAAAATAAATGAGGAAGTGACAGGATGGCTCTGAAGTGTCACTGTGACGTTTTTTGTAGAGAGAAGTAACCAAGTGGAGTTGTCCCTTGTGGGTGGATGCTGATTTCTAGGCTGATCCCAACCTGAAATATGTACAACGCTCTACGTATCAGCTTTTGCTCTTTAAGCTACCATTTGACAAACCGAAACAAAGCATAGGCTGCCTATACACAGGCTTGGTGGAACTGTATACATTATCTTCTGCCTTATGTACTCCTGAACCTGATGGGTTTGATACTAACATGTCTTTAACATGTTTGCCTTATTTGGCAAATACTGAAAAATGTTACTCATCTCCCAAATCGGCGAAACAAGAGATGCATCAATAGCTCAGAGGGGGACCATCTCACCTATTTTCAGCTGCTTTTTGTCTAATCCGTTGTCTGTGCTCACCTGCTATTTGGAGGAGAAAGACATCTACCTCCGATTCATCCCAGCTTAGACATCTATTTTAGGATGGGATGAATCACACTCTTGAAGTGCCTCTATTTCTTCATTGATCATAGAAAGTGTCTAGACAATTAGCTGAAAATGGGCACTTAGCTTTAAGATAATTAGAATTAGGCGACATGAATCACACCCGCAGTTGGCATGAACTCTTCAACCTAAAAAAATAAAATAAAAATAAAAAAAAAGTTTAGTACAAAAAAAAACCCAAGACAATACCTCAGGGCTCCAAATCATCAGAGTGATGAACTCTCATATTCTAAACTACATTAGTTAATTCATCAGTTGGAGCATCTTGAGAAACTGCTTACACTGAGACTTGTTTCGCAGTATACACCCTTGAGAACACAACTCTGCTACCCTTCCTCCTGCTGTGTGGTTACAACCAACTGCACTTAGACCTCTTAGAGAAGATGGATTGAAAAAGAAAGAAGAAAAAAGAAAAAAAAAAGAAAAAAAAAAGAAAAAAACAAAGGAAAAAGAAGCATTTAAACATGAATTCATCATAACCCAAACTGTATAACTTCAGAAATCTCAGAATATGAAGACTGCTAGGTGAAGCCTAGTTAAATAACAAAATTAAATGCCTCTATGTATTTTTTTAAATCCCAATATGTATTCATCTGCATCTTTAGGGACATAAATACTTTTGGAGAATCAGGTCTTGCATAGCTTTGGTCCATTTTCAATTACTCTGGATGCCCACCATCTTTCAGACAATATTCCAGAAAACAAAAAATACAAAAAAGGAAAATCAACAATGTAGACAATGTGATAAATAAGGCTATATTCCCTTTTCAAAAAATACTAAATCTCTGATTTTTATTATCTTCTATTAAGTTGTCTTTAAAAGGAACAGAATAGGGACATAATATTGAATTTCGCTAAATGAAAGGGAGAAGAACAAAAGTCATCAAACAAGCAAAAGGGATGTCCAAAAAAAGACAGTATGAACATGAAGAATGTTTTAAATGGAGTAGTGAGCCCTGGGGTCTAATATTTCTCAGGAACTATGACAGCTTCTTAAAAGACAGAATTTCTATTTTTTCATGATGAATGGAGTAAGAAATTGATTTCACTTTTAAAAGCTTGGACTAAAACTAAGAAAGCACACAATATTCATGCAACATAAAATGCACTTTTAATGAACAGCAATTTTTGAATTAATAATTTCAATTTGTATTATGAAAATATAAATATTTTTCAAATAAATAAGGTTGACAAAGTTTCCTTTCACTTTCAACAGGATACTGTTATTAGTAGGTCTGGATTTTACTGAATGGCTTTCTAAAACTATTTGAAAGTTAATACATTGATACTATGAATAAAGTCTATTTCCTGTAATGCACTACTGAATATCCTCAGTAGCTGCCATCTTCACTTTCTAGAATTATGCTGGGTTTGAGTCAATTAGCTCACTTACAAATATAGTTTGACAGGTATGATAGACTCTTTTTTCAGAGTTACAAGGTTAAGTAATTTTGTTGTCTAGCTTCATTATCATATAGAAATGGGACTGCTCTACATTGCTTTTGCAATGCAACTAGCAAAAAGCTGTGGTTAGGTATGACACATCTCCCTGCTGCATACAGAATATAAAAATAATGGTTGAAGTAACATGAAATAGAATCTTTCCATGGGATGACAACTCCTGTTTCAGTCATCTTACTGTTATCTCTATTTTTACACACTCAAAAAAAAATCCTTTATGGAAAAATAAAGTATTTTTGTGAAACTGTGTGAGCTTCAATAACCAAACTCAGACTCAGAACTGAAACCCACCATTTAAACTAAGGTTCAATTTAGGAACAAAGCTGCAGGAAATCTGGATTCTCTACTGATCAGTTTTTCTGAAAATTTTAGACAAAATGGTTTCCAGCTTCAACTGTTATGAAAACTATGTATCCTTAATTAGATCCAGTTAAGAGGTATTTCTCTAACTAAAACTTGTCTTCGTATCAAAATGTTAAAAAAAAAATCTCAAGCTAGGAATCATACATGCCATCAAAAGTTGAAAGTCATGACATCAGAAGCTCACTAAAGAATGAGACAATGGTGATAAGACAATAGTTAAAACTGCTGTTCATTATGCAACAAATTTTCTTCTTGCATGTTAAAACATCTGAACAAAAAGAACACATTCGTATGCATTTTAATGCTAACAATAGGGTTGATGTGAATAACAATCATGCCATAATGTCGCTATTTCCTAGAAATGCTTTTATAAATACAAAACCAGTTTAATTATTCAAATTAAGAGTCTTAGACCTGTCCCTACTTTAATAACATTTTTCCTTTACATTAAAAAGAATCTTTTTTATCAAGCATTAGAGACAGTGAAACTGTTTCTTATAGGCTATTTTACCATATCCTTAATATATATGACTACTGCACAAGTAACCCGAGATCTGCTGTGGAACAACCGGTGACACCAAGGGCAATAGAAACTAATTGAATTTAATTCCTTTAGTCCTGAGTTTTAATTAGTGCATCATCTATGTGGTTGGTTGGGTTTTTTTGTTTTGTTTTTCAAAAGGAATTAAAACACTTGGATATATTAAAATAATTGGAATTGTATTAAATAAATCATTACATGTGTGAATTGAAGTAGTAGGAATCATTTTGGAATGAAATGCTACTCAATATGATTAAAATATGATTAAAACCAGAAGCTGATTATTATTTACACCGTCAACAAAGGCAGATCACTTTATTCAAACAGAATCAGTCCTTACTCATTAAGCAGTCCCTTTGAAAGGGGTCAAAGTGGGACTTGCCTCCACTAAGTGAATTGTGTAAAAATTTAATCAGCTTGTGATTGTCAGTCCAGCACTGAGGAAACTGACCCACTTAACTCTCAGAATATGGGTCATTTTTAAGCACCATTCTTGCATGAGATCGTTACTTGTGTTGTGTAGGAAACCTGCCACATAACAGAGGAATTTTTTTTTTTTAAGTTTTTTTTACAGGGGGGAAGGAGAAAGGGGTCATAAAAACTGGAGGAGGAGATAAATAATGTGAAGGTTGCAAAATACTTCAATCCTTTTTGCAGGAACAGTAAGCAAACAGTAGCCATTTTTCATTTCTAAATTGTCTGCAGTGTTACTATATAGGAAGGAGAGAGAACTAAGATCCTAGAACAGTATATTCTTTCTTTTAGAGAAAACAGAGATTTGAAGCAGATGGAGAGAGTGGGAGATGTTTGAGTGGATCTTAGGAGGAAAGACTGCCTCGCTGCTTCAAGTACTGCTTCAGATTTCAGGATGACCGTATAGTGGTATTAGAGAGATCAGAAGTTGCTACCTACACTGTAACAAAGATTTTCACATCCAGAGGAAGTTAGCAGGACCAGCACTTTCTGGCCCCATTCTGGATGCAGTGTCTTGAAAGATGCTATTGGTGCAAGTGGCCATCTCCTGTACTTCTTGGGAGTTGCTGACTTCTTAACCAATGTCAAAAATCAGGCTGGTTCCCCAGCACTTGGTCCTTCAAGCATCTGCACGCAGCATTTCCTCTCAGTCTGCTTTTTTGTTAAACTGGCTTCAGACATCCTGCAAATTTCCAGGAGGAGTCATCTATGCTGCTTGCAACTGCAGGAGGAGTTGTTAAGTGGGCATAACAGGGCTTGCAGAGCCTCTGGTCAGTGGAAGCCACAGCTTCACCTTTGGTTTACTGAGGTTATCCCTGCATACCTTTCCTTTTTGAGGAAGACTTATTGAGCAAAGACTTTAAAAAAAATTATATTCTTTAATCCATAGTTACTTGTTGGTAACTCACTTTTTTTAAGAAAACCTTTTCCCAAATCAAAAAGCAAAAGTTGCCACTGGTTTTTCCTACATTTTTCTTCCTAATATATTACACTAGAACTTTCCCGAGACCCTATACGTGCACTCCACCTGCTACCATGCAGCTTACACACGGAGGACAAAGCCAAGCCAGATATAAGCATGTTTGGAAAAGACCTAATAAAATTGTCGTTAGATGAACCCAGAGAATGTAAACAGTAAGGAAACCTAGCATGGTGCTACAACATATTTCCAGAAGACAAAAAGTGTTTTTCTCATTATTCATTCAGCATTTTCCCAGCTCAAATCCAGGCAAACGAAGCACAGCACTGACGGCATCAATACCAGTTCTGTAAGCACGACCACATTGAGTGAGCCTAACGTAGCGTAAAGCTACCAGACCGTGATACCTGGAATTGAATGACAACAGAAGTCTGCTCCATCCTAATATTCTTCCTCTTCACTCCACACCTTAGCAATATAGTTTCTGTGAATCACCACTCACAGCAGTGAACAAAAGTAATGAAAAAACCAAGTCTTTACACATTTTTGACATTAAACAATTGGCATTGGAGATGAATGACGCTGCAAAATTATTTCTATCACCATCACCCTCGGTGTTTCTTTCAGATGGAGCAGCCCTAATATCTGAAAGCTATCCCCATAACTAGCCATTGTCCAGTTCAAAAAGAATCTGGAGGAGAGTTAAGACAGTGGTTTTCCAGAACAGCATGCTGCAAAACTGATTCCATAACATCAGGAGAGAAATCACTCTGTCCCTAGAAGGGTATATATGTGTTCAGGTCTCATTCCAGCAGGCAAAATAATTTTACTACAGTTTTCCTGATGCTTATGGGATGCTGAACTAAACGCAGGGGCCCAGCTGTCATTTTTTTGCACTTCCCTAGTTTCACCACTTTTTTGCACTCCAGAATCCACAGCAAAGATACTGACTCACAAATCATCATAAGTAGGGATTTTGCTACAGAACTTCACAGCAGTTTTTCCAGCAAGATCGCTCCCAGTGGGAGGGGGGCTGGTTCCCCCTCTCACTCCAGAGCACACCACAGGAGAACCTGGACTGAAAAAGCCTCTGTCCTGTTGGAGGTTACAGGCTGAGAGTCTAGGAATTGCTGCTTGGACAGGCAGTTCTATCACAGGCAAATGTCCTGTTTTTTTAGGCACTGCTACTTTCCAGCCTGGATTTTGTTCCCTTTTTCTTTTTTTTCCTTCTTCTTGCCTTGGGAAAGTTTAAAGGGGGGAAGAAAGGAGGAAAAGCAAAACAAAAACAAGAAGAAAAAAAACCCTAGCCATTGCTTTGAAAAAAGTACGGCACAGTCAGCATAACCAGCCAGAGGAAAAGATATCTAAATGTTTTTCAAGGCTGCAGACAGTCACAGTTTCAAACAAACAACAGACTCTCAGCCTCACGGAGAGGCTGACTTGAATGTACAACGCAAGCAGCTATGCAGAAATAATGTGGATTCATCTAATGACCTTTCAAGGCAACATGGGAGAGAAGAATTTTCCAACACGAAGGCAAAAAAAACCCAACCTTGAAGCAAAAGGGTGGGTACATTTTTGTTGCTTGTAAAAAAAATTCTCACCCAAAAGTCACAGAGACTTTCAGAGACCTGTATCAAAGCCTCCAAACTTAACAGATCTGTACTCTCCTTCAAAAACTTTCCATCACATATTCAGGTAGCCGTTTCTTAACACATTTAGCAAACTAGAGGGAGCATCTCATTTCTGATGTGATTTTTCAGAAAAGTAACATTTATGTTAAGATTACTACCAAGTCTGGCAGCACAAAACCTGCCTAGAATAAGAAACACTAGTAAACTAGGAAATAACTTCTGAGTCCACTTCAAAACCCCAAAACAGTGGGATTTCAGTTCACTTACAGTACTAATAAAAACGGAAACTTTGTGCAGCAGCAACGAGCCTTGGCATACAGACCATTTAATAGACACTCTGTATATGTGTGTGTGCGTGCACATGTGCAAACACAGCACAGGGCAAAATTCTGCTGAGGTACATAAGTGAAAATAGAGAGCAGCTAAGGTAAAGGGGATGCTATCGGTGACAGAGCTACCTTTTGCATCTTTTGAGATCAAAATGGATCCCAAGGATTCACACCAGCACGAGAATTTAACACTTTTGTCTAACTCACAGGACTCAAAGAAGATCATAAGCTTTGGACAGGTCTTCTACACAGAAGCTAGTTTCATCCTAGAGGTAAAAAACTCAGTTTCTTCATTTAATCATCATATTAAGTAACAAGTTGGACAGAGTAAAGTCTGCAGAGTTTAGGCTACTGCTGCCTGGAAAAGAATCAAGAGTGTTATGTTTTAAGAAATTCTTTTCTGTACCCTCTATTCAGAAACACAAGGAAGAGGCTCCAGTGAGATCAATCAATGGTCATAAATTTTACTGCTCACGTATTACACTGTATTTATTTATATATCCCGAAAAGGACTGGAGATTGGGTATCAGACTAACACTGAGGTTATAAATTGCTCAGAGAAGAAATCTAAACATAACTGTGAACTTCCTCCTCATCCAAACACATACATCACATTCTAATAATTTGAAGTGCAGTTCTAATCAAAAGTGAACTTTTTTTAAATCTAGATATCTGCATCCAACATGTATTCACTAACAAAAATAAGTTTCTTGAGTTTGTTGGTTTGTATTACTGGAGGATTAAAGAACTAGAGAACTAGCACAAATCGCTATGACAGCGACTTTTCTTGTGTTTTCCGTATCCTACATAATCTTATTTTCCCTAAAAGTTTGCATAAAATCTTATAAGTGAAATCAAAATATCCATCAAATGAGCTGGCAAAGACTGTGAACTTTTTTTTTTATTATTATGCTATTATTTTATTATTTATTTTTATTATTACAAGCATAAGATAAAGCATGAATATTTTTCTAAGGATATATCAGTCATTATCACTTACTACCATTTTCTATTTAATTGTACCTACTTGTATCAGTCACGCTTTAAGCCTGTGTATTTTTTCCCTGCTTTCTATTGTAATGCTTTTATTTTTTATATATTATGCTTTTACTTTTCAGTGTATTAGAGGGTATTGTTGCAGCCACAGCACGTACATACACAGCCTACTGCACTTACATTTCCCCAATTTGCAACAAATAGTATTAAGACACCTAGCAAACTCCTCTAGAAATGTCAGCCTTCTGTCCACAACTCTTCCCCTCAACATTGTTTTCCATGAGATTTATCTCCACATCCTGAGTTTAGTTTGCTGCAATTTGTCTTCCCCTGCTCAATTGCTTTTATCCAGCGCTTTCATTCCTTTCTCTTCTTAGAAAAGACAACCTATGAAGAGGTTAGTCTCAGCAACATCTCTGCACACAGACAGGAGATCTTATACCATATAGTTGTGAATATAGCTTGACACATCCTAGTACCAGACAGGTTCCACTACACATACTGTCTTCAGATCTGGGTGCAACCAAAAAGGACACAGCTGTAAGTTGTAAGGCAATGAAGGGGGCAGAAGTTGAAAGGGGCAGCACGAATCCCAGTGAAGTGGAAGCTTTCTATCAAGAGAACACCAGCCGGTGTTGTTAGTGTGATGATTCGCAGCACAGAAGAGCAACTCAGTGAGGGAAAGGAAGAGGCAGTGACAGATGAAATCCAGCCTGGTCACAGGAACTTTTCTTCAGGTACAAGATTCCTCCTTCTGCTCTGTTACGAAGACTGCTTTCCCACACACTTAGCCCCCCTCATCTCCTGTCTCCTACCGTGGCTATTGCTCAGCCTGCCCAGATATACACTTTATCAAATCCTTCCAATACTTTTATTCCCCAGTCCTGGCATGGCCCCTGCTCTCCTGTCCCTCTAGCCTCTTGGCCCCCATGCCATTCTAGAGGCTGATGAGAGCTACCCTGCTATTCTGGATCCCAGCAAAATACACTACTTGAAAAATAAAAATATAAATATAAATAGTGCCACCCGGAATAGGATTCTGCTGCAATCAGTTGCTACTGCCCAAGGAATCAAACCCCAGAAGTGGTCAAACTGCCTGGACGCTTGAATACAGTTACACAGCTGAAGCCATACACAAATAAAACTGTTATACTGCGAAGGAGAAAAACATCACCAGTTTTCCAGTGAAGCACAGCACAGCATCAATTTCCACAAATGAGACTTAGTCATAATCGGACAGGAAATGATTGCTCTGAGTCTATGCTATGACAAAAACGTGAAAGTCACTTCTGATGGCATGGCAGAAGGGACTCGTTGCCCTCATCACATCCCCGCTACCAGAACCGATCCCTTCCTCCCTTCTGCCTCCACATCATCAGCACACAGCTAGTTCCTCACAGGCAAGCCATGGGGTATTGATTACCATCCACACTCACCCTTGCTCCAGACTGCACCTGATAGATGAGCTAGATCTGCCCGTCTAAGAGCCACAGCCCCACACGGATTCCTGACAGACCCAGCACTGCCCAGAAACTACTTCACTCCTCCCACACCCAAGTTCACTCTATCCTGCAGAGCAGCAACATCCAAGTTCAGTGTTCAAGCTGCTCTTCTCTCTTTCAAAGAAAACCGATGAGATAAAAGCAGCTGTGAGCCCAGGAAGGCAGCCAAGTTTGTTTGCCCTTGAAAGGAGGTGGTCACGCATGGTGAGAGATTAAACAAGCAGAGAACTCCTAAGGATATATATTCACCCTAGTATCTTCTCTAGGCATTAGTCAGAACTCCATGAGTTGGGCAGCAAGATACCATTTTCACAATTCTGAGGTGAAGATTTGTGCTTTTTCGAGACAAATAAAGGAAACCCTAACATAAGGGCATATATATTGCCAAGGACGGAGCACCTTATTGATGAGTTGAGGTTCCCTCTCACTGACATAATGGGTAAGAGGCAAATAGTTCCTTTACTTAGTGTCAGAAATGCCCTCAGAATTAATATAGTGGCAACTTCTATAAGCAACAGTCAGCAAAGAAGGCAAACAGCTGTGCTTAAAATAAGTAACTTTCAGAGACAGATACTGAGATCATGAATGAGTTAAGACATACATACATATATGTATACATTTGGCCCAGTTGCAATAACATATATAGATGACTCTTGCAAGTCAGCAGAAGGGCATTTCCACAGAACAAAACCTTTGGAAAATAGAGAAGACAAGGGCAAAATGCTTGGGGAGCAGGAAAAATGTTTTCTCCCTGAGGTCACTCCTGAAGTGGGAAAAATGGAGTCAGAGAAGCCTGGTTACCCAAGACGTTCATTTGAAAATTTCAGCCAACAGCACTATTGTAAGCTACAAATGGAGTGAAAGACAGGGACACCTTCACACTGTGAATCCTCTGGCCAGAAAAAACTTCCAGGTAGATGACAAAGCAGAGAGTAAAGCATGCTTTCATTCACAGCATGCATGCAGTTCATCTGCCGGGGTACAGGGATCCCCACTCTGCTTTGCCTCCTTCCTTCTGCCAGGAGAGCAGCCTGGAACCGTCTGACTGCAGACACAGGGTGTTGGCACAGGACTGAGGTTCACCCTCTCGCTCTGAGTGATGAACCACTCCGTACGGTCCCCAGTTTCACTACACGGTTTCCATGTCATGCTCAGCACCTTTGTAGGAAAAAAAGGAAAGACAACCTCAAGGACCCTGACCTATGTTCTGGCTGCTGGCACATCTCGAAGACCATGTCTGCACGACTACGACAATCGAGGCTGTCAAGATTAAACAAATAAAGGTATAGAAAAGGCATTTAGTGAACTCATATACACACATGAGCCTATTCCTTTTTTATATTCATCCCTGATCTCTGCACTGAGCTTCTATTTTTTCTATTACCCACTATCTTGACAACCAACCAACCCTGCTCTCACGATCAAGAAAGATATGCTACCCAGTAGAGAGCTGCTAAAATGGTTGTGAACGTGGAGAAGTTCTTCTTTATTACCACTGTGGCTCTGTTCTTTAGAAATACTCTTACAAGCCTTTCATTTATGTTCAATTGAAATGAATCACTAAGGTTTTCTCACTAAACTAAGAAAACAGTTCATAGCAGATTTGCCTCAGATTAACAAACCGGCTTCCTAGATGAACTATCAGCAACAAGAATCAGCATAGCTGATTAATAAGAGTCAAGCTGTATTAGATACAGGGCAAACAATAACTCTGCAGATGTTCATATCTGATGGCTACAGGTTTCAGAAGAACATGAACCAGCACAATTAGTGGAAAGGCTGAGCTGGAGGAGAGTGAGAAGGAAATAATATTGCTACTGCTGTAAAGTTCCCTTAGCCACTGAGTAATCTAATCACTACAGTGACACTCCTTTGTTTTGTAAAATACATAAAGAAGTAGCAAAACACTACCAACACAAAAATAAAAGCCTAAGTGAATAGAAAAAGAACAGTGCAAAGGGCTGAAGAGTCCTGTAACTCAATATTGTGGTGTGCATCATTTGGGGGAATGTGAGGAATGAAAATAACTGTTAACATTATTTGTGTTCGTAGCTCACATAAGACATAGGAAAAAAGGTAAAGGATGAAAAAAAGCACTAGGCAATGAAACGTTAATAGAAGTTACATATAGCTCTTAATAAAAAGAAAACCACCATATGAAAATTAGATGAGCTAGACAAAGGAGAAATTTATGTAGGGAGAAAAAAAAGAAAAAAGAAAACAAGCTGAAATTGCAAATTGCAATATAATTCTTCAGCACGTAGTCTGGAGAACAGAAAAATACTCCAAAGGTTGTATATACCCTGAATACCCAAGGGAAAGGTAAGAAAAGTTAGGCTGGAAAAGACATTCAGAGGATACAGAAAGTGCTAGTCAGCTCTCGAGCAATTAACTAAGGTGAAGAAATGCACTCATGTAGACCATGCTAAGCTCTGGAAACCAGAAAAAATGAGACAAGTAGCACTGCAGTCAGACAGGGTTCAGACAGGGTTCTGAAATAATTTCTACCATGCCACAGAGTACATATTCCTCTGCAAACATAAACAGTAACAATGGGAGCTAAAGAGCTCTATGCTATCAAGAATTTAGTTCTGAGTATGACCGCTCTTGTATAGGGGAAAATAACAGAAGAAACCAGCCAACAGCATAAGTAAAGGCAAAAAGTTCCTCCACAAAAGTGCCCAAGGCAAATTGGAAGTGAACATACCTGTTCCTTAAATCTAAAATGCTCACGTCCCACATGTTGAGGTATATACTGCTAGAAAAAGGGATTTACATTATGAGAATGACATCAGAGCTTTATCTTATGACTCAGGCCATTTGAGTGAAAATTTAGTCAATTATTCTTGATAGAAATAGCTTCACAGTTTTTTTTTTGTTTGTTTCAAGGACTGATTTGGTTCACTATGGAAATTTTATGAGCAGCACTAGCTTCCAGAGGAAATACAAAATTAAAGCTGTGCAGTCTCTTTCCTAGTTCATGATGGTATCTGTTAAATTCATTGTTTTGGGAGATTAATTCTCTTTTTCAAATTGAGGCATTTACAAAGGGAGCTGCTGTCATTATATCTTTGTAGCATGGAAATTACACTTCCAATATAATGCTGTGCTCTTAGGATACAGATGGAAGCAACGAGTGACAATTTTCCTCAAAAACAGAAGTAAATTGTAACATTTAACAGTTAGTGGTATTAAGACATTTTAATACCATTCTCTTTTTACTTCCCTCTGAACAATTGGTATTTATTCATATTTTTACAACAAGCTCTTTCAAAAAGCAAAGGCCTCTTTGAAAATAGAACCAATTGCACTGGATGCATAATTTGTGAATTAACTTTTGAGATCATTTAAACCACGGCCAAGTAATAAACTTCCTAAAATCTGATTATTTCAATGCTTAATGCACCTTAGGCTTTGCAGTTGCATACGAACCTCACACGTTCATAGTACACGTTGAACTTCTCTTATATTCTGTCTAAATGGAAAATGTTCTAAATCTTGACAGAAAAGACAATAATGGACCATGGTCACTGTGACCGATAATTTAAAATAAAATTTCCCCTGCCCCAAAATATAGACACTGAGACTATACTTTTAATTACTTGGCAGTAATATTAACTACCCACATTTGAAGTGTCAGTGCTCATGACAGCTTTATTGGGGCATTCAATGAAAAAGTGAGCAATGCAAAGCCTAATTGGATTGCTTCCTGCTAGAAGGACAAACTGAGCTGAAAAATTCTAGAAACCACTGAAGTCAGAACTGAAATTCACAGGAGCTGTGGATGCTTAGTACCTCTCAAAAATGCATCATTTGCTAACGCTGGCATAACACATTAGAAATAATGGATCTACCCCCTTTAAAACAGGACACAAGAACTTGCTCATCTTTAAAGCTGCCCCCCAAAAAACATGAATTTAAAAATCTTTGAATTCAAAGCAATCATAGAGAGCTCTGCTGAACAGAATGCAATTACCCAAATACTCAAACCAACATGTGCTTACATACTTTGCAGTATTTCTCCTCTATTCATTCTGCATTCAGTTCTGCCTCAGCTACAACCCTACTCTCACTGATGCTCTTTGTTTTTTTTATCAAACCTAACATCGCCCTGTGTTTGCACATTTTTCCCACGCATCTTAAACTCTGCATGTGATTCTGTCTTTTCCCTTTTTAGCCAGCTAAGAGGTAAGGTGTACACAACAACTACTAATTTTTATCTACCACACCCTTTCTAGACTAAAGCCTTTTTAGGGAGAGGTAGTAATACTGGCACAATCCTTCATCATCACGTTAAAATCCTCTAGGCTCCTCTCTACTCCAGGAGAGAAGAGAGTGGGGCAGTTTATAAATACTAAAAAGTTTCCTTTACAACACCCTAGAATTTCTTAGTGGGCAGGAATTTCCTTCACGCTCACAGGTTGGTTCCAACCTTTAACAAACTTTTGTCACCTTGTAGAAAAAAAGAAGGCAAGAACTACTTATCCCATCAAGAATCACATGAGGAGCTATTGAGACCAAAAATTGCCACTGAACACTTGAAACGCCTCTATGTCAGGTGAGACACATGATAGCTAGCAGTGTAATTTTGATTATATATTAATTACTTTTCTTTTTTTAAAAAACACAAAATACCTTTCATTCAAGCAATGTTTGATACCTTTTGCTGACTTATATGAGTATGAATATGCTTTCTCCATACTCACATGTGCATACAGACACATATAGGAAAACAAAGATTGGGAACACTTCTAAGGTTATTTCCATAGCTCGTTAACTGACCGAATTTGCTGGAAATGACAAGGAAATATTAGTCAGAACAAAATTCTGGAACTGAACAGCCATGTTGTGAGTGTTAATATGACCTCCAAACAAATCTAGCAATAGCACTATCAGCAGTAGGTAGCCCTAAAACCAGATCAACTAGCAAAAACCAAGTCCTGATTCACTGAATGGAAAGACTGATTCCTCTCTGTTTGTACTTACAACAGTTCAGGGGGCAAACTGAACCTCCAAGCTTTCTTCCTATCTGTGTGGGTGTCTGTCTCTTTGTGGGTGTCGGTCTCTTCTCCCAAGTACCAAGTGGAAACAAGAGGAACAAAGCAAGAGGAAACGGCCTCGAGTTGCACCAGGGGAGGTTTAGATTGGATATTAGGAAAAATTTCTTCACAGAAAGGGTTGTCGAGCATGGGAATAGGCTGTCCAGGGTTGAGTCGCCCTCCCTGGACATATTCAAAAGTCATGTAGATGTAGTGCTTAGGGACGTGGTTTAGCGGTGGACTTGGCAGTGTTAGGTGAACGGTTGGACTTGATGATCTTAAAGGTCTTTTCCAACCTAAACGATTCTATGATTCTATCATTCCCGGGGAATCCATTCAACAATCAAGTTTATAGTCACATTTCTCCAGTTTACTCCAATTATAAGTTGAGTAACCAACACGCATAATATTCTCACAAATACATACTTACCCTCTTATTAACCACACTTAAATATCAGCAGATCCAGCTGAATTTTACCCCTGCTATGGGTTTCCCTTTACAAGATTGTTATCAGTATAAACTTTACAGAGCTTCTTTAAAAATTAGGGCTGAGGGTTTTTTTTGGTCCACAAGAACAGAACATGAAGAAAAATTAAAAGCAACAGAAAATTAAGGACATGAACGTATGTCGTGGTAAACCACATTTCCAAACTGATCTAGATTTAATATATTTGTATAACGTGATGTATCTTTTACAAAAATGCGATTAATTCCTCCTCATAAAAATGTGTTTATTAGCAAGAGCCTTGAGGCACCCAACAGAGTCAACAAGTCTTTCTCTTGATTTAAAGCACACAATTCTCTTATCATTCTCTACACTAAAAGGACATTGCTTGTTGTGTCAGCATAGCAAACATCCAAGAAATAGTGTAGTATATGAACTAGCATATTTATTTCTAAAATTACCTTTAAGGAGTAAGGTTTGTTTATGGATGAGATGAGAAAGGACCAAGGGACAGTCTCCAGTTTCTCACTGCTTTGTTTGTGGTAACTTTAAAGGGTACTGTATCTAAATAAGGTAAACACTGTCAGAATCTGGCTGCAAAACATGTTATTTTGTGTTCTTGCATTTTTTAAAATCATGTATTGTAAAAAAAAAAAAAAAAAAAGAAGATTACAGATCATTTTAAACAAGAAATCTGCACCTTAGTTTGGAAACTAAGATGGTTTGCAGCCAGGAAAACTGTGCTGATTTACACTCCTGGCTCAGTCTTTATTTTTGTCACTACTAAATTCACATGGATTCTGTATTTACTTAAGCATATTTTCCCAAACTGATAAAAACAAATGCAAAAAATGGCTGTAACTTGAAAGATGTTTTTCAAATGTGTATTTTCAAAGGTAATGACTTTATTATTCATTATTATTACGTAAGGCTACATTTTCTGATCCCAATAAGATGATTGTTAAGGCCATGATTACTCTGTCAAACAAGGTTTTGATTTTAAACCTTGACCAACATATTTATAATTTTATGAATTCTGCCCAAAAGATACGGCCATGCTGACCTTTTCAGAGAAATGACAAAGGAGAAACCAATTCTGATAGCTTCCTGCTATTAGAAAAAAATTCATGTTCCAAAAACTTGAGATCAAGTTGAGCCTCTGATGCACCAGCAGAGTTAGATGACAGCATCTGTGTTAAAATGAATCATCAAAAGGGACTAATGAAAAAAACATTGCAGAAGAGTTTCTCCCTCTGCAAATGATTCATAAATCTAATCTTAGGGAAGAAAGAAAGAAAGAAAAGGAAAAAAAAAAAAGAATAAAGGTAGAAAGTTGTGCAGTTGGAAAGTAAGAGGCCAGAAGACAAGAAGTATGTTTTTCTTTGAGTACCACTGTTAACTTTTTGATGGGTAGCTATATACTGACTATACCTGCTCAGGAAATGACATATTGCTTACCATGGTGATTAAATTCATTTAACATGCACCAATTTTTCCTCCACTTCAATACTATTCAAAGATCAGTCTAAACAGACCTCATCTAAGATGCCAGACCTCTAAAACAGACTTCCTACAAATAGACACTGAAGCAGCACTTGCCATTTTCCTTTATATCAGACTGGCCAGAGACTTAAGACAGGCAATATTCAGTCCTCATCATGTCAGAATTACAATCACTATTCCTCTGCTATTATTCATATCAGAATTAATAAGGTGCTCCTACAATAACACAATAACTAGCAAAAGCAAGGGAAGCAGAATCTGGTCATTAAGGTCTAGCTTCTTATGAATCTCGGAGTTTAAAGAAGAACTTGCAAACTACTAGAAAGAGGACATATTTGACTTGCTGAGTGAAATATGCACTAGTCTTAGACAACTCCAGGGTATAAATTTATATAACTGCCTCATTTTAGTAAATAAATGAAACGTTATTTCTAAAGATTTTTATGAAGTTGCTAAGTGCAATTTTCCTTTCAGCCTCAGTCTAGTGCTGGTGGAATTTTGATTTGTCAGACTTACTATTTTTAAAAATAATAGCCTTAAAATGTTGTGGGATTTTTGGTTTTTGTTTGTTTTTTCACTTTGTGTGTGAGAGTATACAATTTGTCTATTGGGATCTCTATGCTAAAGACAAAGATGCTACAAGTAATTTAGAGACCATCCAAAACCATGCAAGTAAAGCCACCAGGTATCTCCTATAACTGGTAGTTAAACCACTAGCTTTTTCTAAGCCCACTGTTCTGACAAGGTAATGGCTGTATCAGAATTTCTCTCTAGCTGCAAAGCTCTCTTGATCACTATGTCTACTGAGTAACCTCTGGGTCTGCACCCAGAGATATAAAAAAAAAAAACCAAACCCTACAGTAATTACACACCTTATTCAATTTATTTCCACAAGGGGTTACTTCTGGGATTTTTTCTATTCGCCTGCAAGAACAAGCTTTGAGCTGCACATGATACTTGCAGAAGTCTCAAATCCTATGTTAAAATATTTCACCGTTGCTCAGTATTTACACTGTCATTGCTGTAGGAAATCATGGTCAGAGAAGAAAGATTAACCTTCAGGTAGCAAGAACCAATGCCATTGAAGTTTGGACATTAAAATACAGTCCTATCTATCTACTTAGGAGTGTAACAGCACTTTCCTCTTCCTAGCAACATTCATTCAGTATGGTTTGAATTCCACATCAGCCAGTGCTGCTTTTTCAGGTGCGAGCTTTGTATTTATCCAGAGATACATGCTGGCAAACAGATATGTTTGTTAAATACGTGCAGAGTTATCAGACCATGCAAAACTTGACAATATTCCAGTAATAATTTTGTTTTGTGGAGTTCAAGAGGTGACTCTATAAAATGAAGAAGAATGTGGCCTATAACGATCCTGGGAGAAAATTACAGTCACTACAGAATATTTCTATCATCTCTGCAAACAGCCAGAAGCATGTGGTACCAATTTCATGAAGTCCTCAGTTACAGTAAGTTGAGACAGGCTTACCACTTCTGTACAGATTAAAAGAAAGTCACACACAAAAATAAGAGGATATTGTCTTTGTTCTGTTCCTTAGTCTGAATGATCAGGGAAGCTCCACTTCCAGAACTCCAAATCATAGTATGACTTCTTGCCATCACTTGCCTACCTGTGAAACACATAAAGCATTTTGAGATCCTGAGATGGATCTCAAAAGTGCCTCAAAACATTATAGAAACATTGTAAAAACTAGAAGAATAAAAGGGTTAAGTAAATTAAGGGAAATCTATTTTACAGTCATGATGCTATTAAATACCCTCATTTAGACTGCAACCTCTTACTCTGGAAGTTTCTCAACCAAAAACTACGAGAGCCTGGAAGAATATTCCAGAAGAAGGTCACTCTGTGTCCTTTCTCTAATGTGATGTATTGTCAGAGACTAGATGACAGCCTGGAAGAGCCTTTCATCCAACCCTGTATGACTGTTCTTATGCACACATGGAAGAAGTATACTGTATTTCATTTCTGTTGCACTGTATTTTTTTTAACTCATGGAAAAACTACAGTCAGAGTTTTATAAGTATCCATATATGTAATTACCTGTATATATCCCACTTTGCCATACAGTATAGATACTATCACAGATATCATCACAGAGCATGGTGTTCCAGTTGTAGTAAGAAGCCATGTAATGTAACAAACTTAAGATTTTAGAGTTTTAGAATACTACATAGAAATCATGCACTGAATGAAATTGTTAATGGCAAGGCATCTGTGACAGCAAAGCAGAAAATAAATCTAATGTATAATATGCACTATAGTTGTTCATCATAAGCCCCTGGAGAAATGACAGAAATATACAGTTCACAAAAGAAGTTTCTGTCTCAGTTTTGGTGGTTTCATTTATCAACAAACAAGTTTAGCTCCATAACAAGACTACATTAAGGGAACTATTAAACTAAATGTGACCAGATGTTATTTGTTTTACCTATCAAAACTTATTACTGTCAGAACCGCTGCCAACATCACAGGCTTGGAAAGAGAGACTCAAAAGCTGGTTGTTTTAAACTATTCTTTTAAAAATACAGTTAACAAACACCAGGGATAGAAGTTTTTGAGTTTTTTTCTCTTACCTTGTGCTTCTATGACAAGTCAGGAAATAGAATAAAACTTAAAAAAAACTTAAAGGTTAAATCCTTATTGTAGATGAAAATCACCCTGGGGAGAATTATATGCACATCACTAAATCACCACTGAACATCTTATATATATCTGTGAATATACTGAGCTGCCTCAACACATCAACATTGCTAGGACCATCTGGGGAAATACTGCTAGGATGGATAGCTAACACTGATCTGCAGACATAAGATGTTTGAAACACCTGGTTTAGTACTATCCACGAAATTATCTTCCATGTTATTTATCATTTCTTCCAGACCACAGAGGGTAAAAATCTTGGCCGCCATGCAGAGGGATGAGGGGCATCTCGGACTGCATCTAAACTACCAATTGCCTCCTGGGTTGATGCTAGTAGACTTTCAGGGGGAAGGCCGAAAAAGTATTTGGAGGGTGGCTCATAACATCTTTTGGCAGCAGTCACTGCAACAAACTACCCCCAGCATTGCACCTGCACTTTGATCTCAAGCAGGAACTTGTTGCCTAAATTCCAGGAGGCAACCCAAAAGCAAACTAACTTCTACACAGTAGGGATGACTAGAGGACAAGAAGAAGGATAAGAGGCATGAAGAACTGGAAATGAACAAAACATGCATATAAAACCATTTCTGTCAGGCACTAACAGGCCTTAATTCCCCCAACTGCCCTCATTTGTGACCCCCTGAAGCCCCACTGAAGCCCTGGCTGGGCTTTAGTGTACACGTACCGGTCTCTGGATGGATCTTGGGCCTCCCCTGAAAATGTGTCTCCTGGAAGGATTTCCTGGATGGATCTTGCACATCACATGCCATACCCAGGGCCACCAACAACCCCCTAGCCAGGACCTGCCCTCCATGTTCAGCCCCACAGGGCTATGCCAGTGGCTGAGGGGAGCAGCCTGTGTGTGGGTCACCCCAACTCCAGGCTTGTGCTCACTCCAGGGGCAACTCTGCTCTAACAGCTCCCTCATGGGTTGCTCCAGCTGGTGGAGCTGAGTGCTTGGCCCTCAGGCCACCCAGGACCCACACCAGCACCTAAGGGCCATGGGCCCAAGGGACCCTGGGTTCCTTGGTCAGCTTTCCTGCCCCACACACCCCTCCGGAGGTCCTCAGAGGAGTCTCAGTTCCCTCTCCATGCTTGGCTTCAGGGACCTTGGCCTGGCTCCATGTCTCTGACCCAGTACACCCTGAGGGCTGAGGAGAGGGAACCAGGAGGTCTTAATGGCCCATGGGGTCCTGATGCCCCATTTCACCTCAGGCTGGAGCCGTCAGCCTTGCCCACGCCATGCTGTAGGTGTGCCTGTGCCCAGTCTAATCTCTGTCCTGCCCCCTGGACACACTGCAGACCTATGCCATCGTTCTGCCTCCATCTGCTCTCCAGCAGCTTTCCTATATGGGATCATCCCCTGCTCAGGGCTGCCCCCGTGGGACCTGCTGCTGCCACCGGCCTATCGAGCTGCTGGGGTCCATACTGGGGCAGCTCCCTGCCTGCCATGCCAGGCTCTCCCTGCCCCCTGGCAATGGCTGTGGGGGTAAGGCATCCTCCTTAGGCCTATGGCTCAGGATCCTAAGTAGGACGAAACATGGGCTGAAATCACAGAATCACATGGGGTTGGAAGGGACCTCTGGAGATCATCTAGTCCAACCCCCCTGCCAGAGCAGGTCCAC
>JAOXJK010000001.1:70972267-70987156 GCA_025774025.1 Xenus cinereus
AATGATCTCCCTGCTACCACCTGTTTGTCTGACGATGTCCGTATTTATTGCATCCCTGCCTTAGGGCACGATGTTATCAGGGCCACAGACATCCTTTATCTTACTAAGTCCTTGAAACCATTTGGGATGGTTGCTAAAATAGCTACATTTCTTCTCTAAAAGATTCTCTAC
Source organism: Xenus cinereus (assembly GCA_025774025.1). Lineage (NCBI taxonomy): Eukaryota > Metazoa > Chordata > Aves > Charadriiformes > Scolopacidae > Xenus > Xenus cinereus. Next base: position 70,972,439 of record JAOXJK010000001.1, read on the forward strand.
AGTTTAACCGTTTATAAACTACATAAAGTCTGCCTTGGGTATCTCATTAATTCAGTGAAGAATATTTTAACTGTTAAAACTACAATGCAGTGTAAAGACTGTTTCAGATGCATCTGTTCTCTGGTGGTATCTTTTCATTTCTGATGTTGTATAAACCACAAGCAGACTAAATTACAAAAAATATTGATACCGTTCTCCATCTTTACGGAATTGGTTTGTTTCTACCATTTATTAGTTTGAGGGTCTTCCTTTTATTCATGGTTAATGTAATGTGTGGGCTCTGGTACTACAGACACTTAAATGCTATATTAATACAAGTAAACCTTTAAAAGTTGATTAAACTTCACATAATTAAAGCTCTTGTATGTCCCTGTGTGCTTGCAAGGATAAGATTTGGGTCAATATTTAATATTCCCAGAAACTTTTATGTTTTCATGGAAATAATTTAGAATTGCATCTAATTGCTATGATCCTGTTTTGCAGTACAGTTATTTCCAATGCATCATATTGGATGTCTGTAGTTGTTAAGATTGCTATAAAAGGGACTAAAATTTATTGTTTTATTGAGGATGCTTTCTGCTGTGTTAGTGCCACAGAGTTTGGGCTTTGTTTTGTTCCAAAGCTCAGAGTGTGCCACTTACTGCTGTAATTCACACCTCTTTTCTTATGCTCTTTCCTTTCCCTTGCCATTTATTTTTTTTTCCTGGAAAACCCAAATCAGATTGTTATGTGATGGCAGTGACTTGTTGCTTTTTTTCATCTCTTAGTGCTGCAGGAAGCACAGTTAGCAGTGAGTATTAGCGGTCTTCTAGAATACGTTTTAATAGACCGAGTCCATTAGAAGTGGCACTTGGTGTTCTAGAAGGATTTTTGTGTTGTACATCCGTAGCTGGGGGCACGCTTTAAATAAAAGAGGAAGATTGAACACAATTTTTCTCAGTCCTGCTTTTCAGCAAGTACAATTCCGTGGAACATAGTGGCGATAAACAGCTTGTCCATCATATTGCATTTTGGGTTTGCATTATATGATGTCTCGTAGTTAGACCTCTCAGACAGCTATCTGAGAACAACTGTTGTATCAGGTCTGTCTCAAAAAAAAAATCTGATAGCATTAGTTACTTTTTGAGTACATTTTGAAATATGTCTTAAAAGCTGAATTTTCCTTAAAAACTTGAATAGATTTATTTTGTCTGTCACAAAATGTTACATGTCTTATAATTTCTACCTTTTGTGCTTATATTGCAACGCTTCTTTCTAGATTGTGATGACTTACGCATACCCATATGCATAGATAAATCTAGTATTCTATCTGGCAGATTTCTAGTATTTTAAATGGTAAAGAAATGCAGTAATCTTAATAATACTGAATGAAAGTTTCAAACAACCATTAAATCTTAGTAAGAGGGCAGGGCTAAGCATTTGAGCATGTGTAAGTAATGCAGAGTACATGATGTCAGTCTTAAAATTTTGGTTTACAGTTCATATCTTATGATTATTACATAGAATCACAGAATGGTTTGAGTTGGAAGGGACCTTTAAAGATCATTTAGTTCCAGCCTCCCTGTGATGGGCAGGGTCATCTTCTAGTACATCAGGTTGCCCCATCCAGCCTGGCCTTGAACAATTTCAGTGATGGGGCATCCACAACTTCACTGTGTAACCTGTTCCAGCACCTCACCACCCTCACAGGAAAGAATTTCTTACTTAGACCTAGTCCAAACCTACCCTCTTTCAGTTTAAAACTGTCACCCCTTGACCTGTTACTACAGGCCCTGGTAAAAAGTTTCTCTCCCATCTTTCTTGTGAGCTCCCTTTATATATTGAAAGGCCACGATAAGGTCTCCCTGGAGCCTTCTCCAGGCTGAACAACCCCAACTCTCCCAGCCTGTCCTTGTAGGAGAGGTGCTCCAGCCCTTTGACCGTTGACTGTGGCCCTACTCTGGACCTGCTCTAACAGGTCCATGTCTTAATCCCTCCGGCCCCCAGTCTGTACTGATCCTGCCATGACACAGGTGCAGGACCTTGCACTGGGCTTTGTTGAACTCCATGAGGTTCACATGGGCCCACTCCTCAAGCCTGTCTAGGTCCGTCTGGATGGCATCCCTTCCCTCTAACTAATGGACTGCACCATTTAGTTGGGTATTATCTGTAAAATTGCTGAGGGTGCACTCAATCTTACTATCTGTCATTAATAAAGATACTGAACGTGATCGTGTGCTTTCTGTAGCATTCTGTAGTTTTTCTGACGCTTATTTAGACACAGCTGGGAGCAACTGCTGCAGCACAGTGTGTTACACGTCAGCCTTTCTTCCTGTTGTCTGTCAATACAACACGTACAGCTACAACATGTGTGAAACACGTTAGGGATTCATGCTATGAAGTGTGGGTTACGTTAGGTTTTACATAGCATCGTTAAATTCATTTGTATTTTCCAACAGTATGACCACGTGAATCTCCCTTAGACCGGCAACAAGGTTTCACCACTTTCACCTCCAGATTACTATGCTGGATCGCTCCTACCCGGGGTACAGGAGTACGTGCCAGTCCCTTTGTAGCTCAGTTGTTCATGTACGACGTGAAGTGTGCTTCTCGGTGGCTTATACAACTGTTCTGTCCATCTGTAGAACGCTGGTGACAAGGAGCCCTGGATTTTGTCTTTTCCTCAGAGATGAGTGGTTTGTGCTTGACAGAGCTGATGTATTTTCTGTGGCAGAGCAATGCACGTTTAAAATGGGAACTCTTCTCTTTGGCTTGGGGCCTGTAAAAGTCTTGTATTGCTTAGTAGCGCTCTGAAGATGGTAATCCATTTATCAGTTTAGTAAATAACATTTAAAATAACCAATAGGAATCGGCGTTTCCCCTGTCAAAATGAATAATTAGTCACTGCTCTGCAAGAAAAAATTGTACATCAGGCAGCTGGGTGTCTCCAGAAATCCCATGATCATAGTCTGTTCCTACAGTTGGCCTTTAGACTACTGTGAGAATAGTTTTTTGAGTAGTCATTTACACCATAGCTGCAGTTCTTGAGGATAAATTTGTGTGTGAATGAATTAAAATTTTGGGTGTTCAAATTCTGATCATTTCAGTCATTATCCTTCCATAATCTTGAAGCAGTGTCTGTCCAATAGGATTTGACAATACTGAAGTAATGTCGTAACATGTATTACTTTTCACCAATAATTTTATTGTCTTATAGTCTATTAATGACTGTATTCACTCATTGTGATTTCTGTTTCTTTACAAGCTGGCCATGGAATTCCCATCAGAAGACATTTTTTTAATGACAGCTTCTCCAGTTATAAAAGCTGTAACGAATTTCAAACAGGTAAGAGAAACTTAATTTTTATTAGGGTAAGACCTTTTTAGAAATTTGTACACGTACAGATAATTTAGAACCTAATCCTGGTTCTAAATTATAGAATTCAAATATAGAATTACAAGAAGGGATATAGAAGGGCTCTACAGAATTATATAGAAGTGCTCTGTAGAATTATATAGAAGGGATAGCCTGCTGTGAAATTGCCTTCAGCTTTATCTACATCTCCAGCTGCTGGTAATTCAGTGACCTCTTTCCTGGTAGTTTGAGAAAAAAATCAAATCCATGCATGAGTTCTGGTTTCTGGCTAGAGGTTCATTAAGCTAGTTTTGCAGAGGTGCTCAGGTCTTGGAAAGCACTGCTCTTTTTTCCCACTCCGGGGGAACTTCAAAACGCTACCATAGGACATGGGAAGAGCTGGAGACTGAATCGCACAGAACTTGGGATACAAAGCTGCCAGCCAGTAAGAAGTTAGGTTTTACCTCTCGGGGACAGTTAAGAGACCTAGAGCTGGGCTTCCACCTGACATCTATATTCATGGCTCTCTTCCTGAAACATGGTATCTAACAGGTGAGGCGTATCTTGTGACAAGTAAAGAAAGACCACTCTGCAGTTTATCTGACAGCCTGGTTTTAACAATAATTCTTCCTGGTGTATGAACGCCTAATTCAAATCACTACAGGGGGGAAATAAAGCATAGAGAGATTTGAATAGCATTTCTTTCCGTTTTGTGGCTGTAATTGGCTATCAGCATCTCTTTTTTTTTTCACACTGCATTTTTTGTCTAGGGCTAATGGGACATCTAGAACATAGATGGGACACTGAGGGCTCTGTGTGAGACTGGTGGAGTAACACCCAACTAAAGAATACCTTCTGAGCTTGAGAGTGCTGGCAGTAGGGTCATGAGCATCTAGGAAAGACATTCACACATTGTGAAGTCTGTAATTCGCATCAGCGGCAGTTTTAGTATCCGAAGAATAAGGGAATAGCTAAACACTGTTTGAAGTCAGCAGCATCTAGGGTTTTTGACTTGAGCATCTTCATTTCTTTCCCAATCACAAGCATGGTGTGGCTTCTGGTTCCTAGCTGTGTTCCAGACTCGTTGAATATTCAACATAACTTACTTGAATGTTTTCCCAGTTCCCAGTTTCCCAGTTCCCAGTTTCCCTCTTTCTTTTTTCATTTGGTTGGTTGCTCGTGGTGGTGGTGTGGGGTATTTTTGCCCCACCAGTCTCTGAAATAACAGATAGTGACTTTCTTTACCAGGAATACACCACAAAAAGATTCTGTTTATAAAAAGGCACTTTTAGTGGTAACATGTTTTGAGACAATATGGGTTTTGTGTTGTGACTTCTTTAGAAGCTTTAGAAAAAGAGATGAATAAGTTATTCATATTTTTAAATTTTTTTCATCTTCTTACAGGTCTCCAAAACACTTGAGGAATTTGATGTAGAAGAGCAGCCAAGTTCTCTATTAGAGAAACGATATCCCAATATTAAAGTTATACAGTCTGGAGTAAAACAATTGAAAAGTGATGAACATGTAAGCTAATGTTTTTCTCTTTCACTTTTTTGTGGTTTTTCAAATTATTTTAAATAAATAATCTAAGAAACAAATGAGTATTTTGGGCATGAAATTCTGCTGAAGAACATTCTGGTTATTAAAGTGGTAAGTTATCAAAATTTCAAGAAAATACTTTCTAACTTTAATTTCACTTATCATAGTGTTGTTCAAGTAGAATTATATGCAGGGGACATAATTGTTGATCAAAAATCACTTCTTAATTAAGAAACCATATCTTTTAGATTTAAATCTTTGACACCTTAGAGATATATCACTGCATACTTGATTAGAATAGCAGGAGAACCAGTCAATGAAACCAGTACTGGTTCATGTACATAAATATAGGTGTCAAAATTCCTGTAACCCTTCATTAGAGATCTCTCTGATTCCTGAATTACTGCTTGTTGCTACAGAGACCAAAATATTAACAACTTTATGATAAAAAACTCAATAATTCTTGAAAGAACCAACATTTCCACCTTTTCTTCTTTTTTTTTTTAGCAGGAAATACGTTGCAAGTATGAGGAGTGTACAGCACACACAGATCCTTTTTAGTGTCTGTGTCAACTCGACACATTATTTTTCACTTCAGCATTTATCAGAAATTCACATTTAGATCACAAATTGGTTTTGCTCGTTTTAAGTCAAAGAGATATGATTCTGGTTAGATTATAATTTGCTAATATTCTGAATTGAATTATATTCTTGTATCGTTATTATAATGTTTTAGTTCCAGTATGCCTCTATGGATTTGGAGGATCTTTTGCTTCTGTTTTCCAAAAACCTTTAAAAACTCTCTTTGTGCAAACTCGCTGTAAACCTTTTAGCTTATATTTTACAAAACAACAAATAGGGTCATAAAATGTTATATTTTAAGTATTGCTTGCTGCAGAATGATGTACCTTCTTTAATGACTGCCCTTTTTTTTTAACAAAGAACAGAATTTGGGATCTTTCCAAGTTATATTCCAGCCTGTGTGTAGTTAAGTGAATACAGGTCTGCTGTTGCTGAAATGCTTTGAATGAGATTCTTAATTTCTGCTATATAGTACTGCATAGGTCTGCATACTGCCCCTGTTACTGGGGCTGGGGAGACATGTCTCATAGAAAATCGGTTCTTTTAGCACAGATAGTGAGTACAGAGTGCCACCAAGTGGTGATCTTTGTATTTAATCTTCCTTTGAGTGCACTGTGTACGGTTTCCATTTTATTCATCAGACAATGTCATTTATTTAGGCTTGTAAGTCTGTGGTGAGTGTAACGCAACTAAATCACACACAATCAAGGTGAGTATGAAGGCTTGCTCTTTAAGAAGCCAGGTACAGCTTTTAATATCTGCAAAATACGATGGCATTAAGGAAAAAAAATACCTTATGATCTCTTAGATGTCTTTAGTTGTTTTTTCTTTTCTCTAAATTTTTACAGAAAATTTTCACTGAAGATGGGAGAGAATATATGTATGAAAAACTTTGCCTGTGTGCTGGAGCAAAACCAAAATTAATTTTTGAAGGAAACCCATATGTGTTAGGAATCCGGGACACTGACAGTGCACAGGTAAACGTGTTTTGGACTTATCAGTGGACTTATATTCCTGCTTCTGACGCAAAATACTAAAAATGGTTGTGGGGTGAAATGGAGAAACGTAAGATGATATTTGTTGTTCTATTTCCTTAAGTAGGAACACTTTCAGTAGCGGAGACATAGCCTTAAAATACTGTTAAATAAATTAACTAGTCACTAAGTTTATAGGTAGCTCATAGACAATGTTTCTAACGCAATAATCTAGAATAAATGGTATTCTTTTTACCCTCCAGGCAGAAGCCAATCTGAAAATATAAACAAGAAGTAGGCACCAGTAGAAACTTCCCTAAGAAGGTGTATCTGGTACAGGGTACGAAGGGTGGCTACTTACAGTGAAAAGCTATGGAAGGACACTTTTTTTTCTAGTTCTGCTGTAGCCTCTCCTCATGGTACAGAAGAGTTACCGTTAAAGGGAAAGAAGAGGAAAAATTTTCACACGAGGAAATAATAGACTAAAACTTCAGTTTGGAAGTAGAAAGTGAGGTTTCACTGCTGTTTAGAACTAGAGGAGGCAGGGTGAAAGTAAACACTGCTTCTCCGTAACATAAGAACTGGAATTCATCAAATGAAGCTTGATGTTGAAAATAAAAAAGGAGTTACTTCTTCAAGGAAACTGAAGTGAAACTATGAAATTGTTGTTGTTTGGTTTGAATATTAAAACTTTACCTGACTTAAAAAAAAAAAGAAAAAGGGAAAAAAAAAAGAGAAGAGGGAAGAAAAAACACACAAAAAGAGCCCTTGTTAAATTGATCTTATCTAAACTGAAGAGAAAGATGCCACTTGCGTGGCACGAGCAATGTCTGGAACCTGTGACGGTGTTCCAGGATAGTGTTGTCATACGCTTGTTGTCTGCTTGATGGTCTTCCCTGTTGGCCACTGTGGGAAGCAGTAGACTGGGCTATCATTTGTCAAAACTGATGTTGAACTTTGACTGAAAATACTTGTTTCTGGGTTTGGGGTTTGGTTTTTTAATGGTGACTGGTTGCATTCACTAGTCCCTTTCATACAACTTCAGTATCTTTCTTCTCTGAAAGGATTAAAGAACTGCAGTTTTCATGGTGTTTTACAGTTCTCTGGTACAATTAGTCAGGTAAACTGGAAGCTTGGATGAACAGATTTTCTTGTAATTGCCATAGTTGTTCTGATAGTTGTGATTCTTGATTTGTTTGAAAGAGAATAGTTGAAGTGGTTATATTTTGATCTAAAAAACCACTGTCTGGGCTATATATTTTTTTATTTCTCTCACCACAAGGATGGATTCAGAGAGCTGGTCCTTTGATGTGCTACAAATTATTATTTTAAATTCCTGATTTTTGATCAGGAATTTTCAAATTCCTAAAATTCTGTATCTTTGCCTTTTTAATGTTAGGCAAACTACTGTGAAAGTTACGCAAGTCGTGATAAAACCGTATCACAAAGCCAATGGCCCCAAGGACAGAAGAGTCTCCTTGATTCTATGATGGGCTTTGTCAAACTGACTTAAATATAGTTATTTAACTTCTCCTGTCTCAATTTGAGGCTGTATCATTAACTTCATCCCTTAATGTGATAGAACTTTCATTAGCTTCTGTAACAGATCTTAGCATAAGTAAATGCGCATCAATTGTCTGAGAAAATCAAAATAAGAAGACTAAGAGAGCAATAAAATATAGAAAAGGATGTAATTAATCAGTGTGAAGAAACATGGTGTAATTGACTTTTTCTTTCTTAATGCAGGCTTTTCAGAAGAAATTGGCTCAAGCTGAGAGAATAGTAGTGGTAGGAAACGGTGGCATTGCACTTGAATTAGTGTAAGTAAATGACTGTGTTTTAAAGATAAATATGCAAATAAAATCTTTAACAGTTCCATGTTAAATCTAGTGTGCTAAATTACCCTCATTAGTAATGAGTTTGAGGGAAGGTTGACTTATAAAATTGTAACTCTTAAAGCATTTAGTAGCAAAATCGATTACAATATTTTTTTTCCACAGTATTGTAGTGTTTACTGTCACATAAAATTCAGCAAGCTTCAAACCAAGCTTTGACACAGATATTTAAGTATATACAGTGGTTTTCTGATTTGGCACCAACAAAGTTTTCTGTTAAGGCTACTAAAGGCAATACTTAAGTTACAAAACTTGTGAGACTTCTGGAGACAAAAGATGGAAGAGGGATAGAGAGGCAGCTTATCTTGCACCCAGCCTAATTTAAATTGATGGAGCTTTTGAAGTGTCTGGCACGGCTTTTGTCACAGGTAGGGTATTGAACCCTGTGGTCCTGCAGTCTGCTAGATTACAGCAACATCTGCTCTACACAACTAGATGGTCTTGGTTTGAGTTGCAGGGAATCATTTTTTCACTTGCATTAACTTTTCCTTTGCATGTCTCTACCAGCTCATGTTCCAGTTCACACAAGATCCAAATGCCTGCTTTTAGCAGTGGGCAATCTGGCAAAAATGCATGTTTTTTTCATTGTGAGGAGCAGGAAATACTAAGTAGTAGTAGTAGTATTACAAATTTGATCTACCTCCCCTCACTCCCTGGGGACAGTTCACCTGAGGTTGTGCTGGTGAGAAAGTACGACCTGTCAACTTGAAGAGCCTTGGGGTTTTTTTAGTGTGTTTCTTATGTAAATATTTAGAAGCAGTAGTGGATTTGATAGGTCTAAAAGTCCTGGGTGCCTTATTTCTAGCTTCTGGAATGAAACCTGGCACGCTTCTAGTTGTGTTGCTAAGAGTCAGATCCTTTTTGGTCACTTTATTCCGTTGTTTAAATGTCCACAGGTATGAAATTCAAGGCTGCGAAGTAATCTGGGCTATCAAAGACAAAGCCATTGGGAACACTTTTTTTGATGCGGGAGCAGCTGAGTTTCTCATTCCAAAGCTAACTGCTGAAAAACAAGAGACTCCAATTGCGTGTAAAAGAACCAAGTATACAATGGAAGGTAAGGTGGTTTAGTCTTCTAACACTGTGGCAGCAGCATTTAATATTAAAGAGAGTCCTACGATCGGTTAATTTAACAGGCCATAAATAAGGTTTACTGTTATCATCAATGGCATTTCCTTCTTTAAAAAAAAAATAAAAGTAAAAAAGCGGTATGAAAACCCATCCAGAAGTAATGGGACACGCAACAGCACGTAATACACTTACCTAAAAATCTGTAAAAAATGGCTTTATTTTTATACCTGTGCCAATTTTACATTTCATTTCCTGTATTCCATCTGCTGAAGAACCTGTTCTGTCATTCCCAGTGTTTTTCTAAACTATGTCAGCATTAAGTAAGAAGGTGCACTCCTGTAATAAGCTACTGGAGGACCAGGTGACACCTCACACAACATTATTATAGATGCAGTGAAACTGCAGGCTTAATAACAAGAGTTAACTAGAACTGCATGAACAAATATTATACAAACATATACATGACTAATAACAACAAGAAGAGCATGGTTCTAGACTTCAGGATGGAAGAATAAATTGTAAAAGAGTCAGCCTAAACATCACAAAACAGCACCCAATGTTCTTCAAATTTATCACGGTATTTTAGAATTTGCACTTTTGTGCAGCGGAGGGGAGAGTGCACACCTGCTAGCAGATGGACTTTAAATATTTAATTAAATTTAAATGTTAGCAGTGATATTAAGCAATTAAGTCTACAGGGGGTCTCCAGAACCCTGGTGCTGTTGGAGTCTGGCTGTTACAGGTCCAGGCAGGCACCTAACAGTGGCACGGTTGTTTTGGAGATGAGTGAAATAACGAAGGCATCAAGTTGAAAGGTGTGAAAAATACTGGCTTGGAGTCTGATTTGTCTGCAAATTAATGGGTTTTGGAACGTGACGCATTTTTGTCTTCCCTTCTGGCAAACAGATTGTATTTCTCTTAATTGAGAATCCTTCAGAAGAATTCTGCAGGCGATGAAGTGTGCAGGTTCAATCTGATATTCTTCATCTCTTTCCTTCAGGAAGCGAGGAAACGGAGAGACCTGCAGCAGCCTCTGACAAACTGGGCAGTGCCTTAGGCCCCGACTGGCACGAGGGCTTACATCTTAAAGGGACTAAAGAGGTATGGTTGTCATCTTGCTTACATTTGTTTTAACTCTTGCTTTAAGTGGGTAAGGGTGGCAGATGTGAAACGTCACATGTAGGAATAAAATGTGTTTTAATTGATTTTCCTGTCAGAATTAAACAGGAAAATATGTTAATAATAACAAAGTAATTTTCTGCTTGAAGAAGAAGGTCCACTGGTACGGCTTTAGCAATTTGCTCTTCAGATTTAAATATAAATGGTGGTTTGCATCTTTCTGTAGGACTGGTGTCGATCCTAGCTTTAACCAGCAGCCGCAGTACCTCTACTGTACTGATTTTAGCTGCTATACGTACATTTTCTACTGTAAAAAACAGGACAGTAGGATTTGTACAGAGGCACAGGGAACATCAGTCTTCAGTCACAGCAGGTCATGAAATGTGAAATCAGCAGTGGACAAATCCTCACATTTCATATTTTTCATCAAGTTTATTTATTAATTTCTTTTTATTTATTAATTTCTTAGCTCTTAGGTGTTTGCATCTGTTACATACAATTTTTTTTAAAAAAGAAAAAAGCCTTTCAGAGGAGATCAGTCATAGATTCTACCAGAAATGGCTTTACAGTGTCAACTAAAGGATATTTAGAATATTCAGGAGATTAATTGGTGGCATTTTTGCTGTTGAAGACTGTGGAAATGTGTTTGTGTTGTGGAGAATAAAAAAGTTCTAGGCCTGAATCCACAAAATAGTTTAGAGAAACAGGTAACTTTCCAACTTCTGTCTCGAGCTCAGAGTAAGAGTAAGTGGTTGAAATATGTGTTGATCGAACAGGATATATTTTCTTTTTACAGCATTTCAAACATAAACTTACTGTTATCAGAATTTAATTCATCACAGAAAAATGAAGGATTTGAAATCCTTAAAGACAGAAAAGATGAGTTTACTTTTTTTTCTGTTCTGATAAGTTCTGAATTCTCTTCCTGTAAACTCAGGGGAACTTGAGTATGTTTTCTGGCATGCCAGAAAAATATAAATTGTCATGAAATTTCAAGGAACATCAGAGCTTTGCTGAAAAAGCAGGTAAATTGCCATTTTATTTAATTGCTGGGATTAGATCTGTGCCAAAAAAAGGGAAAAAGCGTGAGAACTCAGCTAATGTGTCATACTTTAGGATGGGATGTTTGTTTGGTTTGGGGTTTGGTTGTTTTTTTTCCCGATTTAGTAACAAGTCAATTAAGGTGAAGGTTACTTGCTATTAAAAATACTGTTATTGCTTATCATCATGTTTTACAATGTTGTCAATCTTTCTTTAGTTTTCTCATAAAGTACATATTGAAATACTATGTGAAGTAAAGAAAATACACTTACAGCAAGAATTTATACAACTGCAACGGACTTCTTTGACTTTTCCTAAGGATGAGAAAAATGTAGAACCAGATGAGGGTAGGTGCCAGTGCTGATGAGAAATAACACATTGAAGATGAAGCAGTGCTGGAGCTTGTTTGATCTTGTTTGCTGTTTTAGAGCAAATACAGATTTGGAAAAAAAATCCTTTATTTCTATAAAGTAAATGGAGCTCTAGCAATTTATAGTAGTTGAGAATTTGATTAATGGGCTACAGTTGAATTGTAAAATGTTATGGCTCAGACCGTTTTCCCAGAGTGTCACCTGTATCCTGTGTGCAAAATATTCCCTCCTTGTGTCCAATAAAACCATATATTAATAGTGGAGTTAAGAGAAGCAAAAAAAAAAAAAAACCCCAAAAACCCCATTTAGTGTCAAAACTGATGTAATCCTTCGAAGAAAGTAGAAGAAAGTATCACTAGTTTTGTCAATAATTCTATCTATAAATTCCACTAAATGAAAATTAATATTTAAAATATTATTTTAGTAGCCAGTTACTCTCAAGATAAGATTCTAGGAAGGCAAATCTCTGACATTCTTCTTGCTTTTGAGGCAGTTCCTGTGCATTTGTAAATTTATATGTAGAAGAATATTTGGCAATTGTGTACATTAGAGATCATCCCATGGGTCTGAAGCAGTGGCAGGACACAGTATTTTTCCCCTACAAATAAGGGCTTTGATTTAGGAAAATCCCAGAGAAAGTTAATAGCAGGACTTGGAGCTAAGCTCCAAAATCTCATTTTTTTCTAGTCCTGAGCGGAGGTAAGAAATGTTAGAGGTAATCTCTGTTTTGGGGAGTTTTTTAATTTATTTTATTTTTATTTTTTCCCTACCTAATAAGTTAGATATTTAAAAAGATAGGGTTGGTTTTTTTGTTTTGGTTTGTTGGTTTGTTTTTTTTTAATTTCATGTCTTACAAGAAGACGTCATTAATAAAATAACTTCTGTTGGTTACATTCTCAGGGCAAAATTTTCCCCTTTTTCAGTGCTCTGGCCTGTATATGTGGAATTAACTAATGGAAAAATTTATGGATGCGATTTCATCGTCAGCGCAACTGGGGTTGTGCCAAATGTTGAACCATTTCTTGATGGCAACAATGTAAGTACACTGGTTTCTTTTGAAGTTTAAGCTGTTTTTCTTAAGTGAGGTGAAATAAGCTCTTTCAGCTGGTTTATGCTTCTGATGTGAAACATTGATAGATAAAGGTTTTGAATGTTTCGGAAATGTTTTTAAATGTTTTTGAAAGCATTTCAGAATTGTTGATACTGGAAATGCTTAAGATGATAAGAATGCTAATGAGAATAATTTTTAGCTTATTATATTGCTACTCATGATATGTACTGATACAATATATACTGTTAGGATTAAGGATATACAAAGAGAGAAAAACATCTGTAGAATTGAATGATGTGGCAAAAATTTAGAATATTTTTTGTGTTAATTCTGTAACATATTCTTATTGTATATTGTAATTTGTAAGATATTCTTATCTTACAAATCTTAAAATTTTCTCCTGGGAAGGAAACAGTTATTTCCAATAATTTTCATCTAGGAAAACTGAGTTATAAAGATGCTCATATTGATTGAGGGAAGTCACACTTTGAATCGGCATCCAAACGTGGATGATGATCAGGGAGTTCATAGCTGCCACGGGAATTTTCAGGCCTGGAGGTCATCCTGTCTCCGCGCCAGCCGGCAGCTCAGCAGCTTGCTCACTCCCCCGGTGGGGTGGGGGAAGAGTCAGAAGGGTTAGAAGTGAGAAAACTCATGGGTTGAGACAAAGACAGTGGAAGCGCTGCTCGGCGACAGCTAAAACACCCCTGTGGTTTTTTTAGGAGTCTGCCGTTAAAACGTAACAAATGAAATGAGCGCTAAACGTGGATGAAAGTGGAATTACTTGGTTTAAATGGTTATTTTTTTCTTACTGCTGATCTGTGCAAATGCTTTAGTTCGCTGTAGGTGAAGACGGAGGTCTTAAAGTAGATAAACACATGCGCACATCCCTGCCAGGTGTCTATGCAGCTGGGGATATCTGCACGGCGGCGTGGGAACCCAGTCCAGTGTGGCATCAGGTAAATCAAATCGTACCATCGTGCGCTCGGCGGCGCTCTGATCTGCAAAGTGAATCACACGCTATTACACTGATGGGAGAAAATAAAGTTCAATTGAAGCAGAAACCAGCGAACAAGTTAGATAATCCTGGCTGTGTTGATGACAGATCACTTTATCTCAGTGGCTGAAAGCCAGGCTGTTCAGCCTTTCTGAGTATAATGAAAGGTATAGTGTGCGTTGATGAGACAGTGAGTGTTGGTCGTTGCACAGTGACATGTATCTGTGTTTTTAAATCTTATCTTTTTTTTTTTCCTTCTTTTTTTTATTAGATGAGACTGTGGACTCAAGCCAGGCAGATGGGATGGTATGCAGCAAAATGCATGGCAGCAGATACTGCAGGGGAACCCATTGATCTGGATTTCAGCTTTGAACTATTTGCTCATGTTACAAAATTTTTCAATTATAAGGTAAATACAGTTTAATAGTCTTCAGCCACTGAGTAACACGTTGCTTGCCTGTATCCACTTGCCAACACTGAGCAGATGCTTTGATATTGATAAATTTTTTGATTGAGTTTTGATTGATATTGATTGGAGTTTTTTCTATAAAATAATTAATATTAGTTAGATTTTCTCCGTTGATACTAACTTTGAATGCTGAAACTGAAGAGGGCAAAGATCTTTACAGATACACAGGGAAGCTGTGGCTGCCCCATCCCTGGAGGGGTTCAAGACCAGGCTGGATGGGGCCTTGAGCAACCTGGTCTGGTGGGAGGTGTCCCTGCCCAGGGCAGGGGGGTTGG
>JAOXJK010000001.1:70993914-71024294 GCA_025774025.1 Xenus cinereus
CGCTTGCTCCATGACCTTAGGAAAATTAATGACGCTATGGAAGACATGGGAGCCCTCCAACCAGGACTCCCGTCCCCCGCTATGATTCCTCGAAATTGGCACTTGACTGTTATTGACCTCAAGGACTGCTTTTTTAATATCCCGCTGCATCCAGATGATGCTCCTAAATTTGCTTTTTCAATTCCAAGCATCAACATGCAAGCACCGTTGCAAAGATACCAGTGGGTTGTGCTGCCACAAGGAATGAAGAATAGCCCTACGATGTGTCAGTGGTATGTAGCTAAAGTACTTAGTCCTGTTAGGACCACAATGTCTGGTGTCTTACTGTACCATTACATGGATGACATCCTAGTGGCTGCACAACATCACGAGGCCATGGAGGAAGCTGTGGCCCTTGTCACGGCTGCTGTTAACTCGGCAGGCCTCTGTATTGCGCCGGAGAAAATTCAAAAAATACCACCATGGAAGTATTTAGGTTGGCGCATAAGGGCACAAACTATAGTTCCCCAGCCCTTACAGATACAGACATAAAAAACTTACATGATGTACAGAAATTGCTGGGAACAATCAATTGGGTCCGACCACTGTTGGGAATTTCTAATGCGGACTTAGGTCCTCTATTTGAGCTGCTAAGAGGGAGCACTGACTTGTGTTCCCCCCGCAGCCTTGGCCCGGAAGCTATTGACTCTTTGCAGGAAGTTGCCACAGCAATTGCTCACAGGCAAGTACATCGCTGGGTTCCTGAGTTATCTTTTTATCTAATAATTTTAAACCCCGCTCAACAGCCTCATGCGCTAATATTTCAATGGGATCCTCAGAAATCAGATCCACTGTTGATTATTGAATGGGTTTTCTTGCTGAATCAATCTACAAAAACCATTTCGAGGCAACATGAGATGTTTGCTTCTCTGATAATTAGAGCCAGGCAACGCTTGTTAACATTATCAGGGGTAGATTTTGCTTGTATTTGTTTACCTGTGAGAAACATGTATTTACAGTGGCTTTACCAGCAGTCAGACGCCTTTAGCATGGCATTGGCAGACTCTACGGGTCAACTCACATCCCACCCACCTTCGCATAAGCTGCTTAATGTTGACTTTCGTCTGATATCCAAGCCGAAAAGGAGCAATCAGCCATTACAAGCCCTCACTGTATTTGCGGACGGATCTGGGAAATCACATAAATCGGTCATCCTATGGTGGGACAACCAGTGGGGGCAATGGGACTCGGACATAGAGACCGTCCCTGGTTCTCCTCAGATAGTAGAGCTGACTGCGGTCGTTCGAGTTTTCCGGAGATGGTCTACACCGCTTAACCTTATTACTGATTCTGCTTATGTTGCAGGAATTGTTGAACGAGCTGAAGCATCTGTACTATGTGATGTTTTGCATTCTGACCTATTTGTTTTATTGCAGGAGCTTATTTTTCTCTTAGATTCACGTCCTCATCCCTATTTTGTCATGCATGTCAGGGCACATACTGTTTTACCTGGTTTTATTGCAGAAGGGAATCGACGAGCTGATATGCTGACATTACCAGTGCAAGTATTACCAGATCGCGTAGCACAGGCTAAACTCAGCCATTCCTTTTTTCACCAGAATGCTGGAGGTCTCAAACGACAGTTTGGGCTTACCTCCCAACAAGTGGCTAATATTATCGCTGTATGCCCCGACTGTCAAAAACACTCTTTTCCGTCAATAGCAGGAGGGGTTAATCCCAGAGGACTGCAGAGCCTGCAACTGTGGCAAACAGATGTTACCCATTTTTTGGAATTTGGTCATTTAAAATGTATCCATTCTTCTATTGATACCCTTTCTGGCGCTTTGTTTGCTTCTTGTCACACAGGGGAGAAGGCGCGTGACGTCCGCAAACATTTGATGCGTGCTTTTGCCACCTTGGGTATACCCTCTCAAATAAAAACAGACAATGGCCCTGCGTATGTCTCGGCTGCAACAAAAACTTTTTTCGACTCCTGGGGTGTGACCCACATTACTGGCATCCCTCATTCCCCTACAGGTCAATCCCTGATTGAACGCTCTCACCAATCTTTGAAACGTTTATTACAACAACAAAAAGGGGGAGTAGGGACTGCCACCCCCGAGGAACGTCTACAGAAAGCTTTGTATGTTTTTAACTTTTTGAGTTGCTCTTTGTTAGATAGCAACCCTCTGATAGTCCGACATCTTAACATGAATGCTTCACTTGAGGTGCGAGTCAAGGCCCCAGTGTTGGTTCGTGATCCAGAAACAGGTAAAGTCATGGGACCGTATCCCCTTATTACATGGGGCAGAGGCTATGCTTGTGTCTCCACAGAGAAAGGCCCTCGATGGATCCCAGCAAAGAGTGTACGACCTTTCCGTGAATCCCTGCCACAATCATCCGGTGAGAACTCCGATCACCCTCCGGACCAGCCTTTCGAGCAACAAACTGGTGAATCTCCTGAGGAGGGCCAGGATAACGGGGATTGAACGCCGCAAGCGAGGAAGAACTGTATGAATCGGTGCAAAGAAACACCAATTGCGGAAATCGCTTGTGCCTTATGTAAAACCCGTGACCCTGGGTCTTGTGTATATGCTGAAAGTTGCTTTTAGAATAATATTTCTTTTTATGATTGCGCTAGAGGCGAAGCCACCCATTTTTACCTGTGCTACCCAAGGTTAATGTATGGGTAACGCTAGCAAATCTCACTGGACAAGACACTTTGTGGTATTAACATGAATTGAATTAACACGAATGTAACCAACAGTTTGGGGGAAATGACTCTTTCTGGGTATTCAGCAGTTGTGAGGTCGCTAGAGTGCTGGGTTAAGTTTTGCACTTCTCAGTAAGAGAAACACACTGACACACTGGATTGAGTCTAGCAGAGGGCTACCAAGCTGCCTAGACACTCAGAGAGGAGAAGCAGGGGCTTAGAGAGGAGAAACACAGAACTGGATTTCTTCCAGATTAAAAAAGAAGAAAGCCAGGGGCGAGGCAGAGCAATTGTTGTGATCTTGCTGTTGACTTCAACTACCTAATGGAAGAGCGTAGCAGCAATGGGGCCAGACTCTTCTCAGAAGAGCACAGTGGTAGGACAAGAGACAACAGAGAAGTTGCAACACAGGAGATAACAATTAGCTCCAAGAAATAATCATTTTTCTTTTTTTGGTCATCAAGATGGTCAAACACTGGAGCAGATGCTGAGAGGGGTTGTGGAATCTCCATCCTTGGGGATGGTCAAAACTTAACTCGACCCAGGGCTGAACACTCTGTTCCAACTGGACCTGCTTTGAGGAGGAGGTTGGACTAGATGGTCTCTGAAGTCCCTTCCAAGCTGAGTGATTCTGCAATAGTGTTACCATACGCTACACTCCCAAAAGAGTTAAAAAGGCAACATGGTAATTATTTATATTTTGTAGTCATTGTTGTATCATGAGATATGCACCAGTTATTTATTATTATTCAAGACACTTGTTTCCCTGTTTTGTGTTTTTTTTTTCTGTGGCTTTTTTTTTAATTAAAAAAATGGACAAAAAATACAATTACTAAAACACAAACAGAACTTACACACTGCATTGTCCATGGAGAAGCAAACATGATCGAATCCTAAAAGTAATCTGTGAAACTCAGTCAAGAACTACTGGTTGGTCATCTCCACCTGCCTGAAGCTTAAGCTTCTTTGCTTTTAAGTTAGATCCGGAATTAGGCCGTTTACGTTCCTGTGAGTTCTTCGCTGTTGAATCTTGGACAGTCTTTGAAACAGTCTGAGCATTTTCTCCGCTTCCTTTTGAATTCGAAGATTGAGATGGTTTGTCCTGTAGGTTATAAACAATTCTATTAAAATTCTAACATGTTTTTCTTCTTTTTCAGTTTTCCCACATAAGAGAGGAGATAATGAGTTCTATTTTAAATCCTGTTGATTGCGTTACTATTGAGCAGATATTTATTAGATAACTTAAAATAAACTATAATCAAAAGATATTCATATAGCAAGTCATTACAGATATAAATACCTTGTAAACACTTTTCTTGTTTTTTATCCCTTGTATAGTGATGACATGTGCCTCATTTTTCAGCAAACTTGCTTTTGGTCCTATCTTCAGGTAGGATATTGTAGCAAAAGCCGTGAAGCTGAAATCTTCCCTGCATAATTGAAATCAGTGTTACGAGAGAAGGATGGAGACAGAGACAGGCTAGACCGTGCAGGGGAAAAATGGGACACATTGACCCTTCTGATGGATGTTCCAAATAGCAACTTAATTCTGCTTTATCTATTCAAGTGGGTAGTCACCTAATCTAGAGCGAGTCTGGCCAACACTTAACTTAGTTAAGTTTGTGGACCTTTACATACACAGACATGTCAATCTGTTGGAATACATGGAGGAAAATGAGGAAAAAAGATGTAATAGAGTCATCTGCTCACCCTCTTAGAGTGTAAAAAGTCAGCTGTACAAATAGATGCCCCCCCCAAAAAAAAATTAAGACAAAAATACTTGATTTGTACATATTCTTGGAACTTCTAAAACTATATGAAAAGACAAACCACACACCATACAGACAGCCAGGTTACAGAAGAAGCACTGTTGTTATTTTCACTATGCTTTTTTAAAATTTCTGAATACCACCTTCCACGTTAACCTGCCTGTCCCGACTTAAGACTTTATCTGGGCAGCCCCATTTGCTTTGTTAACCATGGAATGTAAATGGACTCTGTATAAACAGCAGGTTTCTCCACAATAAAGCCTACTGCAGATTTAAAGGTTAAACCTGAATACAGAAGACCCCAGCTTTTTAAAACTGCAACAGATGCAGCATTTCAAATGTTCCTCCAACTTCTTTTTTAACATTTTGAAGTAGAAATATAGAATCTTTTGAGGTTATTTAAAATACATTAAATGCATCTGCAATAAAGACTAAAAACGAGACTACAGAATGCATCCTATCCATTAACGCTATACAAAAGTAACATGAGAGTAAAGAAAAATGACTGCTAGATGTTAAAAAAAAAGAAGTAGCCATCTTACATACTTCAGATATTGCTGCAGCAGTAAATGGGCAATAATTCTCTCCAGCTCCTCTCGAGGGTGCTTTGGTGGAGTAACTTCAGCCACCCTGAATTTTGATACACCTTTCCCAGACCACGCATCGATTAATTTCAGTGGGGTGAGTTTCTCACTCATGCTGTCAGCTTGCTCAAGTATCTTGATTAGATCCCTGCAGTGTCCTGTTATGTCCATTTTCTCACATGCTACAAATAAAAAGTGAAGTAATATTTAAATAGCAAGTTATTTATAGTTATTTAGATAGTATCCATATATATATTAGGTGTATACATATTGATGCGCTTTTATATATTTGTAGGTGTATGTGTATATCTATAGATATAGATTTATGTGCCATATAATAGCAATGCTTTTTTGTTTGTTTGTTTTTAAACTATAACTTAAAAAATACAGCTGTAACTTTCCCTCCATCAAATTACGCTGTATTTGTGCAGAAACTTTCATCTTTGTAGTGCATTATTAAAAACTCCAATCCTGCAAACATTTTTACACGTAATTAAAGTTTCAAACCACACGAATTATTTCAAAGAAGCATTTACAAAGCATAAAATTTGTAAAGTAGCTACTGTGTTACTCTGCAGCTAGATTCCTTTTCCTCACCCGTAATATTTATTACGGAAAGATTAAAGAGCAAAGAGGAATTGAAGAATATAAGCAAGACATTTCTTCTCCCAAGAAGCTTACAAACAAAATGAGACAGAAAAAAGTATTAATTTCATTATACAAATTAACTTCATCATGAATAATTATTCCGAGCACTACCACATCCATATAGCACATAATGATCATGCTTCTACCGTGTGATGAGATCATGGCACAGAATTACCCCAGCCTCCTCCTCCAACACTAAGAATTAAGCACTGAAAAACTAGTACTACTGCTAGGTTTCCTCAGACCTCGCTTAGGTATCACAAGGCCCTGGGGGTAAACCAGCAGTAAACAGGACGTCTGTAAGTCTTGGGTACAAGCCAGCTCCATACGCAACCTCTGATCCCAGTATAAATTTCAACTAAGCCCCATTTCCAACCAGGGAAATGAATCCTGATGGAAGATAACAAGATATTGTTACTTGCATGATTTTTGTAAAACAGTTTTATCATATAGATATAACTAACTGTAAAGAAAAAAAAAAAAGAATTTAAATATCTTTGTTTTGTCTACTTTACCCCCCAAAAATATACAGGGAAATAAAGTCCAGGTATGAGAACAGTCTGGAATCCAGAGTTGTTCCTAAGATTTTTAAGTGCCGATCACTACATTATCCAAATGCTTCGCAACAGATATGAGGTATGAGGAGATGATATTTTCCACATATTAGAATTCACCTGGTCCTCAAAGAAATTGAAGGTGGTTTTTTGTGTCCAGTTAGAGATGCTCAAGACCAACTGTTTCTCAGCACTCTTTTCAGAGCTTTCTAGCTTTGCATGGGATTTCCCATGTCTAAACCAGAGCTTTCACTTGGATGCAATTGATACATTGTGCATCTTCAGAGACTTACAGCTTTCTGGATGGGTACCAAAAATGACAGTTAAAACAGCCAATGATCACCCACGAAAGCACAGTTTAAGCTAGCTGCCTCACACTGCCCAAGATGTTTGTAGGCAAAGCAGCAAAATAACTTACGTCCCAGAATTGCATTCTGCTGAAACCATCCTCCTCTACCATGCAGCAGGTCCCATTTCACCTTATCTCCCAAGTTCCCTCTACGTCTCACCCACATGCCTTCCCTCTTACGATCCCAGCTTTCTTCCAAAGGAAGAGCATGCACTAGACATTCTGCTGGTTGGGATAACAAACAGCAAAATCCTTAATTAGCGTGCTCAGTTGTTCTGCACAACTGTCAGGCACAGCCCTGACACAGGCAGGTCTCATGAGCACACAACACTGAAATCCTCAGAGGCTTTTACCAGGCAAGTTGTGAAAGGACATGTGCAAACTGTGTCTTCTCAGAGCCTAAGCGTGAACAGTTTGGCACGCAGAGAGCAAGATGCTCCTTCTCAAAATAAAGCTTTCACACCCCCCAAAAAAATCCTGAAACAAAACCTAACATATAGCAGAATCTTTTTAAAAACACGTAAGCCAATCTCCCCCTTGTCCCAAAGCTTCATTGGCTGAGAGAGATCAAAGTGTTTGGCATCAGGCAAAAAGCCAAACCAGGAAGAGTCCCACTAAACACCCTGAATTTGGCAAAACTAAGCCACCAAAACCTAATGTTCATAACAAAAGAACCTTGGAAACAGGCAGTACTATGAGCACACTTTACAGAAGTTGTTCATAGTTTGTCTAAACTAGATTATTTCTTTAAGACAACCTTCTTGTTCTCTGTCCTTGGTTATAAAAAAAAATTTACTTACAGTTCTCTCTACAGCAGTTATCACACATTCTGTTGCAGTTTGCAGAATCCCATACTTCATCAAAATGACGGGCTATGAGGACCCGGCGACACCTGAAAGAATAGAGAGCCACAAGGGAACTATAGAATATAAATGTATACACCTGTGTCATAAATCATGAAAAGCGGCAAAAAGAAGGTCCTCTGGGTCAGCTCCTATCTCAAAACACGCATGAAGAATTAACTCAGGAAAAATCAGAAAACAAACACTGCAATACAGTATTCCCTGTCGGTTATGCTGATAGGAGAAACTAGTAGCTTTCAGCAATACTGAACGCTGCTGTAGCAATAGTTTGGTTAAATCAAAGTAAGTACAATCTGCAATTCCAATAGAATGAGAAACATTAACAATATGAATTCCTTCTTAGACTGTGGCCAACAAAGGCTATACTGAAGACATGAGTTGTCCACAGCATAGATACAAGTGTTTTCCATGAAGTATTCAATACAGCTCAGTGCAGTGGATGCAGCGTTATACACATGCCGATTACCGTATGGTCATAAAACACTGGTACCTTAGAGTAAAGAACAAAGCACTGCACCATTTCCTCTGAATGGGATTTGAAATACAAACACTGCTTGTTGACAGGTATTACAACTGTCTACCTATATTAACATAACTGCTTCCAGAAATTTATCCTGAAGCTGGCAAGCAACACACCAACATTTAGTTGTATGCAAGAGGACACATACTAAGCAGCCAAACCACAAACTCCAAACTCCAGACTCTTACAATGGTAGTGTTTGTATAGTGTGGTGGGACTTTTTTTTTTGTTTTGCTGTTATTTTTGTGGGGATTTTTTTTTAGTGCTTTTATTATTTTTTTTTTAAACACCCTCTAAAAAACCCAACAAGATTAGCCTAACTATTTAAAAAATAAGCAGCCAAGCCACAACAGTAACTTACTTGTTCATATTCTGGCAGTAAGACACCATATCATACAGCTTCTCTTGCCCTACATTCTCCATCACTACCATTGAGCTGATTCGGAATATATCTCCAAAACCATAATACAAAATGCAGTCAGCTTTTTGGTCATCTCTACCTGCAATGCAGTAGAATAAACAAAAAATTTAGACTTTAATCTTTAGAAGAGATTTATTTTAAGCCTAGCATTTTCTGATACAAATTCCACTCTTATCTCCTTGGGCTTCTGCAGCCCCTACATAGAGAGTGCATGACTGTAACAGTATCAAGCAAAACATATTAGCCAATAGAACATAGCATGATACAGATTAGAAATAAAATAGATCTACAACACTCTTCTACAACTACAGAATCAGGCAAACTGAAAATACTACACAATGAAGATTTTGACTCTTAACCGAAAAAATATTAATATCATAGAGACAGTCAGTGAAATCACCATTTTCTCACCCTGACACCTTGAGGAAAATCCTAGCCAAATACATCTTGAAGTCTAATTCTTATTTGATTTAAACACTTTGTGAGCTTCAAATACCTTATTAGGTACTAATGGTAATAAATAAAGAATTAGGTATGGTTTAACAAAATTTTCCACTTAAAACCAACTGTGTCTTCTTATAGCTGAACTGAGATCATCTCTTCCTTCCCATTGACCACCCTTTCCAGCGGTGTGCTGATGGGTACCCTTCTACTCTTTACAAGATCCAGAGAGCAGAAAAGGTCTAAAACCCCTAGTTTTTTAAAAAATTTAAGATATAACAGAAAGTAACTACTTTACTTGGATGGGCAGTCAAGGGGAAAAAGGAAGGTTTCATAAGCTAAGTAGTGTGTTCAGGCAAATGAGTAGCGGTGCTTAATTAATTTCCCACCCAGAAGAACCTCATTTATATCGAGTTATAAAAAAGAAACACACAAAAGTTTGCTCTAATCACCTCAAGTTGATAAACATAGTGGAACACCTATTTCAGCACCTATACAGCCCTTGTCTCTAGCATAAGTAGATGCAAACTCCCACAAACTTTGATGACTGTTGGATTTTTTAGGCCAGCACTAAGGCCAATTTCTATCATACAGGCAGTTAAAATCTCAAGCAATTTCCCCTCAGGGTCTTTAAAAAGCTTTCCTCCACATAGATTCAAATCTGTCTTTGAAGAACAATGCATGAGGTCAAAAATACCCAAAGCAAAACAAAACACCACAAAACTTTTTTTTAAGCCGTAATAGCTATTTAGTACTGCTAGACACTGATCAATCCTTAAAATTCCTCGCTCCAGACTCCCAATCCTACTTGTATTTCCGTGGCCACTGAAATTAACACAGCAATTAAACATCACCTAGAGATAATCTGAGCAAGTTATGCATTCCAGCTGCTCTGCAAAGGAAAAAATAAATCCTTTCTGTAACATATAATAAATCATGTCATGAAATTACTCTGGTAAGCCACAGATGTCAGAAAAATCAAGTAATTAAAAAAATCACTGAGTACTGGCTAGGTACCCAGTTATTCTTTGCCACACTGCACTACAGAGGCCTAAGATCATTAATGTTATTATGATTTGCTTTAAAGCCTCTTTACAGAGGCAGCGTGGCATTATACACTTTAGAACCTGCCTCAAAGACAAGACACTTTGCACAAATGGCTGAAATCAAAATATAATATTATTGGTTGAACAGATGTAAATGGCTATTTTGCAAAAGCCATTTCCTACAATACCTGCACGTCCACTCTCTTGGTAGTAGTTCTCCATGGATTTGCTCATAGAATGATGAATTACAAACCTCACATCAGGTTTATCAATTCCCATGCCAAAAGCAACAGTCGCCACTACAACCTAAAATAAGATTAAGAAACCATCAAGGTACCAAAACACGATTTGCTTAAATGAGACATAAGTCTATTAAGAGTATCTACTTTACCTGGATCTGATTCGCTGCCCACCCTTTATGAACTTTGGTCTTATGTTTAGCATCCATGTTTGCATGGTAAGTCCCTGCCTTAATTCCTAGTTTCTGCAAACTCATAGTCACTTGTTCAGAATCCTTCTGAGAAAAACAGTAAACGATTCCTGCACAAAAGCGAAAGATGCCTTATTGTAATGTCTTAATAAAACTTTCAAAGTTGTTTTTAAGTATTTTTTTAACTTAAAAATAAATAACAAAACCAGTAAGCAATCTCTGTGCCCATTCAGTCTGCAGTATTGGTAGCCACGAATGAAACTTCAATTATCAGCTTTGACTCGGAAGCTAAAGAGAAAATACGGGTGCCAATCCACATAATCATGGAAATACTAACGTTCAAGGAAGACAATGGTTATTAATGCTTATGTAAAGGGGTGCTGTTCCTTATGACATCTCACCTGAGGTTTCCAATAAATCTGCTTTTTGTCATTAGTCAGTCTGGCCTAAGTCAAGGATTACACACAGACCCACGCAATTTGTGATCCTCTTAGCACACTTTGCACTCAGGGAGCTGCTCAGCACAGCCACAGAGACCCGCAGCAGAGACAGGGACGGACTGCTGCTCCGCTCCAGAAAACTGGGTTCTGTTGCCTTTGTAATACGTCCCTCCTCTTTATTTGCAGTACGTAATTTATTGATTCACAAAGTCCAACTTTTACAGTTCTGCATTCATCACAAAAGCACAATTCACCCTATCCCACCCCCATGTTAAGCACTGAATAAAAAGTTAATCTTATGATGAAATATAAAAAAGTAGTGTTAAAGACAGTAAGTAACCCGACACAAAGATAGTAAGTGGCATGTGTGATTTAAGAACACAGAGATAACCTTTTTGAGCCTTGTTTTTATAATCTTAACAATTGCTATTATTCTTATCTATGTAACCATTGTTCCATATACATCACAACATTGTATTTCAATACTTCAGAAAATAATTAAACCATAAAGACATTTAAACACTAATGACTCAAAAGAATAATTACTCAAGGTATGGATCTTACTATATGTCATTTCTTCTAATACTGGATGTTTAATATACGGTGAAAGTAGAATTTTTCTATGTGTAGAATGTAATGTGCAGAATTTTTCTACACATTTCAGGAGCACTTGAAAACACCCCTGTAATGCTGTACAGAATAACTTTTTTTAAAAAAAAAAAAAATTTTTACCTGAAAGTCCTTTGTATCTTCCATTAATGATTTTAACTATGTCCTCAATGAAATCTTCATTATTTGAAGGCTTATGTCGAACCTCAAAAATATAATAAACACATGCCGGAGTTCTTCAAGTGGGTACATAATCTGTCAAACACTCCTCTGATTCTACTTCTTCCAGTACAATAAACACTATTCTGCCATTTAACAAAAATTACTTGATTCTCTTTGTGTAGTCAGATTACATCTCAAAAGTCCATAGGAAAAAAAAAAAAGCACTAAAGTTTTTTCATGAAGAACAGTAAGAAAAGCTGTGGTCAAACTGAAAATACTGTGTAACACAATAATTCACAATTTTTTGCCATCATATGACCAACAATTGGAAGCAGTATGAGCCTCCTACCCACCTCTCCCCTCTATACAGTCCTATCTACTAAGCCTTGCTCACAAAGACCGAGCAGCCCAAGTTCCTCTGCAGTCGACAGTAAGTTCAGCAATATGAAATCATGAAAGAACACCACCATTCAGTTGAAAAGCTATTTATTATTAAAATGCATAATTGAAAATCGAGTCTAAAATTCATCAACTGTAGCTTACAGAAGATAATACGACTGCAAAACATCAAAAAAACAGGTAGTAAGACATACCTCATAGTAAAGATTGGGCCGGTTGAAAGATGCAGTGAAGGTAATGCACTTCTGAACATGCAAAATTTTCTGAGCATCCTTTAAAACATGATTTGTGGCAGTTGCTGTCAATCCAATCAAGGGAGCATTGGGAAACTGTCT
This sequence comes from Xenus cinereus, assembly GCA_025774025.1. Lineage (NCBI taxonomy): Eukaryota > Metazoa > Chordata > Aves > Charadriiformes > Scolopacidae > Xenus > Xenus cinereus. The sequence continues at coordinate 71,006,177 of JAOXJK010000001.1, forward strand.
TTTCAAGATACCAAGAGACTTGTAGTCTAAAAAAACCAAAAAATTGGGAAGAAAAATATTTCTCATACCATAGATCCAAAGTTAAAAAAGATAGTAATCTAGATAGCATTCAATGGAGTAATACTGCAATGAATGTTATTACTGATCAATTAACTACAGAACTAATTTATACATCCAAATGAAGTAATAAAAAGTTGTCTTTATCAAAATAGATGCTTTCTCTTCTAACCAAATTTTTAAAAAGCAGCCAGAATTCAGAAGGCAAAACATATTGAAATAGAAGTTTTTTAAAAGTTAGAAAAATATAAGTGGCATCACATTGACCAACATTCAGGTTATTTTGCAGATCTGTTTTTATTAACAGCTTTTCAGTAAACGCAGCTTTGCTAATAAACAGGCAATGTGGAATTTGGATACATAGGCTGAACCGTACTAAGGAAAGATTGTAAAAACTCAGTGCTGGCAATCACCTGCTGTCTTACAACAGAAACACAGCCAGAGATATATATATCCAATTTCCACATTACCTGTTTAACTGGCATGGCTCTTTGCTCAGACACCACTTTCTAACAAAACCGCAAAGTTTGACTTTACAGTTACTATTGCTTCAAATCAGATGTTCTTTCGAAGGCAAAGAAACTGTAAGCAGTAACCAACAGTCTTCTACAACTAACAAGATAGGAAAGAAACTGAAGCACAATTTCTTTTCCTGCAAGTCAAGGGCATTTGTTTCAATTTGCTTCACAAGTGACTAAAAAACATCTCATGAATTTACAAAATGCTCTCCCTCTGTCACCTGGGGAGCAGTGTGCAGAATAACACTTTTTCATGTAGCGGTAGATTAAAGATGACTGTACTGTAAGTATTAAAGATAGCAGCCGAAAACTTTCATTTTATTAAATTAATTATTAATTATTAATTAATTAAAGTAAATGGATTTAGGAGTTTTTCAAAATACTGACAGCAAAATCTACATTGAAATCACCCCCATTTGCATGAATGGGACAAGGATACAGTTATTTGTGAATTAAATTTAAAGCCCTTGAGCTAACACAGGTACTTGCCATACACTAAATATTTACTTAACACATGAAGAAGGCACCTGGCTTTATTTCAAGCCTACCTCATTATTTATTGATGCCTGAATAACACTGCAAACTGGATTTCAAATGAACATACCAGGCCTGAAGTCATGGCCCCATTGACTACAGCAATGGACCTCATCTACAGCAATGCGGGCAAGACACCCTGCTTGATAAGCTTTCTCTAGCTTTGACATGAACATTTTGCTTTTTGCAATCTTCTCCGGGGTCACATAGATGAGCTTCAGTTGCGAATTTCTGTCTAGCATTTCGGTATGAACCCACTTCACATGTTCCTGTTCAAAACAAAAGGAGAAATCAGGGGTTAACATACTAGGACAACACACGGAAGTTCCTTAGTGCTAAGATTCTTAAGAGGTAATTAACAATTCAAAAGGAGTAATTAACAGAGACTGATAAATTGTTACACAGTATTTACTGTAAGTCTCTATATATTACACTACTGTAATTATATTACTGTATATATTATTAATGTATGATATTACTATAAATTATTGTATTACTGTAATTTACTCTAAGTCTTTGCAGAAGATCATTATATATAAAATGTTAATTTTAATACTTGGAAAAACTGCCACAGAACTTTGATAAAGCAAACTATTGAAAATTTGTCTTAACTTCATCATGTGGTATCAGCATTTTCCCAATAAACACAGTGAACGCATGTACCAAACACACCTCTGGTATAACAAGTGCAAAATAAATTTTTACACACAATTGTAATCTTTATTACTCAGTTTTCAGTGCGCTCTACCTCAAAGCAGGCTCCAAGTTTGGCACCGCATCAAGCCACCAACTTATCAAATCCAGTGCCACGTGCAAGTTAATGACCGTGGCCTCCTGCCAGTCAGGAATAGATATTGCACTGTAAAAAGCAACTGACTAATGACAGACTGGGAAATAAGCTGCTTCTCGGCCTCTGGATCAAACAGCCTACCATCCTAAAGTAAGATAAATAATTACATGCACTGCTCAACATGTTCCGGGACAAAAATCACCTACTCCGATATTCTTTTAAGTCAAGAAACTGTGTAAAATTCTACAACACGTCAGCCAAAGGTATTCCACATCCTCTAAACAGTCTCACGAAATCTATTTATTCCATGAAAGGTGTTGGCGTGCGTGCGTTTTTGTCATTAAATCAAGAATGCAAGACACTCATTCATGCTATCCGTACCACAGCACGAAGCTGGCAAGATACTGCTGACAGAATGGCATTAGCTGATAGAACTGCCATTCATTCAGCAGTCATAAATAACAGGCAGAGGCAATATGCTGGCACATACACCACGAAAGCCACGACGACTTGGCAGTTAAACATACCTTACTGCTCGAGGCGTTTAATAAAGCTGCAGAAATACCAAGCTGTTCCAAAACCATGAGCTGATCTTCCATAAGTGATATCAAAGGACATATCACGAGCGTGAAACCTGTAACAATCAATCATTGTGCAAACTGAACAGTTCAGATGCCAGAAATACCTCCTCTAGCACTTTTCATTAATGCATCAGCCTTGTTCTGAAGGAACTGCCAAACGTGAGCTTAAGCTTCATACACAGTATCAGATTCCCCTCCTAGATAGCTGATAAGTGAGTGCCAGGTCACACAGGGACACTTCAGACCAACTGCCTGTGACACGTACCTTCTCTTTGAATCTAGACCACAAACAACTGAGCTGCAACAAATGGAGTGTAAGAACTAATATTACAAAACAAAGTGGATTTACATCTGTGTCGTGAGGTACTAATTTACCACACAACTAAGCAATGCTAGGTATTGGTAAATTTGATCTTTGTAAATAAGTAAACTTCCATGCAATTAGATGGGTTATTTAAAAAAATATATAAATAAATAAAAAACCTTAGAAACTAGAACTGGACATTTAGGTTTAAAAAAATTAATATACAATGTCTCTCCTAAATAATGTGAAGCTAAAACCTTAGAGTGGAACAAACAACCAACATATATCCATACTTTAATAATTTACAGTCTGTATATTGAATTAAAAGGAAAAGAAAGGAAAAAATAGTGAAAAGCTTTTTAAAAGTTCTTTCAGTGTTTAATAATATAACATATTGAGAGGAACCTCGATAAATTAGATCTAAATCACATTTAAAGGGCACATTTATTTTGAAATTGCTATTGCTCCTTCAGAGAAAATAAAGTAAGAGAGCAAAGCAAATATTTCTAGTAAATCTTTCTCTCATATCTTTGCTCTTTTTTTTCCTCATATTGTGATATTAGACACCAATATAATGTTCATTCTCCAAATAACTATAAAAGGGAGAAAATAAATCCAATTGTTTATGGACCTTTTCTTCCCTTACATACCATCAGAACAAACCGCTGGTAACTGATAGCAAAGGCTCTTTCCACCACCTGTAGGCATGACAAGAAATATGTCCTTTCCTGCCATTGCAGCATTTACTGTTTCAAGTTGCAAGGACCTAAACTTCTGGAGTTTAAACTTGCTCTGCAGTGCACTTTTTATCTTCTCATACCATGGAAAATCTGTTAAAGCAAAAAAAAAAAAAAACCCAAACATATTTCATAACCAGGTTTGTTCAAATATAAGAAGGGAGGGCAACTTATACACACATACAATAACTATATGTGGAAGCAATACTGTTTTAGATCTGGGAAAGTGTTCAAAGATTCAAAAATGGCACACAAAAAGCTATACAGAACTCAAGTCTGTATAAACCAATTTCTAAGGTGGACCTCTAAAAACCCTATGAAATGTAAACACAAACCACCTCCAGACTAAAGGCTTTCATTGGGAATGAAGATGAAGAAGCAGATGAAGAACTTCAAAGTGCTAATGATGAAGTTAACTGATTAGTCCAAAATCAAATGGAAATGAGAAACCCGCCTTGAAAATAAATAAAACCAGACACTGAGCCCTACAGCAGTCTCACTACTAAATTGCCCAAATGCTTCCCTCGGACAAATGCATTAATTACAAACAGGATAATGAAGGCTACCATTTTTTCCATATATTCCAGAGATAATAAGCATTAACAAAAAAAAAAAATAGGGGGGAGGGGGCTTAATCTTCCCCAAAATAATCACTGCAACATGCTTATAATAGTTTTTTCTTTTCTTCAATAAAGAGCTAAGAGATAATACTGTAAACACTGAAATTTCACATGCATCAGGAAGCATACTAACCAATTTCATATTATTAAAATTAAAATGCAGAAAAACTGTGGAACTCCAAGTTACACCACTAGCAGGGCAAGAATTAACTCTGGGACTTGAGGTGACATTGCTTCCTAATTGCTGCAGAGAGCACAGCCAAGATCCAACGCTCTCTGAAACCAAGAAAAACCTGCCACTGACTTCAGTGAGCTTTATACTGGGGCCAAATGTAGCTATTGCTCTTATTCAAGATGCACAGCATCTGATTGCAAAGATTAGTTTTCAAAGCACAGGAGGAGAGAATTAGGCATAAGGCCACCCCAAAGAAACGGATTTGTTCAATAGGATCAATTTGCAATTATAAAGTATCAGTATTTTTACATATTCATAACACTTTTCCCAAACACAGACAAATATGGATTAGACTACAAAATTAATTTCATTTTTTAAAAAGCCAAAAAAAAAAGAATACATACAATAAATACAGGCAGAAATTAACAATGCATTTCCAAATTGCAAGTGAAATAAAAGAGAAGGGGGGAAAAAAATAATAAAAAGGTCTGAATTGAACTTGGCTAGGCATCACACAGTCGAGACCCACCAACCACCCAGGACTTCAGTTAATATTTAACAGCAGCCCCCACACCACCATGGGCCAGTTGCCACTTGGATTAACTCTACCATACTTAGGTATTCTACGTTACTTTTGGCAGTCAGCATCCATCTGATTTGCATTAATTTGGGAAGATAGTGAGGCTACATAACACTTAATTTAGTAAGACAGTGAGGTAGACACAATCATGTCCTACAGAAACACAAAGACAGCAAGAAGTAATTTTGAGAGTGCAAGACTGTTATTATCAAATCCTGAAAAGATCCAGAGTAATTTTTTTTAGAACATAAATAAACATGGAATGTAAGTATTGCAATATACCGAGGTTTACTCTGGGATTCTTATAGCAAATCGAATCAAGATGTGACTTTGCAACAAGAAAAGAATAAAAGTAGTTATAACAGGCCACTCTTGTGATAATTCTGCCCAGAACAACTCAAATTAGTATTTAGGAATGTCTAGAGAGTTAAGTACAAAATTAAATAGGACAGTATCATTATCCAAACAAAACTCTGTATGAACACATTTTTCCCCTACTGAGTTATTTTACTTTTATGTTAGAATATTTGATTTTGACTTTGCAAACCTTTCTTGTTCCATGCCTCAGCTGATGTTTCAGTGTCTTTACTTCCACTTGCCTCCAAGTCGCCTGAGGACTGCTTTATCAGGTTCTTTACCCTCATCTTCTTTTCAAGAAGTTCCTGCTGTTTATCCACAAGCTCCTGAATCTGCATCTCCACCGCTTGCAGCTCATTTTCAATGGAAACCAGTACCTCCTCTAGCACTGAAGAGAAAAGCACGGTGAAGGCAGAATAGAGACTACAGTAACACGCTAATCCCAGTTTTAAATGATATTTTATTTAATTTGTTGATTGACAACAGTCAAAACTAAACACAAACCAAAAATCACCTAGAGAAACAGACAGTCTGACAGACCCACTGGTAAGATTATAACATCTAATATTGTATATGCCATGCAAAAACACAGCAAGGCTTAACAACATATTTCTTATATTAGTAGGTCATATGTATATGCAGGTAAAATGTAAATCATAATCTCTGATGAGAGATATGCAACACTAATGTTGCCTGTGTTGATTAATAGAGAAAAAAATATACCACAATTTAGTTTCTCAAAATCAGTGCCTCTCCAGAGAAACACTTGAAATTGCTTTCTCTTCTGCAGATGTATGTCAAGCAGTGAAAAGCATATTGCATCTGCCCTGATATTAAAGCTGCAAGTGTTAAAATGAAGATGAGTACTCCAGCCAATTCCAAGGTGAGCACAACATTAGAACATTTTTAATAGAAAGCATTTACGTGTGAGAAGCAATATTAATCTTAGCAGCTAAAGGTCTTCTGAAAATAGGGACGTTAGCAAAAAGCTGCATTTCATGCCCCAGATCTCCCTTCTATGCAGGACCAGAGGATCTGCTGAATGTCAAGGTTTGAACACAGAGGACAAAGGCTTTTGCTAACACAAGCTATTCTACTGACCTGAAAAATCTGAAGCAAATACTCCGCAAAAGCTTGGGTTAAATAAGTGAATCTTGGGCAGAAATTTGCCTCTTTACATCCTAATATGCATCTGTGTGAATTACAGATTGTGTCCCCAGGGTCCGGTCCCCAGGGTTTAAAAGAATAATTAACACATACCGCCACAGCATGCCAGGCCTGTATCGCTATTTCAGAGCCAGGTCAGAAAAGCATAAGAAGAAATGTCTTCCTCAGCCTCACCCCACACAATGAGAGATTTTGGTATAAGCATAGCAGATATGATAATCTGCTATGGAAGCAAAATTATGATATGGAAAAACACATCCTCATTACCAATGGCACAAAACGGGGACGTTTGTCTTCCTAAATGCTGTTACTCAGCATGAAAGAGTTGAAACTATTTTAAAATATGAATCATATTTTCAAAATATTGAAAACCAAGTGATTTCCTTGACAAACACGCTTTTTAGTTTTTAGTCTAAGAAACAAAAAGTTATCCAGTTTGAACTTTTTCTTCAAATCTGAAGTATAACATAAGACCCCACAACCTGAAGTATAACAACATAGATCCCACAAACTCTTTTCTGCATATATTAAATTCATATAAATAAGAATGAATAACATCAGGTGATTTTGTCTGTTAGCTAAAAGATAGCAAAATTAATATGTTGAATACTAATTTTGGATTACCTGCAACAGCTGCCATCTTTGGAGATTAGAGAATGTTATCCTTCAGAGATCTCATTTAACCAAGTTACCATCCCTAATGATAAAATAAATTTAAAAAAAAGAAAAAATATTTCATTAGAAATCATTCTAAACTTAGAACAAATTTACTGCAAGAGATTATTCATTAACATAGAAGGTGGTAATATAACAGTTTAAGTAATAGTTCATTTACTCTGCCTGTATAAATATGCCCAACTAGATGACAACACACTTTTTCCCTCGTGCAAAAGGGGCAGGTACTAACTCACAACCAATTCCTAAGGCTATAGGGACTCACCGTTCTTCTAAATGAAAGCAAGTGAATTTTGACCAACTCATAATTTTCTACAAGACGCGTGGTCCGTTATAATAATGGTCCAGTCATTCACCTACCTTCAACCTATCTTTTTTTTCATCTCTGACTATTTTACAGAATTATATCGTGCCCCTTAGAAAAGTAGCCACCACAAAACCTAGAGGATCTTCTAGGAGGAAGTAGAAAGGTAGTTTGATTCAGAGAAGAGGAACCATTTTTGGCTAGGTCATCAGTGAGATGAACTTAGAATTCTATTTACTGGCTAATTTTTTGAACAATATTCTTTCTTGTATTACATGCTAACAATACAAAACTCAAGAAACTTGATATTCTCTCACCTTTGTTGAATTCTGAGCTATTTCTTATATACATGGGACTAAAATCTGAGGGAAGGTGAAAGGGAACAAATTCAGCAGACTCTCACTCTATGCTGATCTTAACATAACAAATATTCCACTGCATTCCTATAAACGGGGGAGAATGCGTAAATAAAACACTGTTTTTTTCCAGAAGAGGATGTAATTAAAAAATAAGCTAGAGGCCCACACTTCAGAAAGAAGTTGATTATTGCATAAGATAGTTCAGTAGCATCCAGGTTACCCACATAATTTGAGTTACTCAATTCTGCCTTTATACCACCCGCCACTTGCACAAACATATTTGGAAATATTAGTCTCCCTAAAGTACATAGCAATGAGGGGTATCCCGAAAAATCAGTAGCTATGGCAGACACTGTGTAAATGCAATATGCTACTTCTACTCCCCCTGGAAATACAATCCAAACAAATATCATGAGGCTGACAGCTCAGGAAACATAAGCCATTTTCTTATGCAAGGAGTGAGAAGAGAATGAAAATTGCCCATGAAAGTTTTCCTATACGCTGCTGAAGCTCCACAAGCCTTTAATTTAGCTCCCATTTCTAAAAGAAGTAGGTCAGCACACCTTATAATTGATTCTATACCACCACTGCCAAAAAAGACCCCCAATTACCATTTGATTTCTCAAAGATGAAGCTCCTAAGAAACTGAACAATGATTAACTCCTACCTTATAAGCCACAGTGGACAAAAGGCAAGCGGAAGCATCCTGCTCATTAGGTCAGTTTTACCCCACGGTAAAACCAGCTGAATTCCTGCGAATCCATCACATTACAGCCTTTTCTAAATAGCCCACTAGCAGGGAAAAAGAGGCCTCTAAAGTGGATACCTGTCTGTTCTAGGCATGGCCAGTGTGTAAGTGCCACATGCCACCCTGCAGAGACTTAAATCAGCACCCCAGCAGGGCAAGCTTTCTTACCCCACCTTCTATCCAGCCTCTGAGCTAAAGCTCTTCAGTCCCAACTCCAAGAATCATAGAATGGTTTAGGTTGGAAGGGACTTTAAAGATCATCCAGTTCCAACCCCCTGCCCTAGGCAGGGACACCTCCCACCAGACCAGGTTGCTCAAAGCCCCATCCAGCCTGGCCTTGAACCCCTCCAGGGATGGGGCAGCCACAGCTTCCCTGGGCAACCTGTTCCAGTGCTTATGTAAATGCTTAATAATTTTCCTTATTCTTTTTCTCAATATCGGAATAACTGAACAGAATTTTATCCTGGGTGGCATGCTGGTTTTGGCTGGGATAGGTTTAATTTTCTTTATAGCAACTTGTACGGGGCTACGGTTTGGATTTCTGCTGGAAAGAGTGTTGATAGTGCAGGGCTGTTTTAGTTACTGCTGAGCAGCGCTTACACAGAGCCAGTGGTCCCACAGTCCAGTGGTTCCTGGGCAGGTCCGCAGTGAGGAGACAGGTCCTGAGATCAAGCCAGTAAGTCAAATATTTGGGTCACGGCTGAGGCCCGGGTAGGCAAGGTACAACATCAGGTACCAGCCCACTCGCAGCATAGGCCAGGTGAGGGCCAAAACAGGAGCCTGAGCTCAAACGCAGCTCCAGAGTGAGGTGGGGAGACCCCCAGCAAAGCCCCATCCCCCCCCAGATCTTTTCACAGCAGTTTGATCCAAGGTTGCAGCCCCATCCTGCCGGAGCTGACTTCCAGCACAGGCCGGCAGTCCACAAAGTGTGAGGGAGACGTGTGGGGAGGTGGCAAGAGGTGGTTAATTCCTGGCCCCAACATGGTCACATGATGGTCCTAAACATTTTCTGGTGTATTCTCTTCTCCGAAAGAGTCGGTTTTGTTTTGGTTTGGTTTGGTTGGTTGTTTTTTTTTTTCTGACAGGTTGTTAGAGTCCTTTATGTTCTGTGGGTATTTCTCCAGTCTCACTTAAAACGTACTTTATTTATTTCGTTAGTATTTAATAATTCTTATTAATAGAAAGAAAACATAATCTTTAAGATACTGGACTGGAATGAAAATAGCTTGGGACTCACTTTTGCTTTTTGATGACTTCCCTGGGGTTTTGCATAAAACTTTCTGCTTTAGTTCTCCTTTAGTACAAAATAGTATTGTGCTGCTTTTCACCAAGCCTTATGTAACTTTAATAGTTAGATTTTCTTCAGGTATTTTACTGTGTGTCCATACAAGTCCCAGGTATTTTACAGTGTGTCCATTCAAGTCTGATACCAAAACTATGCATAATTACATGAATGAAGGGCAAACTATATTATGTGGGCAAGAATTCTTCGGCATTAGACATGCAATAGCTTTCTTTTTGAAGTGTCTAAAAAAGAAAAATAACCTTTTATAAACTTCTATTATAGTTACCCCTGAGAAAATTTCATTATGAAAAAGGTATGTTAAAATGGGTTCCTGAGTGTAAGATTTCTAAATATACGGTATTATAGAGCACAGACTTTTACACCTGATAGTAGTGACAGGTGTAATAGCAGCTATAATGGATATAATAGTTCAACACTGCTACCTTAAAAGAAAAAATGCTAAATGATCCAAGCTACACATTGGATAGCACATTATCTAACAGTGTCGTTGAACATCATGAGATTCTGAAGATAATGGAATGGTCTCAGAATAGAAAGACTATGAGTATTCTGTAACAAGGTTAGTAGTTTTCTTGCAGAACCATGTCCTTTCCTTTTTTAGTATGGGGAGTTATGTCCCAGGGTGTAAATACAGAGACAGAGAGAGGAACTAGAAATTAGCATATTTGTCTGGCTGTGGAGCTAAGTCTTTAGAGTACCTTCAACTGTTTGAAGGCAGAATTGGGATTTAGAAGTTAAATTAAAACAAAAGGTATTCTAGGAGGAGGATCAAATTCTAGTTTCTACCCCTTCTGAGTTTAATATTCCAAGCCTCAAGCATGTTATTTTTACTACTAGTTGGTCATAGTCCATACCTTTCTGGTAACTGCAAAGGCTCAGACAGTGCTCATCACTCTGCTTCACAAAGGTCATTGGGACAGGTTCACATGCACAGCGATTTTATAACAGGACATAGCTAAATTTACATGTTTTCACCTCAATTTAGGTGACAATAGAAGAGTCTGAATACCAGCTTTCGACATTATCCTATAATTTTCCAGAGCCTACTGAATCATTTAATATTCTCCAGTTCAAGGCTTCCAAAAGGGTATCTTTCATGTCCTATTTTGATCTTTCAGCATAGTCCAAAGTATGCTCCAAAATATTTTTTAAGTACACAAGGGAAAAAGAAGACATTTAATGAAATGATGTAATTAAAGCGATTATGAGGTATCATAAAGCGGTACCATGTGCACTTTAGAGATAGACCAGGTCTATGTAGGTATAGTAATATACACACCCATATGTCATTCCATGTGCTGTATAAAAATGAAAACAATGTAAACAAATTTCAAAATATAAATGCTATTGTTTATTTTTATTAAATGGCTTCTCTGGTAAGACCCAGTTCATTCTTTACAATAACTTTCTCATTTGTAAATGTCAGTTTAGGGTCCACTATCTTAAAGTGCAAGATAAATATACTGAGGGGAAAAAAAAAGCAGTCTAGAACTAAAATGGGAAAAATATATTTAAGGCAAATTGAATTGTTATTAACTTAAAGCTATTGGCAAGTCTTTCTCAGGTCTTAAACGTCATTATATTTTCATCATTTTCAGTATGAATCCAAGAATAAGCTTCATTATCTTATTTTGATTTTCTTTCTATTCTATAATCACTCATCTCCATGCAATAAAAATTGCCAGATATAGTGAAGGGCCAAAAAATGCTTTTCTAGAAATTAAACAGTTCTGGAGGACTCTGTACTCTGCTGGCTTTGACTGTGAAACATCAAAAACCTCAAGCATATTACTAAGGACCTTAGATTTTCAGATATATACTTTGGAAACTAAGAATTTGATTAAGTGTTTTGCTGAGTGTATGTGAACATAAAAGAGTTCAGGATATGCTTGTATCTTTTCTTCACTGAAGCCATAATTCACATGCCTACATCTTCAGAATATCTACTTTTATCATAAATCATTTTCAGGAAAACATTGATTGTTGAAGCTCATGACTAGAGCTGAGATGTTTTGGTTTACTTCTTAGTTTTGCTGCAAATGTCCTATCTTAACTTGGTTATCATAATTTTTTGTCAACAAAGGGAGGGAATATTTAAAGTGTGCTTCTAAGCTCTTTCTCTTCCATACGTAAGCACAGTGAAATGTACTAAATGAAAATAAAATCTTTAGCAGGAATAGAAGTAGAAAATTCTGACTTAAATTATAGTGGTGTAGTTCTGATCAGTTATTTGGACTAATTCCAGTTTCACATCAGCGTAATTAGACGTAGACGTTGCTTTGTTGTGTATTTTCTATTTTTGTAATGAGGCTTTGATATTCAGCTGTATTTCGTGTGCAAATACATTTTTCTCTGTTTGAATTCTAGCCTGCCAATGAAAATACAGACAAACGTTAAGGAACAAGTGTTCTGAAACTATCCTCGATAATGAAGCAGGTGTGAAAAACAGCTCTTATTTGCCAGGTGAAACAATGGCGACAAAATCAGCAGTTCGCGTGTTCGCATGCTTTCTTCAATTATGCATTGTAAATGGGCATGTGATATGTGAGAGGCAAATGACTGCTGAATGGCGAGTGGAACCAAAACCTACTGTAGTAAAATGGACACCAAGGGAAAACATCTGCTCAGACTTTTATACCGAATGCTGGAATGTGAATAAAAGTATTACTGGGGAAATCTCGGAAGAACAAAATCTCAGTATTCCTCAGATATGCCCCTTGCAGCTTCAGTTAGGTGATAGTCTCTTCATCTCCTCTGAGCCATCCTTTCAGACCTACGGAATGAATTTGGTAAACGTCTCCAAGCAAGAATTTATTAACTGCCCTAAAGCTGGTTTTCTTCAACAGGCGTTGATTTTTGCTTGCCAGATAAGAGGACTGCACCAAGTTGACCCTAAGTGGCTTGGTGTTGGGACTCATTACTTCGCAGAGCTTCATAAGAGAGGCCCACTACTGTGCAATATGGGCCTTCGTCTGAACATAACCGTGAAGCAGCAGTTTTGCCAACAGTCTCCACATGCTCCGTTATGCTCCGGGCACGGAAAATGTCTAAGCCATGTTTGGGAAAAAGCATATAATTGCCATTGTTCGTCACAGTATTCTGGAAGATTCTGCCAGAAGTTTGATATGTGCTCCACTAAACCTTGCCACAACAATGCCTCCTGCACTGCGAAATCAGAGCTTTCTGGAGATTCTTACGAATGCACATGCCCTCCAAAATTTTCAGGTATTTCTTTTCCTCTCTAGGAATAAACGTCACATAGACAATACATTTTCCTTAATGGATAGTAAAACAGTGAGAACATCATTAGCAAGGTTTTCGTAAAATTTGATTGTCCGTTGCCACTACCACACCTGCTTTATAGGTAGTCACTTCTGGGAGACTGTGCAGTCATTTGAAGACAGTTTGTACTTACTTACATTCATGTGTGCATTGTGGGGAAAACCAGAGTAAGTTCTAATCATACTTCTTTCCCACTTAAGCATGCGACATTGGTAAATACTTGTGAACTTACAGAAGTAACTGATTTCTTTGTTTCCTTGTTCAGTTGTTCAAGTTATTACACCAGGTAGTATAAATCATTTGGAGTAAACTCCCAAAAAAATAGTTAATTAACCAAACTGCTGAAAAACTGCAAAGAGTCGTGTTGAAAGGAACCTTTTTTCCAATCTGCCACAAAACCTCTCTTTTCAGTTTAAAGACCTTTTAAATTACATTTTTAAAATCAAAATTTGTTTTTAATTGAAAAGTCAAACATTTAATTAGAAGAGCAAGCCAAAAAAAAAAGTACTCTTTTTCTTCCAGAATGTGTTGTGCTGTAAAGTTCCTTTCCAAATGAGTTTGCTAAACATATAAATTAAATATTTCACAAATGAAAAAAAATAACCAACACCTAATTCTATCTAGGAAATATTGCAATACTTACCTAAAATCCATTGAAGAAACTTGATCTAGATTTGGGATTGGACTGTCAGAGAGTACTGCATAATTAAATACATTCTTACCTAACTATTATCTCCATTTCATGGAGGAAGAAAAGAGGATGAAGGAAATTATGGGTATATTCTTCCTGTATTCAGAGCAATGGAGTTCAGAAATCCTTTAGAAAGTACCAGAAATAGTCATTCACATCACAAAAAGGGTTGTTGTAGTTATTTCTGTATGTGTGGAGCAGAACACTAGCAATGTTCCTTTGATGGACCGCACTTCTGTGGTCTCACAGTATAATGCTGTGCTGTGAAACAGCTGATGAGTGAGGAAAAAGTGAGGATCACAGAATACAGAAATGAAGGTTATGTTGCATAAAGTTTGCTGTAGTTTATTTTTGATTGCTTTTCAAACTGCATAATAATTTGGTTACTAATGCATTTGCAAATAGAAATTATTCAGGTATGAACGTCAATGTTATGAGAAAAATATTTTTATAATTATTCAAAGTTTAGTAAAATAGTGGAAAACTGATGGCATGCAGTATGTTATCTATTTCTTTTACGATTTCTGCAGGTTATGTAAAATGCTTTGAAAATAATAATATCAAATAATGTCTGGTACTACTTTAATTCAAAGTAATGGAGAGATTCTCAAAAAACTGTGTTAAAAGAATTCATCATACTTAAAGTTATCAATAAGCAATGCTTAAAGTCCTTTGTTAGCGTATACAGGACAGTGTTGGCTAGTGACATAATTTTGTACTGGCAATACTGGTTCAGTAAATAAACTGTATGTAAACAAGAAGATCTGGGAGATTAAACCATCATATATTATGGATGTGGCAAAAAGCAAGGGAGCAAGGGAGGAAAAAAGTGCCTCCCATAAAATGAAGTCTATTAGAAATTTGAAAAGGTGTTGAAGTGTGTATAATTTCATGGCAACAATTGAAGTGATAAGCATAATTATATGGTATTTAGACCCATATGCTGTAATAGCATAAACAACTTATAATTGAAATTGTAATTTCCGGAAGGCTGCATATTAAGAAAAAATCAGTCAAATTGGACTCCACATGAGAACATCTTTTGTTCACAATGCTGGAAGAAACTGTAAGATAGATTCATGTCATAAAGAAACAAATACTACAGTACTAATAGCATTTCTGCATTTTAAGATATCAGTGCATTTGTAACTGGATGACAGATGAGGTTGAGCACCATAGCTCATAATACAGCAGCTGAATATCTTTCTGCCTTGCTTTAGAACTAAAGTAATTTTGGTGAAAACTAGGAATCAACATTAGCACAATTACCTATCTAACCATCCGCCTATGTATTTAACATAATGTTTTATTTTACATGTACATTTGACATTTCAAAAAAAAAATTTACTGAAGTTCAGTGTTCCTATTATCCCTTTTAAATAGGTAAAAATTGTACAGAAATAGTTGGACAGTGCCAGCCACATACATGTTTCAATGGTAACTGCAGCAATGTTACTCCAAATACTTTTCTCTGTGAATGTGACAAGGGCTTTACAGGTAAGAAACATCTTTGTTTCCTGTCTTATAATAATAGTTCCTTGTGTTATAATAATGGTCTAAACTTTTGCTTTATTAAAATATTTATTTTAGATGATTGTTGCTCAGTTTGCTCTTTACTCAGATGTTTTTAAACAGGCTTTGTAAAATGATGAAATCAGACTTCTATATGACTATTCTAAAGTATGTACTAAAGTAAAACAGTATAAATGATAGAGGCTTTTCGTAATTGGATTCCATCCATTAGTACCTTTTTCCTATTGGCAGTATGACAAAGGAATACTCATAATCACTAACTCACTGGTTCTCAAATACAGATTTTGCAAGAATAACATCAGAAGCTCTTGATGTATGATTTAGAATGATCATGACACCTGTATTCATAATTTCAGCAACCTTTTAATAGATGCACTAGAAAAATAAGATGGAAATAATTTAAAGAGTCAATAACCTCATGATTTAGTGGTGTGTTGATTAAAAAAATGTATTTCAGAAGCTAATCAGTTTACTTACGATATATTGGACAAAAAAATACTTTCATGAGAAAAGCTTGAATCAGAATATGCATCTAAAGCCACCATATTGTAAACACTTTTTCTGTGGGGTCAGGATAGCAGCCAAACTTAAAACAGTATTCATACTTGTACTTCACAGCAGAGATTTACTACATGAGAAGTAGCAATACTTGGAAGAACATTCTTTAAGAATGAGCTAAGTATAAAGCTAGCACTTGACTATCCAAGGACCATAAAACTTCTAAAAATATCTCTTTCTTGGAAGCATCAGTTATTCCTGTCAATCCTAGAATATAAACAAATCATTATGTTGAGATGCAGAGTTAAAAGTAAAACAAAAAAAAAAGAATAAAAGAAGCATAAGGGAGTTAGAGGGATCCAAGAGCTGTAGTGAAAGACTGAACATTCTTGTTACCATTTTAGTTAAGTCTGTGTAGAACTATATTTTTAAAAGTAGGATAGACATACTTAGTACTAAATTCCTAGTAAATCTGTTTTATGTTACTCTCCTTTTCTTCCCTTTTCTTCACTGTAGAGAGCATCATGGTTACCATGATGGTTAACAACATAAAAAACTCCTGGTTTTTTCAAAGAAGGAAAGTCCATTAGTAAAGTTCTCTTGAACTAGCTTTTCCTCCACACTTGGTCTATATCTTTTTAGAACACTTACTGTTGTCCCTTTGTAAGGTCCCAGACCAATTGGTCTGGGAGGGGTTCGGAATGGTTCTGTGGATGTGATTAAGACACAAACGAGGTCAAATGCTGTTTGCTGTACCTTTACTACTGTTACCTTAACATAATGCTAAATGGCGATATTGAAAAGGCAGAGGTATAGAAAAGAAGGAGAAGAGAAGCAGTGTTTCAGAGTAATGCAAGAACAAGGCACCACCAGCAGGTCTGCCCCGGTCTGCGCCGTGCGACGAGTTGGAAGTCCTCCAGAGTCAACAGTGTCCCGTTGACCCGTGATTCTCAGGCCTCTCGAGTCATAACGATGGTGAGGGTCGAAGGTGGTAAGGGTCCCATTGGCAGAGGGTGGGGCAATGGTAATTTATGGTCCCCGTCGACTTGTAGTTTGACCAATCAACGTGACAGTTACCTGTGCTCCTCCAATTATTGTCCGACATGGTGGCTGTGTGAGCCCCCCTTGCCTCTGCCCCCTGGGCAGCACTGGGGCCTGCACAGCAGACGAGTTGCAGATGAGTTTCTTGGGTCACACAAGATATAGTTGTTATAAGAACCAAGGACGTACCTCCTTTGATGTTGTACTATGTACACAGGTGGTAGATATCTTGCAACAAGTGAGCTTTGAGGCATCTCGTTTTCTGTCAGGTTCTCATCTCCAGTTTCTCACATCCTTTCACCCAAATTGTGTGGACACATTGCTTTTGAAATTTCCCCTACAAAAATCTTTTGTATCCTTGCAATTTTTACCTAATGAGGGGAGGAGACAGGAGGAACACCCTTCCAAACACAGTAAACCCAAACCAATAATGACGTGAGAACAGTTCAATACACTCAACTCTAGAGGGTGGCAGCAATCATTGCAATCTACTCTCCAGGTAGCTGGTAAAGATTGTGAAGGAGAAAAGGAGAGTATGAGTGTGAATTAGCTCCCTTTTATTCTCCAGTTAGCTGAAAGAAAATGGAGAATCCTTTCTTCTTTCTAAGCCTAAGTGTCACAGGAGAGAAGGCAGACTTTCAGGAACTTTCTTCTTTTTTCCTGCTAAATAACGATATAAATTTCCTCAGGTCCTGATGTAGCAGAAAAGTATGTAGTACATTATCTTACCTTGCAACAGAACTGATTGACTAACATACAGTATTTTATGTTAGTCAGTTATTTATATAGAGAGACTTATTTTTTGACCAAAAGTTAAGTTTGCATTTCTTTCTGAGATCTTGTGTAAAAGTGTTTGCTAGCACTAAGACAATTTCAAGAATAATTACCTAAAAAAACAACCCATGTGAAAACAGACATTTTTCTATGAAAACAAATATTTTTCTATTGATATTCCGTTGTGGCTGTATGGTGTTCTCAGACAAGATAAGTCGTGTAATTATGAATCTTATATCTCGAATGCTATTCTAAGTGTGTAAAGTTGGCAACAAATTCAAAACATTCCTCTGTTTTGATATTGAACTTGTGCACAGAAAATATAAACATAAACCAAGATTGTGCAAGTGATGTTTAAGATTTGATAAACTTTGTCATACCTTTTTTCCAAAATGAGGTAAGACTCTGTCAGTAACTAGTTCACATGATCTGAATGAAAGTATGAAATATTCTTATTGCAGTAAATTGATGAGATGTGGATAAAATT
>JAOXJK010000001.1:71024394-71038144 GCA_025774025.1 Xenus cinereus
GCCTGGCCTTGAACCCCTCCAGGGATGGGGCAGCCACAGCTTCTCTGGGCAACCTGTTCCAGTGCCTCACCACCCTCCCTCACAGGGAAGAATTTCTTTCTGGATGCTTGGAAATAGAGATGTTGAAAGGGAAAATACAAAGAAATGAAATTTAAGGGGGTTATAAGAGTTTAAACTGCAAAGTAAAGGAGAATGTTAGGTCTTTGATTTAAGTTAACGTTTCACATATAACGGTTCACATACACATTTCTGGTATGGTTGCCATGAAAGGAAATGAGCCTGCTTGATAGGCACCGTCGTGTCAGTTACGAAGGAGGCTAAGCATGAAAAATACAGAAGAGAAAGTTTAAAGAACTAAGTTTAACTGGAGAGCAGGATACTGGAAATGGGGGTATTGGAGAGCCCATCAAGGGCAAGGGTGAAGACTGGCAGAAAAGCAGGTTAGCAGCATTCAAGGTCAATGGCTTCTTGAGAAATTCAGGTGCTGTGCTCTGTTACTGGGATGGGTGCTAACCTTGGGGTTAATTTTTAGGTTTCTGATTGATTAAACGCTCGGGGCTTTGCTTTTGCTTGTTCCCCCTGTCCTTCTCTCCAGAGTATTCACTGAGGAAAAAGAAAAATCTGTTCAGAAAGATGGTATCTATTCACTGTTTTTCCTTTTCTTAGTTCCTCGTTTGGGACCTTCAGTTAACTCCAGTACTGACTCTTTTGGTTTTAACCATCAGAGCCAAGAGTAGTAAGTAAAATACTGTGGAGTTCAGAGGTTTTTTTAGTTTTTTCACTGTTTTTTTCTGAAATTCTGAAGATACTTCATCAGATATTTTTAAACTCACTGCTGTTGGGAAAATACGAGGTTTTCCGTAGAGTATCTGGTAGAACAGTGCGATAAGTACCTGGAGAGAACCACGGTGTTAGTTGATGTTTGGACAGTTAAATTTGCAGCTATAGTCTAGAACATTTTTTAAATGATTCCTTGAGTGGTAATCACCAGTAATTGCAAAAGAATGCACTTAGTTTTTCCTGAATTAATTTTTCAATACTAAAATTACTGCTAGCAAAATAATAATTAAAAATTGAAATTTTTCATAACCTGTAAACTGCATTAATTTTTGTCTTCTGAGAGCCTATGGACCACAATTCCATTCTTATTTTGCACATAAAAGATAGAGGATGTGCATTGTCTTCCCTGAACTATCACAAGCAGTGTATCTTAATTTTGAGTCTTAATATTTACTAAGCCCATTTGATTCAGTGCTGCAGTACTCTTGCACAGCTTATGGGATTTCTGCAGAAACATCGAGAAAACATTGCTTCTTCCTCTTAGTAAATAATAATAACTTTTACATTTACTCTGGCTAGTAACATGGCTAGTATGTGTTTCTGCATTTCTAGGCATTGAAATGTTGTTATTTTAGTAACATAGGAAGGCTCTTCTGGCACAGGAGGAAGTGTGTAAAGATAGTTCACGCCCTCTATAAAAATTCCTGGTTCATTGTTGCAAAGATTATATACAAAATGTCAGTGCTTTTTTTTTTTCTTCCTCCAAGAATGCTAGTCAAATACATTTCCAAATTCTGATATGAATCAAGTCAGTGGTATCCTCTGCTGAGACACTGGCAACAGAGAACAATAGTCTTGGACTACTCATCTTCTTTCAGCAGTAATTTGGGGATGATGAGAATAGCGTTCCTTTTCTATTTTCTTTTCCCTCCACTAACCAGAGGACGTGGTTGACTTGTTAAGTGAATCTGTTGTAGGAGTAGTTGATTACAAACATGTCTGAAGTGAATATGGGAGAAGTGTCAGAGTAGTAATTGTGGCAGCTGTTGGGAGTTGGCCTCTGCCTTCTTGCAAGATCCCTACTTTGTGCTGTGTCTGTGGGAGGAATGAATACTGCCTTCCCATGATTGCATATTTATCTTATTGGCAGCTGGTAATTCCTTTGGAGTCCTGCCTCCAAGTGTTTTCCTTCCAGAATACAGATTGTTTCTGCTCTTCTAAAGTAAAGAGTACTAGAGAAAAGGGCAGATTGCAATTGTTATATTGCCTTCAGTCAGCAGATTCATTGAAAATGCAGCTTCCAATTCCATTTTTCATTGTAAACTGAGAATGTCTGCAATGAATCAATTGTAGCAGGTTACTTAGTTTTAATTCTGGGTGGTTAAAATGCTCGCAGCAAAAGTTTAAAGTGGCGGGTGATACTGTAGAACTGCAGATTTAACACCAGGTGGTCTGCAACCTTGCTGAAAGATGAGCCTTTGCAGAAGTTAGGGGAGTTGAATGTTCCAGTAACAAATCTCTTTACTCTGAGCTGTTTTGAAATGTTTTTGCAATAACTAAATGGAAGTTCTGGAACAGGCAGAGTGATGCTCCTTTACTCCTGAGCTCTTCAAGCAACAGTAAATGATCAAGTAGCAGTGAAGGCTGTTACAGTGTGGGTGGGGTTTCAGGCTAGAGTATACAAAACTACTGGGAAAATATATATAAAAAAATATATATCCTATATATATCTATCTGCTAAAT
Organism: Xenus cinereus; assembly: GCA_025774025.1. Taxonomy (NCBI): domain Eukaryota; kingdom Metazoa; phylum Chordata; class Aves; order Charadriiformes; family Scolopacidae; genus Xenus; species Xenus cinereus. Next base: position 71,026,918 of record JAOXJK010000001.1, read on the forward strand.
ATATGTATCCAGACGTGGACACAAACTGAGCTGCCAGCCTGTCTATAGTATTGCAGCTAGTTTTGATAGCTGTTTTTATATATCCTGTAGGTTTCTAAATTCTCTGAGCACAGGGTTAGCAATAACGTAAGGGTGAGTGCACGGATGAATGCAAAGATTTTTTGCAGCTGTGTTGCTGCTGTTCCTGTTATTTCTCTCCTATTGCAGTCTGTGTAAGAGTCAAAGGAAGGCCTTAGAGATTTAATTTTAAAAGTAGGATGTATTTCTAAGTATGGTCTGCAGGATACCTCAGAAGCTGTTTTCAAATGGTAGCTGTAATCATAGCATGGCATTTCTAGCCCAGTTTCTCAGACAAGACTTCCATCCTACTCTTGCCTTCCTAGTATTTCTTATTTCTTCCTAGTGTTCCTAGTATATATTTGAGCAACCTTTACAGACCGGCAGGATGCAAAGATACTGGTTTTGTGAACACTGGTGACTGACTGGAGACCCAAGGTAGTGTTTAATAGCACATGTGTAACTTGGAAGGAGCCTACAGCACTGATCTGAGCTGTGTTCAGTCCCGAATTTAGGGGAAGTGGGACTGCTATCCAAGATTATGGGGAGGTGGAATGTGAGGTCTCAGGAGGATGGGAAGGAGCAGGGTACTTGTGTTACTGCAGTAAGGATAATGGATAAGAGTTGCAAATGGGAAACAAAGTTTCATTATCTGTTCACAAAACAAACCTTTTCTCCGTGCTGGCAGTAGATCAGAAGGGTTGTCTTTGCTGTATGTATATATGCATGCATGCTTTTCTGTTGCATTCGGTTTCGGTATATAGATCCAAATATGTACTTTGTTGCTAAGCAGCATCCAAAGATCTCTCTGTTATTAAAGTAATTGGTGTCTACAAGACTTACTATATTTGTACACACAGAAAGTTTTTAGGTGGTCATAAAATAGGCCAAATAAAAATGGCTATAGATTGGACATTCTAACTTTTTTACAATTTTTATGCACAAGTTTTTCCTTGTACAATGTTTTATTACATGCCTAAATTTGTTTCTTTTTCAGAGATTGGAATGGGACTAACAGGCTTTGGAGTGTTTTTCCTTTTCTTTGGAATGATACTCTTCTTTGACAAAGCTCTTTTGGCTATTGGAAATGTAAGTGCCTGCTGTTTAGTCTTAGATTATGCACCGCTTAGTTTATTTTTAATATATCGTATACTTAATTCTAGATATAGAACAATGTTATCAATTTGAAACTGAATCACAAAAAAGTACTGTGGCAATTTGGTATAAAGGAAGAGTTACGCTCAGTGATATGAGTGAATCATTTTTCCTGATTAAAGTTAGAGCAGCTCACATCAATCCAAAGATCGTACCTCCAGGTCAGGTCTGTGGTATGTTGGTCAGGCAAGAAGCAGCTTGTTCCACAGTTGTTATGCTGCTGAAAATAAAATTTTTAGATTGGCTGTGATTACTAATGCTTTCTTTTTTGTGACCTTGTAAGATAACTGTCAGATTTTAATATCTATTTGGATAAGAATGGAGAAGTGCTTTGTACATGCTAGCAAATGTAGCACTACTGTGCTTTATGAGGAAAAAAAGAAGTATGAATTACTGATAGTCTGGGTTTAGAAGAGCCAATCAACCTACACAGTAGAGAGATTTAATATCTTCGGGTTTTGCCAAATCAATGTTTTCACTTAAAGCAGGATAGAAAATAAATCCTAGTTCTGGTACACAAAATTCCCAATCTAAAGCAAATATAAAATGACAAGGTGTTTTGTGAATGTGATAATCTCTGTGCTTCTGCTTTTCTCAGCTTTGGCAGCCAAGAGCATGGCCTGGTTGAGGTTCGCATCCTCTTTTCCTGATGCCTTGAAGTCTGTGGTCAAAACTGATCAGTTTCATTCTGTAGCAGCAGAGTCAAATACTGAGATTCACAGAAGGAAAATTTAAAAACATATATTTGAATTTGAGTGTGTTAGTCGAAGCATTGTTCTGAACTGTCAGTGAAGTGTATAGCAGAGGAGTAAAAAATAAAATAATGCTTATTTTTTCTTTTCCTAATGTAAGGTGAAAATACAAGATCCTGTTTAGGGAAAATGATGAAAACATAGGTAGGAAGAGACAATGACAGGCTATGTGGTAACCAAAGATAAAGAAAAGGTACTGTATCCTTATAGGAAATTTAAAAAAAAAAAAGTTATATCAGAAAGGGAAAAATATGCTAAGGAAGTGGTTTATTAAATAACATACAAAACTTAAATGTCGTCTATAATTTTAAGTAAAATCTGAGATACTATTCCATTTTCAGCAAAACTGTTGCCCAGATGTATGCTTACAAGCTGAAATAATTACAAGTCCTGTTGCTAAAGGACACTAAAAGTAGTTGTAACTAGTTGGGACTAGTGTGATAATGTTGAGTCTGTATACTGGAACTAGTAAACAGTAGAAAGACTACACACATTAAAAAAATATATAAACAAACACAAAACCACGAAAAAAAGAAAACATAATAAAAACAAATGAGTGAGAACTGATAATGCTCTTCAACTGTCTTCCGAATTTGACTTTGCACTGATCAGTAGATCAGTGCAAAGCTGTTGAAGATATCCATGGTACAGAACGGAGGTGTTTTTGTAACATGTCTGTTCTCAGTTTTTAAGAACTTTTGCTGTCAGTGCTACTAAGCTTTCGTGCTGCTTGTGGGTAATGATTGTACTTATGTTACGGGACAGATACAACTGTCATTAGGTCTTTTAATGAGATGGTGTTTGTCAGAGACTACAAAGGTAGACTCTTTACTTTTTAAGCAGGTGTGAGAAGAGTTTTGAATGCTAGCTACAAATGCTCTAAAATGGACTTTACAGAAGAAAATCACTAGTAAATTACTTCTCACCACCTATCTTTTGGTATTAAAAGAAGTTATGCAAGAAATGCAGTTTAATTTTGTAGAATATATATATTTACATCCTAAACTTAAGAATATAGTTAGCTATTTTCTTTATTTGGTTGTTTTTGTCTTTTCTAGGTTTTATTTGTGGCTGGCCTGTCTTTTGTTATCGGTTTAGAAAGAACATTTAGATTCTTCTTTCAAAAACACAAAATGAAAGCAACAGGCTTTTTCCTGGGTGGTGTGCTCATAGTTCTCATCGGTTGGCCTTTAATAGGAATGATCCTTGAAATTTATGGGTTCTTCCTACTATTCAGGTAAGACTTGTTTCAAAATACTTCTCTGTATTGATGTATCTAGGAATAAGTGTATTTGTTCAGTGTTCCTGCGTTACAGCTGGCAATGCGGCATCCTTTAAATGTTTGCTTTTGCTAGATTATATATAAAGTTGTTGAGTTACATTTGCAAGGGGTGGAAAGTTGATAAGTAGTTCTCCAAGATTAAAGTCTGCTAATGTTTGAGGCATATACCAAACTGACTGAGTTAAGGAAGCATGAAAGCTCATAACATGTATCAAGATTGCTGTTGAAAAAATACAGCTTTCACAATGTATTGTTTGACTTCTCCATAAATGCAATGTAATGGTAAAGGAATTCGACTTGTTACAACCTGGATATCTATATTTTATCTTTATTTCCATGGTTGAAGTTCCGTATTTCAGTATAGAACAAAGTACAAAATATGCTAATAAGTAAGAAGGAAGGCTTTTAGTTGTTCTTGGACTTTTGTTCAGATGAAGACTGTTCTATTAATGCTTATTAATATAATAACAGACCGCTGAAGTATTTTTGAAGCGTCCAACTGCTAGCTAAATAATACAGTTCCTGGTGGTCAAAATCAAACTGCTGTTCTTATGGCCCTTTTTTTCCCCCCCACTCAGTAAAATTGTATGTTAATCTTGTATTTAGTTTAGGTAAAATTTTAAAATATTTTTGAAAAAAATCTTGAATTAGCTTTTAATATATGGTACTTACTGTTCCACTCTGTATTACGCAGAACTCCATCACTCCAATTGTTTGGAAAATCACAGTATATCACCGAATACATTGTCACTTGTTGCATGAGTAAAATTTGAGTTTAATCAGCCAGCACAAAGCAAGTAGAACGTGGTTCCAACCAAACACCTCTCCTCTTAAAAGTTCTTGAAAGAATTATAAATAACTATGTCAGAGCAGGTATGGTTATGGGTTATCTATTGGGGCTAGCCAGGGGCTAGCAGGATAAAATAATGTTGAAGGGATTGTAGGAGGTCAGTAGTTACCCACAGGTCACTAGGACTATCCCTTAGCCAGAAGAGTATCAACAAGGGCTAGATAATTCCAGGTTTGAATGTTTATCTGATCTGTTTTAATTTAAAGCATCTCTAGACCATCTTTTCTGGTGCTTAATAGTTCTTAGGGTATAAATCTCTTGTTACAACGTAAGCTAATTACTACTTCAACCATTATCATCTTTTTTTTTGCAACTTGTTCCTTTCTGAAGTTAAAAACGGAGCCTTTCTTCAAGCACCATTTCATATGATTCCTCAGGATCCAGCTGTTTGGCTGCATAACAGAAAACTTCCCTGGCTGTCACTGGTCACTGAATTACATCATTTTCTCTAGGCCCAAGGAATACCAGATACCTTTGGATTTCTTAGGGCATTATGTTGTAAGGATGGGCATTTCTGTGTTTCCTAATGATTCTAGTCATGTGGATTATTGGGACTTTTATGTGGACAACCTTTATATTTATCAAAAGCAATTTAGCAGTTCAAGTAACTTTAACTCGGGCTAAGATAATACAAGTAGAAACCACTGTGTTGTACTCTTTTCAGTCTTTTGATTTTTAGACCACTAAACCCGTTCTAGTAGGTGTTCAGATCCCTCTAGAACCTTTGCTCGTAGGTTGTTGTTTTGCATGTCTAGGCTACTTTTACGCAGTCACCTTTTGTATGCCCTGTAGCAGTAATTGCAGGGTGCTTGTTGTCCACAAAGCAGCAGTTAGGTCCTGGTGACCAAGAACAATTAAAAAAGGGACAGGATTCCAAAGATTATTATTATCATTTAAAGATGCATCTGACTAAATAGAGAGAGAGACAATTATTACTCTACTCTGTTTTAAATCTAGAATGTCTTTCCTTTCTTGTCTTTAATGTGTTTCCCATCAGAGGCTTAGCTTTTGCCATGGTTTCACACACCCAGGTTACACGCAGTGGAGAAGGCTATTATGGGATAGCATCTCCTGTTGTACTCTAATCTGCTTTTGGAACCTTGTTTACATTAGAGGCATCCAAAGTTATGGCTACCAATATTATCCTGCTCTACTGACTGTTCCTTATTCTTGGCTACACCAATTGTTTTAATCTGTTAAAAGTGGTTTGTGTGTCCTCCATCACAATTTACTGGACCACTGAAATGGTCTGGTCTTTGGGGGGGAAAAAAAAAAAGAAGAAAATCTGTAGGAAAAACTTGCTGGTATTGTTATTATCCAGCAAATAGTTTTTGCCAGTGTAGTAAAGATGATGATGACTTGTGAAACTTCACTGTTTCACTGTGGCTGAGATTTCATTATACATTAATCCTTATTCTATACAGGGGATGTATAGCTCAACAGGAGAGAACTCAGATTGCCACCGCCAGCTGAATGGCTGCAGGTGACTGCAAACAGCAGAGATACTGCCATGGAAAATTTCTTTTCCTGCTGCAGAGATGAAGTGGACAGTGCAGGGGGCTACACCACGGCAGCTATGCCAGGCAACATCCCCTGGCTCATGATTCAAATCTCTAACTTTACATAGATTTGTGAAATAAGTGAATACATAATTATGTTATGCTTAATTTTCTTTAGTTAATGTAGACTACCACATATGGTTTCAAAGGGGATTACTCAGAATTAACTTCAGTTGTTTTTACGCTGAGTATTGCAAGACTGTGTTTCCTATAATGTAATAAGAAATCATCTCAAAATATGTATGGTAATTTTGAGAAACCCATTGGGAGCATCAGTTCTGTTGACTAAGTTGGGTATTTTTTCTTTAGTTATTTTTTGAAGAGCTGACTGCAGGTTGCCAACTATGAAGAAAATTAAGTCCATTTAAAAATTAGGTGTTCCTTTCCTGCTTTTCTCTCTTCTCTGCTGAGTGTATGTTGATGTATTTGGTAAAATCAATGTGATGCTAACAAACTATGAGATTTTATGTAAACTTGGTTTAAAAAATACCTACTATTTCTTCATTTTATAGCAGATAGAGAATAGTTTAATTATAAAAACTAATACAGTCTTCTGATATTCTTACCTAAAGGGGGTTCTTTCCTGTGGTGGTTGGCTTTATCAGAAGAGTTCCAGTTCTTGGATATCTCTTGAATTTACCTGGTATAAGCTCGGTAAGTGTTTGGTACTTCATGCAAAATTTGAAACTTGTACTGTTTTTTATTCCATTGTTATAGCCATAGTAGAAGTGCATCAGAAATAAAGCAAATGTAGGTTTAGAGCAGTGACTTTGAGTGTATTCCTGTATAGTTCTTGCACCATCCAGATCACCTTCAATCCCAGTGAGAGACTTCTAGATGTAAAAGGAACACTTTTGCAGAAGCTGCTTCCACTTACGTGTTGTCAAGTGGAAAGAGCCCTGGATTGTGACTTGGAACTCCTGCTTCACTCCTGGCCCTAGGTGACCGGATAGATGAATCGTGCCACTGTTCAGTGCCTCTTCTCCTGTCTGTACGATGAGGAGGACGCTGTTCTTTGTGTAGTACTAGGATACGTTTATGAAAAGTGGCCTGTAAAAGCAAACGGTTTTAGTTCAATGTTAAGTTGAAGCTTGTATGGTGAATCCCGAAACTCTTGTGATGCAAAGTCATTCATCAGATATATTTATTAAGGTCCACTGCACCAGGCTACGTCTTGCTATTTACTGAGATTTGTATTTTTTTAAATGCAGTTTTCCATTTTCTTGACCAAGTAGCCAGAGGTTTGAAGACAATTAACAGGTGCCAGAAAGATGGTAATCTAGGGTGTTTCAGTCAACTACTTTTACTGTGCTAATTTCTGTATGTATTTTAACACAAGCATTATCAACCCTAGTTTTGAAAGTAACAGTTTTAATAGTTACTACTAAAAAATAAATAGGGGGTATAATTTAGATGTATACAGGCTGGTTTTTTTAAAAATTAGCATTCAAGATCATCTGTTCCAATCTTACAATTAGGCCAAGTTCTGGCTTATAATTCATGATCAATTGAATGTTTAATTTTTCAATTGATCTTACTTAGTCACATTTAATTTGATCACAATGGGGTTAAATCTTGTTTTAAAAAGATAATTGTTAATGTTTTATTCAAAGCCTACGTAGGCTCAGAAGAGAATCCACAGTAATGGTCAGTTGAAATATCTTACTTGGTCTACTAATGCATGTGTGGCTGATACTGTATCGTTTTGTTTTAATCATTAAGCTAGCAGTGTTATCTGCATTCTTCTATTTCCTTTTTCATTCTGTTGCATCTTCATGTTGCACTGTTAATGTCTATATGAGAAAAACATGTCATGCAGAAACACAATTGCAATGTAAGATTTTTAATTTTCACAAACTTAAATCATGAGACCTTGGTGAGTACTATTTTTCTCTCATTTTCAGTTGCATACTAACTGTGCAAGTAGCAAATAATATTTGAGAGTAACTTCACTGTGTATGAATGTCATGCAGTTTAAAACCTTCTTGTCTCCCTTTTTTTACAGCTTGTAGATAAAGTTGGAGAAAGCAACAACATGGTATAATGACAAGAGAGCAGAAGACTGATTCTAAACTTACTGTATTATTTATAAAATCCTTTTGAAGAATACTCAGCACAAAGATTAAGTTGTGTACAAAGGAAAAGCTTGTTACATTCTTTACATAACAGTTTAATTTAAAAATGTATAGTCAACAATATACATTAGACAAGAAGCTCAGCAAGTATGCTTCTAGAAAAGTAACTCCAGAGTTCAGGAAGTAAACTGAAGAGGTGAAAGTCATGGAATAACCCATGTTACAACTGTTCGAGACTATTTTTTGTTGTTTTTGGAAAACACGCTAAAGGCAATGAACCCTTGTGGAATTAATAATGCCTGTACTTTACCTCCTTATTTTGAAGGTGCAGTAGAGCAAACAGGCCTACATTTTTAAGGGTGACCCAAACTTATCCAACCATCTGTTTGCTATCCTCAGAGGAAAAAAAAAAACAAACCAACCAACCAAACAGAAAACTTCTTGTGTAACAAGAGATGCATCTTTGCATGAAGGTTAAGATGACTATTCATCTTTAAGTGTATTATGACAAAAAAAAAAAGAAACCCTACACGGTTCTGTTGTAAACATTTTTGTAAATATGTGGCTGAAATAAAACATTGTTATCTTAATGTTTCAAAGCCAAATGTACGTTGATTGTATTTACCTTCCATTTCAGAATATGCAAAAGGTCAATCTTTAATAACTTCAGTCTTAAATTTTGGTTCTGAACATGTAGAGCTCAACAGGGAACTCTGGAAAATGACTTGCACTCCTTCCAGTTTGTTCTCCTTGAGTGATGTTACGCGTGCATCCAGATGAGAATGTAGCCCCTTGTCGCTAACATGAAAACTTTGTGAAATACGCTTAGTTCACAAAAAAAAAAAAAATTGCATTTGGTTAAGGTGCTGACATGAACCCTGTGAAATGTATCTTATCAAAATTTGAACCTTTGTTTTTAAATAGTTTGAAGCTAAGGTTTCTTTGTTTACTCTGGAACTACAAATTGACTTTTATTTTTTACAGTAATAAAATGAAAAATTAAAGTTGTGTGTATGTGAGTCTCTGGGGAGAACACAGAGCTAATGGGGCTAACTATAGATCAAGTGCCAATCTCCATACATTTTGTATCTTGTTGCTTGGGTTATCTTCAAATAACTTAAAACTTCTGTCAGTTACAGCAACACCTTTGTTACAGAGATTCTTGGCTAACCCAGAATGAATGTCCCCTACTAATGCAAGGGTCCCATTTCTCCTTCGATTGGAATGTTAAACATTGTGCACTTTCAATAGATTTAGTTACGTAGTGTCCTCACCTAACAAAACATGATCATTAAGGAAATTGTATCTGTGCAGATTTTGGGAGTTTCTGTTGCGTTTAACTTTCTTTTCCCTTAACTGTAACCCTAAAAAAAATTACCAAAATGCAATGGTAGTATTTCAAGTAGCTATGTTGTCTTAAATGTCTAATGGATGGGGTTTTTTGGTGGTTTTTTCTTTAATATGCAGTTAAAATTGGTATTTTCCAAAATAACTTTTAAGAAGAATCCTCATATACCAACCCATTTGGAAATTGCTATGAAGTTTGCTTGTATAAGACATGTTTTATTTTCATTACAACTGTATAAATAGCCACAATCTACTATTCCCAATGTTTAATTTGCTTCCTTCTCAAACCAACACAAAATGATTCAGTAAAAAATGCCGTTATATTTACAATGAAGAGCATCTGTTTATTTTACAAATGACAAAAAAAAAAAAAAGATGGCTATATTTGCCTGATGGTGTGTGTTACAGTTTACAGACGGGAGTAAATATGATTTGTGGCTTCTACCTCAAGAGATAAACCAATTTTAACTGTTCGGGTAGATCTGTCGTGTGTTAAAACGACTTTAGATAATAGCACTACAGCGGTGTAGCAGCCCGATCTTGTTTGCTTTGGTTAGAACGCTAGTCCGTGCTGTGGGAATCAAGTACTGGCTAAAGCAGGCAGCGCTCGTGACATACATTAGAAGTCACCTGCCTGAAGATTTTTGTTCTTGGCTTTTGAGAAGTAACGTGACGGGAAAGGTGGAGCTCCCGACTGAAAGCACGTTGCTTGGTAAGCTCGAGTACCTTCATCAACAAGAGAGCCGATGAGATCTTTCAGAGGTAACGAACGTATTGCTTTTGTCCCTCTGAAATGCCGGGGTGTAGGCAGTTCATCTCTCTTCTGTTTAATTCATTGTTTTAAATCAAAAGTCAGTTCGTCACATGTGAACTGTTGTGAAAAGCATCCGAGGGAACAAAATTGTATGTTAGATTTAGCATAGTCTTTATCCCTCAAGGTAATGCTGTCTTTGAGGCAGTTTTGCCAAGGTAAATGTGGGTGGCAGCAAAGGTCAATATGACTTAGCCTTAAAGTGTTTCTATTGTTGTAAAAATATCTCTTAACAGAAACATGCTTGGAACATTTCCCCTTTTAAATGTAATTTATAATTGTGCTTTAAAAATCGTAAGGATGGATCTTATTCTGAGCAAAAGAATACTGTAAATATCCTTGTCATACCTTGAATAAATGGGTACCTTTTTCTATAATTTGTCATTGTGTGTCTCTTTACATGCACTTGTTAAAAAAGTGTTTTGGGAAGTTTTCCTTTCCAAAGGTTAGGGAGTGCATGCTGTTACTGCTTGGCTCTCGCACACTGTTGTGACTTCCATAGCATTAGTGTCTTCGATGAACCTTAAATGTAAATGCTTCCACATTTTCTTACAATAAACCTTTTAACATAAATGTCCCCCTAGTTATCCAGGTTCCAGTTTCAAATGCCTCACAAAAAAATACGGAAATCAGTTACGTGGGAAGTAGTGTCTTTGTTAAACCACCTCCTTTCCTATCTGAGGAAATAACTGAAAATTCAGGAGAAAAACAGCACATTTGTAGAACTTAGGGCAGTTTCTAGTCCCTGTGCTCTCAGTTTGGCTCAGGGATGTGAGCACGAGTTCTCTATAGCCCAGAGACTGGCCTGATAAGCAGGTTTACTGCTCTGTCGGGCTCCAAGTAGAACAGCAAAGCAGGGATTTTATTTAGTTGTTGAGGCGTCGTGTGTTGGTGCCACGTGCTAGCTGATGCCCTAAAAACTTTGAATGAAGTTCCAGCCTCTCAACTTCTACCAAAGTTGTTTCTGTCCTAAGAATTCCAAATAATTGGCACTTCCTAATTGAAAAGGGAAAAAAAAAATACAGCTACACCTAGTTATAACTCTGAGAGGCGCTGCCCTTCCCTGCGATGCCTTTTGCCCTTCCTTGCTTTTGCCCTGCCTTGCAAGGAAGGGCAGGGCACGGCAAGGCAAGATCTAGGAAAGATATTTTAATTTTTTTAACTTTTAATGCTGGAGAAAATTGCAGTTTTAGAAGACTCTAATGTCTAAATTTATGAAAATATTTACTTTATAGCCAGCCAGGCTCTGTGGGATTCAGGTTTTAGTGTTTTCGAGCCTTGCCAGGTGCAGGGACAAGGAGGAGCAAGGCCTGGGCATTTGACCCAGGCTGGCCAACAG
>JAOXJK010000001.1:71046411-71058549 GCA_025774025.1 Xenus cinereus
GGAGCCCGCGAGCGGCGGGCAACGGCCACGGCAGCGGATCGGCCGGCCCGGAGTCCGCCCAGCGCCCCGCCGCCGCCCGCGGAGCCGCAGCCGGGGAGCCGGGCATCGGGGGGGGCTCCGGCAATAGCAGCGCTGCCCGCCACCGGCGGCGGCCCGTCCAGAGCCCGCTCCGCCGCCGGGGAGACACCCGGCGTTTGCCAGCATGATGAAGGTAAGCGGGGAGGGTTTCCTGCCCGAAAATCCCCTCGTCCGTCCTTCGGGGGATGCGGAGCCGCGGAGGGAGTTTTTCCTTCGACAAACGAGGACAGCGGTAGTTCACGGATTTGTATTTACAGATTTTAATGCTGCCTTTTTTGTTGTTGTTGTTGCTGCTATTTATGCTTTGCGAAGGAGATTTCTGTCCCTAGGAGATTTGCTGTTTGAGGTTCAGAAGCAGGATGTCTGTGATGCTACCTCTTTCCGTGTTCTTTCATTGCAGACAGCATGTGTCGGGAGGGAGAAGAGGGGGAAGGGAAGGTGTATAATTTCCTTGGGGGGGGGAGGTGGGGGCTGTGGGATTTCTTACTGTTTTATTTGTAACATGAGACTCTTAATGATTACAAAGAAAAAAAAAAACTGCAAAGGATATGGTATCCTGGCAGGCATCATGCCTTTTTGTGCTTATGCATTTATTCTAGGTTTTATGTCTGCCATTGTACTAAAATAGATTATGGGTAAAACCCAGTAACATGTATTTAGAGGTTTTGAGTAATTTTAGGAATAACTTTAACTAATGAAAGAGGAGCTGGTGGTGGTGAAGACTAATGTGAGAGATGATCATGTGTGGGAACTATCCTTTTATAAATGTCATGTTTATGTTCCTCTGCTTAGTGAGGCTGATCTGGGGATTAAAAAGAAGTCTTCCTTGTCAAGGCAGAGGGAGTGGAGATAGCACGGGTGCTTTTCAGTTAGACTGAGGGAACATCACAGCAACTTTATACCCTGTGGAACAGCTGCACTAAAAGTAATTCTTGGGTTTTGAAGAAGGTCTGTGCTGGACTGCCTGTGAACTTCAGAGCCACAGCCTGATGCCAAAGTTAACAGCTGAGGAAAAACAAGACTGAGTTATTTGCTCTCATTGGGTAGCTATAACAGATGGAATGCAGGCACAACAGGTATGTGACTGGCAGCACCTCTCTGCTTCTGGTGACAAGTGTTACTCTCATCCCCTCCAAGGTCTCATCATCATTGATGGGGGCAGGTCTAGCAGTGGTGCAGGTGCTACTGCTGACGGCAGGGCTAGAGTGGATGAGTGCTCTGGAGGAGCCCCAGGAGGCTCTGATTAGACCCATTTGCACTTTCTGCAACTGGAGAGTGGCAGACCAGCCATGGCAGAAAACTGATCTGAAACTGTTCAGGGAAAATACCCAAGCAGCTGCCCCCAGCCAGAATGCTTAGGGGCAGAATGCAGGCATGTCAAGAAGTGAGACAGACTGTCGTGTTTTATATCACTTTTGATGTACCTGTTGTGTGTCTAGGAAAGAGGGCATGATCCCAGTCTCTGGGGTGTTATCCAGCACCTGGCAGTAATGCTCTGGCATGCCCATCCGAAAACAAGTGGCAGGCAAGCCATAGACCTACCTGCCTGTTTGCTCAAAGCAGTGTTGACATCTCCTTGGGTTCTTCTCACCTGCACAAAACCTGACTCTGCTGTGTATTTTTATCATAGAAAAGACAGCGTGAAGCAATAGCTAACACTCTTGTCACTTGCAAGTGGTGTAGCCTTGGGCAAGTCAGTTCTGTCTGAGCCCTTTACCCTTTATTTGCCTCATCCGTTCAGACTGTAAGCTCTTCAGGGTTATAGCTGTCACTGTGTATTTGCAGAGCATGTATCAAAGATGCAGAAAATGACCATTTGATTATCATTTCGCTTATGCAAAACCCAATAAATTTATAAAGGTGTCAGTAAGCAACAGCATTATTACAGCTTCTTATCATTTCATCTCCCCTTCATCATTTCATGCCTTTAGTCACAACCCTCCATTTCTCCTTGAACCACTTTCAGCCCGACGTCAACCTTCTCTTTCTGGTCTGCTTAAAGGAATGCTATGTATAAGAAATGAATTATGCCTCTGGTTTTTGCAGTTCTGCCTTGTCCACCTATTGCACTGATTGTTAGTGACAGCTGAGCATTGTGTGATCCAGTGGATATCCTGATTTTCCCCATGGAAACTGAGTATTGAAGTCTGCTGCAAAGTCATAGGTAAACAAGATGGCAAAATCATTAGGCAGCTTTAACACAGTTGGTATCTTGCTAAATCAGTCCATAGGCCATATCCCTGGCTTAATTTGGTAGATGAAAATTATTCAAATGGAATTCACTAGTGATGGATTTATCCCTGGGAAGGAAGGTTAGGAAAGGAGGTAAATCAGCTCATTAATTGTGTAAGTGCTCAGATACTCTGAATTTGTTCAGCCATTTTAAAACCGTTTCTTTGGTGTGAGCATGCTAAAGGATCAGAACGGGCATTACTTTCATTACTTCCTTATGTTATGCCATTTTCTTACATGAATAATCACAGCTGAATGTATAGCAAACTGCAGATTATTGGCAGGTATGAAGCCAGGACCTTCAGTGTTAGAATAAAGGACCTAAGAGGTGAATTCTGTTTGGAAAATTTGCATAATTAGCCCTCTTAGACCACACACGTAAGGACTGGCATCTTCATGTCACTACAGTGACATTATGTACTCCACAGTGTTAGATAAGCTCAACTTCTATGAGCTCAAGCCTCTCAATACTGATTGTGGCTTTTGATAATAAATTGAGGCTAATTGCCACGAAGGCTGTGACCTAGAGATTAAATGCACAACCTTCATCTTGAATGTCTGAATTTTGGTGATATTTACACATAAATCAAAGTAGTAGGTGACTCTAATTTGTTATTCATAGTCACTTACAAACTCGCAACTTGATGCCTGCAGTTCTTACATAGGATGAAGTGACTAGGTGGTCCCATTTACCTTGGAAACAATTTAATTACTTTATGACTTTAGACATTAAAGGGACAGGTACTATTACCTCATAAAATCCAGCAGCTGTTGTAGAAGGGCAATTTAGCAAATATTACCATATGCTATTGCAGATGAAAATCCAGCATTATGCTTATGGAAAGGCCTAATGTTACCCTTTGGTGTGCATATCAAATGATCTAAAAGAGTTAACATGAACTAAATCATTGAAACTAACGTTAAAATGATCAAGAATTTTTACCCATCTGTCTTTTTTGCATCTTGGCCCATAGTTTATTACTGTTTTTCCAAACTAATGTCATAATACCCTTCCAACAGAGTTACTCATTTACTTTCTTCCCTTGAGGTCTGCGGTTTGTTCCAAGTTTTATTTTAGAGTATACCTGGTGCATTAATGAAGTGTAGCATATGACTTCTCAGTAGGTACACAGCTGCTGCTAATTCAGTTTGCCTATTAGAGCGTTTCACACAGTACTTGATAGAAACACTTTTAGTAAGTACAGAAAATATATTGGTTTTCCTGGGACACAAATAGGGTTTAATTCCACAAGGTTCTGATTTCCACTAGCTTTCAGAGAGATCATTGCCAGACAAGTCATGTCCGCTTGTTTAATTTTATTAGACTGTTGTATGAGGGGTCATTACTTCTGTAATAAATGCTTGAATTTACATTACGCTTGCTGAGAATTAACTTTTTTCAAACTTTGACACTGAGAGGCTGTGGGAACTGAGTTTGTTCAGTCTGGAGAAGAGGAAGCTTTTGGGTGATGTAATAGCAGTCTTCCAAAATTGAGAGGAAAATCAAGGAGATGGGGCCAGGCTCAACAATGACCTATGGTGAGAGGACAAGAGACAATGGCATAAATTGAAATTAAAAAGGTTCCGACTGGATATAAGGAAAAAAATCTCTCAACAAGGACAGTCAGGCAGTGGAACAGGTTACCAAGAGAGACTGTGCAGTCTCCATCCTTGGGACCTCTCAAGACTTAACTGGATTAAAGCCTTGAGAAACCTGGTCTGAACTCAGAGTGTACCCCACTTGGAGCAGGAGGTTGGACTAGAGACATCCTGAGGCCCCTTCCACCCTGGATTTTCCTATGGTCCTGGAAAAAAGCTTATGAATTAAGATTTTAATTTTTTTTAATCCAGTCTTAGTCTTTGACACACTAGCGTGGATCAGTACATAGGTCTGCTAGCTGGGCTTTTAACAGTACAACAATACTCTGTGCAAAGATGGTCTTTTCACAGTATAAAGTCACCAGTATTGCAGAAGTAAATTTCTTAAATTTCTTTCTTCTTCAGTATAGTAGTAATATTTTGGTTTTCTCTGTTGTCTTGAGGAACTCCAAGTGCTTAACACAAAAGTCGAACAGTAATGTTGATGCGAGTCTTTTCACAAGAACAGTACTTTATTTGGAAACCTTTGGAGTTTGTTTGTTGGGGATTTTGGGAGGGGTGAGGGCGTTTTTCCCTGGGAGCATTATTGCTTTCATTACCTCATTAGGATCCATGCTAAGCTTTATCGATCCTCCATCGATGAGCCTACCACTGAGCCAGGAAAGAGGACAGTACCTCCTTCCTACACTCTCAACACCTTCCAAGTACTGTACTTTCTTTCCCCATCCACATTGGAGAGCCAAGCTAGTACTTTTTTCTCATAATCTTAATACATCCAGCTTTTGCTAGACTTTTCTTTTTTTTCCTTACCATGTATTTTAAGAATAATTCTTTAAACAAGAATCATTGTATCAGTAGGCACTGGCCATGGGAAGGGAAAGAGGTATGTCAAAACTCCTAGGGAAGTTACTAATGTCAAGGAAAAGTTAAGGGGATATCTCAGGAATTCAAACATCTTTTTCTTAAGGCTGAGGTCTTTATAATACTGCTGGGGTTTAAAAAAATAACAGCTTCTTGTTGGTTTTGAAATGAATTCAGAAGGTCTTCTTGTTATTTATTTTCAGTGCAACTAACTGCAAGTAAAGTTCAATGCACTGTTAGATTTCTTACAACTTTTGAAAAGGTTGTCCCTAGTAGCTTTCACTTCTGTAATATTTGATGCTAAATTCTCTAAATTGTGTAATTTTTCCCTTAATATGTGGAAAATAAAACACTGGCAAAACTATATGAATCACTGGGAAAAAAAGGAGACTTTTTTGGTTTGCTGGAATGTGAACTTTAAATTACTATATCTTAAATATAATATATAAGTATACCATACAAAATTGCAAATTTTATTTTTACAACAAAATTATTAATTCACAAGGTATTTTATAACTGCATATCATCATGCAGTTCATTAAAAATCAAATAATGCCCACTAAAAATGAGCAGTAATAGTATAATTTATGTTGATGCATGGAGTTTCTCACCATCCAGTAAAATAATGGAAATTCGAACTCAAAGCAATATGAGGAAGAAAATTTTATAGCAGATTTTAAAATTGCAGTATCCTCAAATTATTTAGCAGGCTAGTTGTTAATTAAGTTTCTTATCAGATGCATGATGGGATCAAGGAAATGATTTCTCTGATTTTAAAGTTTGAGGAAACTAAGGTGGGGAGATGGAATTTTTGATGCTGGATGAATAAAAGCATAAGTCACTTTTTTAATAGGATCCATAGTTTTAAAACTTTCACATGTACCATAATAATTTTTGAGAACAGAACATAAAGATTTATTAAGATCATAAAATTATCAAGTCACTGCTAGTGACACTAGCACAGTCAGTGCTAGTGTTAAGACTCAAAACTGTAAGTCCTTCTGACTCCTGCCCTATACTGTGGCAGTGCCTACTTATAAACTTGAAAAAACTCCTATTTGCTAGAAAGTATTGCTTGAAGTATAGAGGGTGAAAGCCATTAAAAATCAATAGTTGTGTACTGCTGCAAAAGTGTAATGTGAGCCACGATTATTCCTTACATGACATGAAGGAGTAGTTGTAGCATAGGGTATTATTGCATACAGGGGCTACAAAGCCGTATTTTTTTGCCACAACTGCACAGCTACATATATACAGGAATGCACGCAGAACAAAACATAAAATCTATCATATTGTATTCACATGCTCGTATATTTGAGGCATTTATCCATCGTGAGTATTATCATCTGGTTTTGAAACAAGCGTGGTGGTTAGATATGCTGTAACCTATTTATATGTGCATGGGAACAGACTCTGCCTTCAACTGGATTAACTGTCTTTAGAAACAGAAGGGCAGTTTGGGAGGCAAATGAAATGAAGTTTCCCATGCCGGGAAGTATTTTGTTTCTGTGACCGTAAAGGAAGTCCATTGGGTTGTTGGACTGTAGTTGGTTCAGTTCAGCTTTTCTTCTTTCTATGTCCTTCTAACACAGATGTGCTTTTTTTTCTAAATCTGATCTTGTGCTCTGGGCCAGTCCATGGTCCAGGCTTCGTCCTCAGTTTTACACAGTGCTTTATAGAATACAAAGACAAGTTCTGTAGCCTATGCTTTTTTCATATTGCCAAGAGTCTGTACCACTAGAATCTCTTCGTTTTCTAATATTATCCTTTGCCTTTCAACACCTTTCCAGAGATGATTTTTGGTGTTTACAGCTTGATTCTCTTGACACCTGGAGACAGAAGTTCAGTAACATCAGCATTCCTTCCTGGTTCTCCTTTGAGCTGAATACGCTGCAACTGTTTCCTTTTGGATCTTCTTTTAAATGGTTTTGTTGTAGCTGGCAAAGTTTTCATCATGTCAAGTGGGCAAAATATTTATTGCGCCATACATATGAAATTAATGTTCTGTCCTGCCATTTCCAAGTGAACTGGATTTCAACAGCGGACAAATCCGATCTAATTCTAAACTGTTTTAAGGTGCATAAATTCAGAAATGACAGAGACATTCTAGTCAAAAGCATTGATATTCATGCGCGTTGAAGCTGGGCGAAACCCTTGGCTCACGGGTGTGTTACAAGTAAGTCATTTGTCAATTTAGGTCTATTGAGCTGAGCAGGGCTGGCTGATCACTTATACAGATGTTGAACTGTAAGAGGACAAGCCCACGTCACTTGTCATAGGCCTGTTTCTTATCTTCATTACTAGTGCCTTTTCTTAGTATTTCAAAGTTATCATTTTTCTAATAGAGACTGTGTCACTCTTGATTTGTGATGACCTTTTACCGTGCTATAATTTTGGCAAAGGGCTTCTGTTTGCTTTGTGTGCTTAATGCTGACACCTCTACAAATACCTCATCTGTGACCATACTTTTTCAAGGTCACTTTTAATGTGTTGAGTGTTATTTTGCTCTCAGTTTCCCAAGGCAGAATCCAGTTTGCTCTGGGCACTGTCAAAAAATGATAGGGGATTTCAATTGAAGTGCTTGCTCACAAAGTATTTAGAAAGGACACATAGGGTAACTTTAATGCACATCCAAAATTTTGGAGTGTTATAATGCATGATTTTTCCTTGTCTCAGAGTTATTACACAGTTGAATATATAATAACTAGGTGGAGTATCTGGCTTTGTCACTCATTTAAAATATTTTACCTCTTTTGAGCAGACATCATCAAGAAAAGCACCTTCTTGTGGTTGTTATCTTGGTGTTTTTCCACATTCAAGGGAGTAATGTGTGACACTGTACAGTGACACTGTAGTTGTGCTCTGCTTTCCTTGGCCTGTTAGTAAGCTTCCCTGGGATTATTTATATTTGCTTGGTGTAGTGGATTATGCTTACTACCTTTTGTTGCAGCCACTGAAACACATAAAGACAGAAAAGCAAGAGCAGTCCCTAGCGTATTCTGAGCTGGACATCCATCATGCAAATATGTTCCATCTCTGTAGCCTGTTGTTAATTTAAACAAGAACACGAACATCATTTTAGGTGCTGTCTTCAAACAGGTTCCAAGGATTTTCCCTGCTGGGTAGCTCAGTTCCCTCTAGTGCCCTTTACATCAAGAGGAAAGCTTCAGCTTCCTTTCTACTTTGAATTGTGTCCAGTTAAATCAAATTAAGGCAGTGTTTGAACACACAGCAAAGGGCACGTCACAAGGATATAACCCAGACTTTGCTAAAAGCCAAGGAGAGATCTCCCATTACTTCAAACCAATTATGCCAGGCTTAAAACCCCACTGGAGCTAGTATAGGCAGGTCTTCTGCAGCCAGCACCCGTGTGCTGTTGTGCAAGGAGCTCACATAGGGCACAGCCGTGCACAGAGCGCACGGCCAAAACCACATCAGTCGTTCACACTTGTTCTTCCTCCTTGAGAAGAGCTGTAATGGATCTGGTGGGTTTGTCTCTATAAGGAAGAGGAGCTATAGGTTTGGTTCCTGGGGAACTGAGCACACCCTGGTCAGGCGCTGTCGCCTCCCACTGAATTCTCTCAAGCACCTGGCAGGGGGGTTGGAACTTGATGGTCTTTAAGGTCCCTTCCAAGTCTAACTATTCTATGATTCTGTGATAACTGCCAGACAGTGTGAGGTATGCCGGTGGGACAATCTGTGCCTGAATTTCCTGACTGTAGAACAGACAGATGTTTCTACCTACCTTCACTTGGGCATTGTGACTGCAGAGCCAGTATTCATTTTTAAGGCTTCCAGGTATTATAGTGAGAAGATTCATTTAAAGCTTATAAATAATGAAGGTCTCAGTTCTTTATCTGGAATAAGCAGTAAAATAACTGCAAACATCATAGAAACTAGCCTACCATCAGAATTCAAGAGAAAGCACAGGATTTGCAACTCCTGTAGCCAAAGCCTGCTGTCTTTCTGTTGTATTTTTTCTGCTCTGGCTTGCATCGCCCATTTCAGGAGCCCTACCCAGTCCACTGTAAGCTTCGAAAGCTCAAGTCTGGGTCCTCCCACAACACTGTGGCCCAACATCCAGTCAGAACAAATATCAATCTACCTGTACACAGTTCTGCCTGCAAGAGCAAACCAGGGGTTGTGCTCAGCCATTTGGAAAAACCGACGTAGCAGAGAGGCAGGTGTATAAGGAATACTCCTGCAGTATTGAGCCCATTCAGCTCCCCAGGTTGGCTCGCTGCTGCCATGCCTTATCAGCTTCATCTGTTGGACACTTAACAGCTAAACAAACCTCTTGGGAAGCAGGGAACAGGCAATAACTGCGCTAACAGCCCTGCGCAATACAGAAAGTCGTGCTTCTTATGCTCTGGCACCAGTGGCATTTGATACTCAGTGATGAATTAAATAGGCCATGCAAGGTTATCAGGACTAGGTGGGATATCAAGCCGGAATACGTTTGCCCTTTACAGACCAGCAACCACATGCACAGTTGCATAATGTTTTATTGTACTTAGTGTTATTCGGGAGCCAGCTGTGTAAGTTACTGTTTTATTATCTCTAGTTGAACTGTGTACAGGACTTGTGGTGAAAAAAGTAACTTCTGCCTCCTCCAAAAGCTTTTTTTTTTCCCCTCAGAGCTTTTGTTTTCAGCATGTGATTCATCATTGCTCAGCGTCTTATGTAAACCTTTATTCCAGTGCAAAATGGACTTAAATGGGACACGGTCTAAGCACTCTGAGAATAGCTACAAATGACCCCTTCTACAGGCCAGTGATTCAGGCCTGACCCCATGTTTCTTCTGGTTCCGCTGTAGTTATGAGGGAGCTTGTAAAGATGAGTATATCCTTAAGTACAGGTTTTCGTCTGCTAGCTTTTTTTCTCCAAGCATGTCAGTTCTCATTTTGGAACCCATCACTGCATCTGCTGGGGTTTGCTGGTGTTTTTTTGTTTTTGTTTTTTCTTTCCCTAGGAGTCTACAGTGATTTATTTGCAAACTGCAGAAGCTTTGGTCTGCCACACTAAATTGTCTGCTTCCAGTTCTAAACCCTCAGTAACTCTTCAGACAATGATTTTATTTGTTTCTGCTGTATGTGCATTCATGTTATTCACATTATCGTTTGGTAATTGCATCAAGCCACTTGCCTTGATCATCAGCTGCAGGATGTGCGTGTAGTTTCCACCATCAGGGAATTTCACAAATAAATTGTAAGCTATATTTTATGCATCTTTAAATCAGATCTGTATTTTACTTGTACAGCTGTCTCGGGATAAAAAATATAGGTACTGTAGCTGAATCCCTGAGGAAAATAAGCAGCATAATTTTTACTGCCGCTTATCCTTGTTTGTATAACAGTGCAGTTAAAAATGCATTCTGTAGCTCTGCTTAAGTTCACTATAAAATCTTAAAATGCTAATTTAGTACCTGTCATTATAGAATAGTGAGTAAAAAGAAATGTTAGAGAAAACATAATGAACGCAAGCTTCCTTACGGTTAACAGCAAAGCCTTTTTACAGTGGAAGGGAAAGTATCTAATAGCATTTATACCCTTTCTTGTTGCCAGTTTGATGTAAAAGATCAATGAGAACTGGGCCTAAACACAATAAACCACAGTGACTTTTAGTATTTTCATTTATTTTGTTTGAGTAATAACTGTAACACATAGCCATAAGACTCCGTCCAGTTAGAAAAAAGGCAGATGAATTTATAGGACAACTAGATCCAGCTGGTTGCTTTAACATGCTTTTATTTATGCCATTCTAGCACACAATGCACTTGTTAAAAACCTAATTAATGCTAGAGCAGACAAACAAACCAACAAAAGAGGCACTCAGAGGCACTGTTCATAGGAGTTAGAGATGGAAGAGCTCCATTAGGTCATCTGCCTATTCCCCTAATAGTACGAGGCTGTTTTCCTCAATCAGAAGGGAAGAGTTGGTGAACTGAGCAAGAGGATAAAGGCAGAGGAAATGGCACTGGGGAGTGACAAGGGCAACAAGAGGGTCATAGGAAGGAAAACAAACAAGAACAGTACAAGCAGCGGGCTCAGAAATAAAGGTTAAAGCACGTTTCATTTAGAGGTCATTCACAAAGTTTCTTTAGAGTACTTGCCTATTTCTGGTTGTGCAGGAGACGTATTAAGACAAAACTAACTGTTGAATGAAGGGGCACCACGCAGAGATGTACAGCTGCTGTATGTCCTGTATTGGATGGGGCTGGTGGTAGGTTATCAATATTTTTGAAATGGGAAGGATCATACTTTGGAATCCATTTTGCATGAGTGCAATTCACAGCTCATGTTGTAAATTTTCTGGAATAACAGAAAAAGAATTCTGCTATTCTGGCAAAAGAATTTTAACCTGAAGCTGAATAGATCCCAGGTCAGGCTCTCTTTAGAGTTAGTTATAACAAATTAATCTATTTTCTGTTTCTGGTGAGCACTTCCCTTTAGCCTTCTTGATAATCCAGTTTGCCAAGCACATGTTCTTTTTGAATTTCACAAGTAGTTATCCTTCACCTTGCCTAGCCTTGCTACTTTTCAGGTGAACTTATCCAAGTTTTCTTGTACAACAGGTTAGACATTACTGAACTCATTCAAATATTAATTTAAGCACTGAGTCAAGAAATTGGCATTATTTGCTAGAGATGTTTCTCACCTGAGCGCTGACTGCAATGAATTTACTTTGGCAACATTGTCCTGCATTTATCTATTGTAAAAACAAACTTGGTCTGTTTTCACAATTGTGATATAACTATGTTACCAAATATGAATCTTGATGAACTAGCTGACTATTTACATTTCTTTATGTTCTCTGCTTTAAGGTTTTTCTAACCAATGTTATGTTTATGTAATCTGAATTGTCTTTTATTTAAACATAATAAAAACAGTGATACTTGTTTTAAGAGGAGCATATTTCAGTTTTATTCAAACTACTCAAATTGCTTTAATTTAAACTAAATAAACTGCTCGAGCTAGAAGACAAGTTCCTGCACAGTCTTTTGGACTAATTTAATGATAATCTATTTAAATTCAACTTTATGCAATGCAGCTTTCTTAGATAAAGAAACTCATCTATGTTCTAAGCCCCCATGCTTTCACTGTGATGCAAAATTATAATTAAATAATGTGGAAGCTTTCTTTTTCTGCTATGCAAGTTGCCTGTTATTTACTGTATACTGTTATTACACTGCCTTACTGTTTAAATCAACATTGGTGTTGGTTTAACCAACCTTGGTGACACTTGCATGGTAACACATACATATGTGTATGTTCATGTTCACATACATATAACATAAAGACAGTATTAAGATATTTTTATATCCCACGACAGCTGAGGTAAACATGCCTTGCTGTGACATTCCATAAG
>JAOXJK010000001.1:71059087-71070261 GCA_025774025.1 Xenus cinereus
GAGCTTCCCGAGGTCTGGTAGTCTTTAATAAATGTTGTTAAGTAGATATCTTTTTAGTTGATATTAAAAATAGTACTATATGACATGGCCCTACAGCAATATTCAGAATTTCTCTCTCAGTCTGACAGTGAGTGGATTTTTTTTATTTTTTAAAGCTTTAAACATCGTTACTGTTTTTTTCTGCAAATTCATCTTTTATGTGATGTGGCTGCCAAATTATATTAACATTTCCTAGGGGCTGATGAAAACTGTTTTGAAGTCTTGAAAGTGTTTTATATGACTGTAGCAATACACAGAAGATGTGACATTGTGCATGTTGGACTATATTTTATACTTGGAATAGAAAGACAACTCTGATTTGTGTGGCTTTGTAAGCTGAAGTACGTCATCACACACCTGATTTGGCTCACCTATAGGCAGTACCATAGTGTAAGTCATGTATTGAATTTATTGATCTGCTAGATTCCTGGAATTTGGTAAGTATTCTAATTTCATTGTCCTTCCAGTAAATTAGAGAATGAAATATTTCTTAGATACTTAGTACCCAGAAGCAAGCACGGGAAAAAAGCAAGAAGACACTGTTTTAGCTCAAAGAAATGTCTCAGGAATCTCTTCATTGAAAACTGTTTTTCATATGACTTTTGACTGAGGGGAGAATTCGCATTCCGTCTTTGTTGGGTCCTGATGACTGCCACAAAGAGAGTCTTGGGTTGAAATTTCTCTGCATAGCAGAAGATGGCCTGAGTAGAAGGAATTATATGCAGCCATAGCTGTGTACCTGTGCCTTATTTGCTTCTTCAGGTTCTCGTCCTCCATGAATAGCCAATGCCTGCCAACAAAGCACTGTCAGAACTGGGTTTTCTGATGTTCTCTGTCACTGTTAGTACTCTAAACAAGGCAATGGTGCTGTTGATGAAATTCTCACTCAGAGTGAAGACATCAGAGCTGTCTGTGGGCTGACTTGGATAAGCATGCACCATTGAAACCAAAAAGATGACTAAGGAATTTATGAAACTGCAGGTCTTGAGTTGTTTTGATTTCCTAGCTGACAGTAGGAACCCTGCAGAAGTTATTTGCAATTTATTTCTTTCCTTCTACCTTCCACTAGGAAAAGCTTTCTGTTCCCCAGTGGAGAGAAGAGTTAAGTGAGCACAGAACTGATTAGAAAATTAGATTTCTTGGAAAAAACGGTGACGAAGTACATGGCATATAGATGTAACAGCAATTTATTCAAATGATATTTGTTTTTGAGAACAGGTGCCATTTTTTTATTAAATACTGTCATATGCCATAGGCTAAGGAAGAGCAGCTTGCAGCTTAAGTTTACAGTGCTGAAGATTATAAGAAGCTTCACCATCAGAAGCTTCTGATAATCTTCAGCTCCTATTTCATAACTGAGGGTGAGGCTATGGGATAATGGGGTAGCTAAAACCTAAGAGCAGCAGTTTGACAAAGGATCTGGTAGAATCACAGTTTATAGAACACATAACCCCAAACAAGAACTAAGACATTGGTGCTACCACTGGGTCTCAAAAGGCACCAAATGTGGGGGCACAGAAAGACAGATTCATGTAGTCTAGGGAATTTGGACCCATCTAGTCTGGGGAGGAGATGGGCAGCAGGAGGTCCTTTCAGATGAAGGGCAACTGGTCTGACTACATAAAACACAGACATTCACGGTTTTGAAGAAGCTGTGAGATGCAGGGGGATACCCTAAAAGATGAGCGTAACTCGAAGCATGGCAAAATGGTAATAGCGAAGTTGATTGGGTGCTCTTGCAGGTCAATTCTTTGGCTAGAAGGTCGCATGCCCATAACAGAACAGCAGTTAGAGGAGGTGTGCCAGAGACTTCAGGGAAAGCCAAGAGGAATTGATTAGAGCATCCTGATGCTAAAAGACGTTGAAAATATATGTCTAATGCGTTCTGAGGACCAAATGCAGGAATTGAATGTTCAGGCTTGGGAAAGCTCTAGCCAAAGTGCAGGTCACAACTGTCAAATACAAAATTTCCAAAAGTGCTGGTGTTACACACATGGTGGTCCTTCACATTTTGGGAGAAGACTAAACCCCCCTAAGGCTTACCTCTTCTTTATATATGAGTTAAATTGGAAGTAAGTGAGGGAACACTATTATCCAACTGAGTATATTGTGATTACTTTTGTAAATGCTAACGGATTTGCAATGGTTATTATTGTGTTGAGATCTTCTATAAAAGCAAAGACAGAATTACTCATCACCAGGTCTTTATTTTAGTAGTGTTTCTCAGTGATACAATGACATATAAACCCCATTTTTAAAGAAAATTTAATCTAGTGTAATGCCTTACAGTTTTTTTCTCATACAGGCTTTACAGTAATTATAAAATCAATGTGAAATTTCATTATTTATGAAGGAAAACTGTAATATACTGTCCTGCTTCCAATTTAGAAAAAACAGTTATATATACCATAAAGAAAATGTTGTTACCTCTATGCTACAAGATAGGAAATACTATCATGCTTATGTAATTGTGTAGCAACTTGATACAGACTTGAGCAACTTTTGAGGAGACATTGACCCAGTGGCTCAAGTGTATCTTTAGGATAACATCGGTATTTCAGTGCAGTTTTGAATCTACAATGCTATTAAACACAAAGGGCAAATTTCTGCTTGGCATAACTCCCTTGGGCAATGTTGGCACTAAACCAGGGAGTAATTTCCCCTATTGCATTTAACAGCATGTTTCAGATTTAAAAGCTGTGGAGCCATTAAAATATGACTCCATCAATTAGGAAGTAATTGTGGTATGTCTTTCTGGTGCGGAGGGATTAACTCACTCTAATCTCAGTGTGGTTAACAAAGGCAGTTAGCTACTTGCTTTAAATGTGAATTAAATCTGTAAAACATAATGACTTCATGGAGAACAGGATTGGCCCCAAGGCAGATGCCTCAAAAATGGGCTGTTGACTTCATTGAGTTCTGGGGGAACCTTGAACTGAACGGCAACATGATCAAGCTCCTTGGGGCTGTTCCTGTAGGTGGTCCACAGGAATTCTCATATAAGTTTTGTATCTTTTTAAAGATCATGAAAGAGATTATTAAACTGTATCCAGCTTCAGACCCCTCTGTGTTGATGCCAACGCTTGCTTTAGGGCAACTTCATAAAGCAGAGATGGGAAGAAATTGAAGCATAAGGGTTGAGTATTTGTCAGTATTTGCTGTCAACAGTAATTATTATTAGAAAATCCAACTTTGCCTACTAGATATTAGACAAAAGCCAGCAGTGGAGCTGGAGCTACTTGAGAGATTCTTGCTCCACAGCTGGCAGTTACCATCCTGTTAGCTGGTAACCAGCACGCCCTCCACCCAAATTCACTGCAGTGCAAACTAAAATCAGTCAGTTTAATTCATCTGCAGAACGCTTAACTATTTTATTTTAAACTGGAGGCCTTCAGGGATTTTACCACTGTTGTTGGAAGCATTTGAAAAATTACATGGAAAGCAAGGACTTATTATACAGTGCTTAGTTCAGACTGTCCCTTAGTGTAGGTGATGCTTTAGTCCTGTAGGGTCTGGCACTGAATGCCATTGAGCAGACTCTTTCAAAAAGATTTTTATTTCTGGAGAAAAAGAAACAACAACTAAGATTAAAGCAAGTAAAACATATTTTTAATAAGGTTTTAAGGTAAAGCGTATTGGTATTTTGTAAAGGGATTTGTGATTTCTCTCAGCAGCTCCTCCTTTGTTTGATAGGAAGGAGCCTGTAGCTGTGATTGCATGTCTTGCTGTAGAGGGTTAATAAAAAAGAGGAACAGCAGGGTTCAAGCTGATGGTGAGAAAGGCAGGAGGGATGTTATGGCCTCCCTGGGGCGCTGGGGGGAGGGGAGAGGAAGTCAGATCTGCTGTGGCTGGGAGTTTGCTTTTTCTTGTGTTGGTAGCAAGACTGCTGTCTGTTAAAGGCCCGCTGAAGATACTGCCTGTATCTTCTAATTTTCCAGTCTAACGTATCCCTAAGATCTGCAAAAAGGGAAAAAAGTCATGCTATTGGCCTTGTGCGTGTCGTGCTTCACAGCCCGTGAGCCATGCAGCCCCTTTCCTGGCCCCACAGTTTGGTGGCTGCTGCAGGACTGTGGTGGCTGGTGTCTCCCTGGCACCGCCATATTAAGTCTTAGGGTGATGGCTGCTCCCCCCTTAAGAGCTTGGGGCAGAGGTCTCACAGGCTGACCATGACGGGTTTCCTGTGCACCTCTTTCCTTCAGGGGATTACACCTTTGACCTGGGGCTTTCCCACCTGGGCTGGGACTTCCCATCTGAGATGCAGCAAGGAGGCTGAGGGGTGGCAGGAGTGGCCAAGTGGTGAGGAGCCGGTGCAGGCTCCCGCTAGGGCTTTTCCCTTGTAGGGTGGAAAACCCCTTGCCTGTCAGCCCCGGCACCAACATCCCTTAGTGTCCCTGCCTTTCCTTTACCCTCTTAGATAGCCCCTCTGACCAGCCTGACTCTTTCCCCATGCCGACCCATCCCTGGCCATCATCTAGCCATCCCTTCTGCCATCCCCTCCATCTTGCCAGTTGTGCTTCCCTTAAGCCATCCTCCTAGCCGTCATTCATGGCCCAGCCGCCCGACAGTCTGCCTCCCGGGACCTTCCTCCCTCTCCCAAACCTCTGCCACCACTTTGCCTTTCCAGCTCTTCCTTAAACACTGCTGGGAAACAAGAAATGCTGTCAGGGCTGTGTTTGCCACCTCCTCTCCATTCTGTTGGGTGTAATATGCGTTTACTGGCCACTGGGAAGGAAGGTCTAGCTGGTGCAGGAAGGTGCACAAAGATGGTAGCCTGGTGCTGTGGAAACTGAGGATCTTGCTTTTAGGTAGATGGCTTGCATCTGAGTCATCCTTCTGTTGCTGAACAGAAGGGTGCCTAGAACTATAACTCCTTTTCTTTCAGGTCCTTTCTAGTATGTTCAGTGGCAAAGTTCAACATAGTAGGTAATTCAAAATACTCGGATTATATATTTATATAGATGGGCATTCCTTATCGCTGCATTCATTTAATGAAGGATTTAACAAAAACTGTTATTTCCTTTTTCTTCCATTCTGCCTAGTCAAGCTTCTCTGAGAAAAGGCAAAACCAAATCTGTTAGGTGGATGCTTTATTAGAGAAAGTGGGATGTGATGGAATTGTGTAAAACCACCATTTATTCAGCTTTGAATGAAAGACTTGTGTTGTCCATACCCTTCCTCACTTTAGAGCGATAATCTAAACTAAGACATTGTCTCTCCTATAAGGCCCTGAAATACAGTTGCACAAAATAATGCAACTGAAGTAAAACTAAAACCCTAGAAGATGCAAAATTGTCCTAAGAAACTACCAAAATGTTCTTTCTAATATATTTACTGATGACAAAGTCTGACTGTTTATTCAATACAATCTGTCCCTAAAAAGAATTAACTCAATGTGTATCAACTTTTCTGCAATGTGCATTGAATTTTATTTCCTCCATTTTTATTTCTTCTAGGGCTGTCAGGAGGAGTGCACAGCTGGAGGATGTTTGGGAGAAACAGCAAAGGATGTGATCGAATCTTTCAAGGTATGTTGTTTGTTAGAAGATGAGTGTCTGAGCATTTCAGTAGATGGTGCCAGACAGCATCTGTAGCATGGCAGTGATGGTTGTGCAGGCATTGATAGCTACTGACACACTTGAACATCATAATTCTGTAAATAATTATGTAAGTTGCATTTGCTGAAAATATTTTCAATGTAGAAATTAAGAATGTTACAAGAAAAACTTTAATATAATTTCAGGTACTAGCTAAAAGTTAGTAGTCATTAGGCAAAAATTAAAACGATATAGGTGATTTTATTTTTAACCCTTACCTGCTTCAAAAGCAATAAAGATTGATTCACCCTATTAAGGTGTTTTTTTTTTTCAAACAAAGTCTGTGTAACGCTCTATTATTTGTTAAACTTTGGCATTATGAATGGTGTTCAAAAGTAGGTTTTTCCATCTGGTCTCAAATTGCAGAGCTAAGGATCTCAGAAGGACTCCAAAGCACACCACAGCTCTGGCACATTATCAGCACTCAACAAGCAAACAGGGCTATGATAATAAGCAATGCTGAGCAGCTGCCAGGAACTGACATGAATTTGAATCTCTCATTTTTTGTTTTGGTTATTTTTTTTCTTCTCTTTCTTTAATCTTATGCTTAGAATTGAGCTCAGTTAAGATACCACTCTTTTCCTCTGCCTCCTTCGTGAAAGCAGTGCTAGTAACTGAGAGCTCATTTTAAACACTGTATGGACACAGATGTCAACTTTTAAATTTTTTGTTGGAAATGTAAAGCCTATCAGCATGTGCTTCTTTCAATTCCTTTTTTTCTGCCTCCTTTAGACTTCTTTTGCCTTTATTCCTTACGGCACACATCTATAATTCTTTCGCCCCCTCTCTTTCCCTGCTTTACAATCTTTAAAAAGTCTCATCTGTATTTTGCAGGTGTTTAAAAATAGTACCCAGAGAAAAAGTGACCTTACTAGTGCTTTTTCAGCAGTTCCCTTCCTGTTATTGCTGACTATTGTCAGCAGTACATGAGATGAAATTATAATGATACACTTTGTAACTGTCATGTTTTTCCTGATTTTTTGGGCAGTGTCCCTGCTGGGAAGTCTTCTGAATCATGCCTAAGTAGTTATTTCTCTTTTAGTTGCCAGGCTTTATCCAGATGTGGAAAATAAATGCTGCAGAAAATGTGTTAAGTGTTATTCTGATGCTGTTCGTGTTGCAAACAGCAAAGAATTTTTGAGAGTCCATGACTACATGTAGCAACATGCCATTTAATTTCTTCTTCCTCATTCTCAGCCCTTCCCAGTTCTTCTCTTCCTCATTTCTTTGCATTGTGTCTTTCTGGCAGTTCTGCCCAAGAAGGAAGATTTAGGATGACTCTTCAGCCAGAGGTCTGATTTGGAAAATGTTGGCAAAACTAGGCGTGCAACCAGTTTTGAAACCCCAAGAACTCACAATTATCGAGTGCAGAGTTGTTTTGTGATTTCACCTTTAATAAATAGGCAGGATAGATCTGAGTAGATTCATTCAGTAGAGTGTGCTAGTGTATTTAAAAACAAAAATTGCTTTACAGAGAGGAGACTCTTGTGTAACCACACTGTGCTATTTCCTTCCACTCGTTGACATAGTCCAGAAGAAAGATAGAGTGGCAACAAACTCTGATAGTGTTTGGGTCGTAGGTGAACTGGGCATAAACTAAAGCAGACTTAAGCCATATTTAATTATACCAGCAGTCAAGCAGGTGCTTTACCAAAGCTCCAAAGTGGAACGGCACAAAGTTGGATTCAATCCAGTTTCCTTTCCATCAATATTTTTACGTCAGCCAGAATGGCAAATCATTGTAGTGGAGAGTCTGTGTGAGGGGAAAAATACATTAGCAGGTGGGACAGATGGTCATAAAGGGAATAATACTAGAAAAAACAGCTGGCTCAGACTGAAGCCTAATTTGTAATTCCATTCCTGCCTTATGGCTCTGTTTCTGAAGATTATTTGTAGTCACCAGAAAGGGAAACAGTTTTTTAGAAAATATTGTACTCTGCTAGATGCGTGTATGAAAGTTATGATGGGAGCACAGGTACTGACTGCAGTGTCATGCATTATAATAATTATTTGCAGTCTCTTTAACTTCATTGTTGAATTAAAAAGAAAAACTTTATAAATGAAGGAAAACATAACACAAGACAATGACAAATAAAACAACCTGGATTCATTCTAGGGAATTTCACAAACACTTCTGTGGAAGACAGTTACAGTTACAATTTCAGAAACTATAGCTAATAATATTTCAAAGAAATCAAGCTGACCCATGAGGCTGACTGAGCTGAAGAAAGCTGCAATGTTGTGCCAGTAACCTAAGTTATCCAAGATTGTGGGAATGTAGAAAACAGGGTATGGTTTTGTTTTATGCTTACACAAAACATATTGTTGAAGTGGATGCTGCCCAACATTTGAACGCCAGATTAGCCCTCTGAAGACATTTCTTTTCAGAACGCAGTGCTGTGCTTTTTAGGTGTGGCGAGCTTCTGAGAATTTTACTGCAATTTCTGCCTGACCTGGAAAGGTGGAGACTCAGAGACTCCCTATACACACTGGGAGGGAAGGAATGAAGGCTACCTACAGCTTCTAGCAAGCAGTGAGCACCTCTGCTATCTGCTCGCTGGTTTCGTTCTCATAGGCCTCTCTGAAGTCAATAGATCAGAATTGGCACTTTGTTAGTTTTAACTGCTACTGAATTACCTTAATTTGACTCACTTCTGCAGTTAAAAATCTCATCCTGGCAGGCCTATGTTTTGCAAGATACTTAATGTATCTCATTTAGAGTTGACACATGCCCAGTGATCTTGGAACTGATAAAAAACGTCGAAGGAAACACTGATTATACTAGAGTTTCCTGTATTGCAGAAACTGTCAAATCTCCAGGATTTATCTACTCAGCTCCTTCCACTAGAGTGAAATCTTCCTCCCTTCCCAGGTTGTATGCACATACTTATTTAAATAACTGGCTGTGGTTTGTGACCATAACTTAAGAAGTTATACTTGTAGTTTTTTGCCTATTGTCAGCATTGGACCTCTAGGAGGGGAGTATGAAACCAGTAATGGAAAGTGCAGTCGTCCTCTGTACCACTGAATGCATTTTGGGATGTTGAATCAAGGAATGCACATTTCTGGTTTTGCTCTTATACTTTTTTTTTTTTTTTTGGGTTCAGTAATACCAGCAAATAGCACACTTACGTCTAAGGGACTTACTGTTTATGATTAAAAATCTGGTAATTTCTTTAATGCGTTCATTCTGCTTATTGTAGTGTCAGAAGACAGAATGAATGTTGTTTGGATAATGTAGTGATCTATTTCCATATGTAAATAATTTAGTTTCTTTTAATGTATGTATTAGCTCTGACTTTGAATTCATAATACTTGCTCTTAGGAAACTAAAGGCATCTGTAATTGCCTCTTCTTTTCCTCATGTTTTCAATCCATATCAAGAAAGATGATTTTAGTTTTTAGGTAACCTTTTGTCATAGTATACATTTTCTCTTTGAGAGACTGATACATGGAACACTTTAAGAAGGTATTACTTACTCCGATTATGTTTCTCTGTGTTTTAATGATCTGAAGCTGTGTAGAATTAGTTGAACATCTTCATGGTGCAAAGTTCACTTCTTTTGTTTAAATTTTTAAGGGCCTATTTAGTGTACCAAAATGATGCAGGCCTTCTAAGGCATACTGGCTGGTCTGCTACGCCAAAGCAGAATAAAGTAACTGGAGTTTACAAGTGGATCTGGATTGACTTGCTAATATGAAAACTTGTGGTAGTGGAATGAAAAATGCTTAAGTGGAGCTTCTGTATCTGAATGGCTCCTTATGTTACTCTAAATAACTGAGTGTTCCCTCACAGTCTTCTGCAGACGGACCCAATCTTCCCAGGCTCTGAGCCAGCGGGATGTGAGCCCATGGCAGGTTGGAAGTGATACAGGCAGGTTAGTGCAGTGCTGTGCTCAAACTAGTAATCCCCAGCGAGATCTTGGACTTGTTAGACTGAACACAGTGCTATGCTAATATGCTTGCATGGCTTCCAGTTTGAGGCTAGCTCATGTCTAGCTTTGTGAGATGCTGGATATAGTGAACTTTCAGTAATGGTATATGTTTCAGTATTTTCTTTTTTGCATTGCTGTAATATTTTAGAGCCCAAGCTGTGACCTAGCTGACGTTGTGCTAGGTATTGTACAAATTAGAACATAATTTCCATGCTATAGGTAGAACCTACAAATAAACAACCAAAATCTCTGACAGTTTTTCCACATAATCTAAAGCTGTAGTATATCTTCCCTCTGGACAAAGTGTGAAGAAACTGAAAATTTATCTCCAGTGAAGACATTTGTGGTTCAAATCAAGAGATTGCCAGTGAGTGAAAGTTTTAGAGCCGTTGATCTTGTTCTTGGAGCTCTCTTCACAGAAATACAGCTGTTCCTTACAGTAGGACCTTTAGTTGAATGTTTTAAAACATGTAGCCTTTGCATGAAATGACTGTGAATTTGGTTGGCTCTATGCAAAACATACTGTGCTGATTCTGAATCTCTGCCTTGTTTTCACATTCTTGACAAATGATGCAATAATATTAAAGATAAAGAACAGGTCTTACCCTGGCAACATTAAAATTATAAATAAGTTAGTCTCACAGGAGCAATCTATGCAGTTATGATGCAGGTTAAATGTTATTGCAGTATGCAGTATTTCTTGTTCTATAGTGTACACTAGAGTTGGAAAAATTCCTTTTTTCTGTGCAGAAAGATATGCCTATTTTCAAAACAGCCTTTCAAATGAAAACCTGATTAATTATTGCATTTTCTGTGTTTACATTAATGAAGAAACCACATTACTGTGATCCATTACCATGTTTATACTAATGAAACTCAAGTGCATCTATAATTTGTGCCAAATATAGTGGGATATTGGATTCCTTACTCTGGGAACTGGGAGAGGGACCAATCCATTTTGAGATATTAGACAGTTTTAAGGTTTATTTTAGAAAACCATTATATATGTGAAAAAGTTTATGAAAGAGATAAAGAATAAACAATTCTCCAACCCTGTTTTTTTAAAAATGAAAATTGTTTATTCACCATATTTTCTTTCTTCCCCTCCAATGCAAAGACTAAATATGTATAAAATACAGAATAGTCTGTTTTTTTTTTTTTTAAAAATCTTTGTAAAATCTGAGCTAATTGACTGTACCACATTGGCAAATCGTTAGAGTTACACAGGGAAATTTCCTTGAAGACTTTAGGAAGTATATAGCAATTCTTTTGTGTTTTCATTTTATATGAGCAGTAGGTAAAGCTTCTGAGATGCTCAAAGCATATGGATCAAGGGAAGGCTGAAATGTTTTTGGAATGAGGACATGTATGCATTGTAGTTACGACATTATGTACCAAGCTAACAAATATAAAGCAGTTTATATATTTTTCACATCTCTTCCTCGCCAGCTTGTTCTCAATTTGTCATTTTCTACTGACATCAATGAATTATTTACCTCCCAAAGCATATGGGCGCTCAGTGAGGCTTCTGTCGTGTTGCAGCTGTTGATTCTTGTGTGGTTTTGAGGTGGGGGGTGGCGGCTTCAGGAGCTGGGAGTAAGGGGAG
>JAOXJK010000001.1:71070361-71087096 GCA_025774025.1 Xenus cinereus
GGGGGGGGGGGGCGGGGGGGGGGGGGGGGAGTTATTAGGAGAATGCCCTGCATTTCCTTTTTATATTCTGCATTAGACCCCACTTTAAATTTTGATTGATCAGGACATTTCCTTTATGTTTATGTTAAGTTGTATGGGAAAAAATTTATTATAGAAATTTACCAGTATTTGATGCTGTGATGAGCAGTAGCTCCCCCAAGTAGGAAAGCTGCTTTTATATAAACTGTCTTGAAGCAGTAAAAGAAAGATGATCAATTGGATATCTATGTGTGTGTACGTATAACATTACACAATAAGGCATCTCCAGATATTTTGTGTTTTAGAACCGTAGCCTATCTTAGTCCATCCTCCCACTGAAAGCGGGACTCTCATCAGCACCGGATCAGGTCAGCTGTGATTTTGTCGAGTACATTGCTGCACTGCTCTCTTTAAGAAAATGTATTTTTCTGATGTCCTAAGCTAAAACTTTGTCAGTTACCATTTGGTAGGTCATCTCTGTATAATTTCCATGGAAGTACGTAGCTGTATCTGCTGTTAGATCAAGAGGCCAAACTAGAGGCCAATTCTGTGGTTGTGATAACAGAACTTAGTCTTTGTGGACATATGCGGGCATCGCTTTAGAAAAGGTCATTCTGATTTTGTCTTGATTTCAGCTGAATCTATTCATTCTACCTTTTTATCAAGGGCAATAAAATTACGTGGGTTTTGTCATGTGTTGAATCAAAAAAGATTGGTGAGTAATATTATTAGATCTCAGTGCCTTCATATTACTTGATTGTGCCTCCTAGCAGGGTGTGTATATGCTGCAGAATTACTTCAGGTGATTTACAATCAAATCCATTCCCTTATCGTCATCTGCCAAGAGGGAAAAGAGGTACAGCACAGAGAAGATTGATTGCTGAGTGGTTTCTGTGGTATTCTGCATCCACACAGGCATTGCACAGACTCTTTTGAATATTACTAATAATAGCTGGGCAAGACTGACTGCCATATCTGCTGCTTTCATTCCAGTTAGTATGGGTCTAGGTCACAGTAATGATCAACACCCAGTGCACCTACAAACGAGTGTCCTGTTTTGATAAGAGAGAGAAGAAACAAAGCCTACTATGTGTTAATGAATGTTTCAGTGGTTGGTTGGTTGTTTCTAGGAGAAAGTGGCTTTCCTGAAGGAGACCACGCAAGTTGCAAGCACAGGTGGTGGAGGGTACACTAATGCAGCTTAGTATTGCTCATGGCTCTCCTTGGCACATCCATGGTTCTAAATCAAGCTCGTTATCACAGAGTAGCAGGAGTAGCGTCACTGATTCAGGGTCGTAGTAGCCAATAAATGCTACTGAGCAACGACAGTGCTGTGAAAAAAATTCACCATGATTCTTCTATGTTACGTTAAGGGATGATTTCCCATCAGTCTGCAGTTAGGTTTCTCATGCCATCAGGAGCCCATCTATAATGTGGCATTTGAGATCTGTGGCAGCTCTATTAATTTTAGGTTAGTGGCACATAGTTCTGTGTTTATCTTCAGATGGGTAATATCCTTCAAATAGTTGGCAGGCTTTTAGCAAATAGGTTTTTTAAGCTGTAGTAGAGAAACTGATGGTCCTGTTATCTGAAGCTGTAGGATTTACAAATAAAGCTAATTGTCTTCAGCAAATAACAGGACCTTTTAGCCACGATAAAAAGAAGATGCTAGAAAAAACAGCCAGGGGACAGTTTGGCTGAGCTGATTTATAGCACAAAGAAAGCGATACTTTATCTTCTTTTTAACTAGGAGCTTAAGATATAGTTGGTGTCTGTAATAGCACTGAAATTGTACACAATTTTGGAAATTCCATTTGACCTGTATCTTTTTCTGGATTTATTTTTCCCAAGATGAAGAATTGCTTTCAAAATGCAGGGCTTGAGCACCATACAGTCATTCCCAAGGGAAAGTATCTGACTCCAAAACTTACAAAATCCATGGTGTCCATACCTATTTCCAGGAATTCTTAAATTCTAATGTCATTGTGCTATCAGGTCCACAGATTTGATATTAAATGGTTTTTATGCTGAACACACATGAATAGGAGCTACAATTTAGGAAGGCTACAATTTAGCCTTTCTGTTTGCTCTTGAAATTATCTTTCTACCCTAACTCTCATAAACTAACAGTCTAGAGAGCTGGAAGAGTTTTATCTTAATCCCATACTTAGTTCCCATTTCTAGGAAAGTACTGAATGAAATGAAGTGGCAAAATGTGGCAATTTCAGTGGTAGATCAAACACTGAAATTCATGGCAATTTGTAAGTTTGCCTTCTGTCTACCGGTGTGGGAGGGAGATGGGATAAGAGGAAAGGGCAGGTGTGGTTAACTGAATGTTTGAACTGTTCCTGTAACCTCTATGTAAGAAACTGTACCATTAAAGCATTTTATATTCCCCAAAGTTTCTGAAATTCTATATGAAGTGGTAAATTCTGAATGCCTTCATTCCATGAATCCAGTTCCCTGCATGTCTGCAAGCTTATTAAAATCAGGGTAAGAAGATTTAATTGCAACTGCTCTGGATTTGGACGTGTGAGATTATGATTCTATTCTCGGCTATTCTACATAACAGGTTTGTGACTGGCCAGGCTACTTAGGGAAAATATTTCCAGCTTGTTTGTCTGAAATTTAGTTTGCAATTCATTTCTTCCTTCAACATGGCTACTTTTTTAGAAAAGCTTAGATGTAAATATCTCATTCTTTGTTTCAATTTTTTTTGGTGTGGACTAGAAGTTACAGTGTTTCCTGAACCAGGAGACGATAGTGTCTTAAATCTTTGTGGACCAAATTGATAAGTGTTGTTTTCATAGAGCATCATTTGAACATCTAAAACACTGTGCCGCTGTACAGAAATGTGGTGTTGGTGAAATGTCGCAGGTCTCTCTATTCCAGTTTTGTGTCGCAGGCCTGTGTGAGCCCTCAGCTTGTGTTAGGCTCAAACCTTCTCCCAGGCAAACTCTTTCTAAAAATGGAACATTGTGTTTATGCTACAATAAAGAAATACAGTGGTTGTGAGGCAAGGAGCAGCACAGCATCAGGAATCGCATTAACCAAGCTGCCAGATCTTTTGAGAAGAAGCAGTATATACTAGTAGTGAATAATATCAGTAGTGTAATTAATCAATGTGTTCCGTTAGTGAAACATGCTCCTAGTTTTGTATTTATGGAAATGTTTGAGTATGAGTCTATGAGAAGACTTTCTGTGTAAGGAATTGGGCTATTACTGAATTGCAGTCTGTGATTTCCCTTTTCATTCTATATGGAATTGCTTCTTTCTAATTAAAAGCTCAGGTACATCTACATTGCAGCCATGAAGTGCAGTTGCATGGCCAAAGGGGATTTTTATATAGCTAACCTGACCAGCATGAATAGTGAGCTACAGCAATGTGTTTTTCAGTCCAGAGCAATGACTGCCTTAAAGCTTGCTCATGCTTCCTCCCTCTTCACACTTTTCTGATCATCCCACTTCAACTGGAATAGCTGTTAGCAAACAGAAACAGTTTATATGACTAAAATGTAATAATGTGTCCAGTTTCTGTTCCTATGTTTAAGAGTCTTATCAGCATCTTGGTGGTTTATATTTTAATTAGGCAGTCGTATTTGAAATTCTTTATATAATTCTTTAATAGATGAGATACTAGATGACTGTTTTCTGTAGATCTGAAAATACCATTTGCTGGAGTAGAGGAGAATAGACCCCATTAAAATCATATAGATGCTTTCCTTAAGATTTCCTTAATATCAGGTAGAAAGTTTCCTTAAGATCTGTAGGAACCCCATTTTCATCTTTCTTAACCATAAAAATACGTATCTTCTGAAACATGTGTCAATGGAGAACAGACTAATAAGTAAGGGACGAAAAAAAACAACCCCAAAACATTACTAGTCCATTTAATTTTCCTGAAGCAGTAGAAAGGGGTGAGATTCAGGTAGTTTTGCCTCTTTTACGATCCAAATTCCTACAAAGATGGAGGAAAGGGTCTTGATTAACTTAAATGGGCTTTGGATCAAATCAGTGGGAGTTGGTATAGGGCAATATTTCAGCAACATATGGAAAAAATCTTAAAATTTAATTACTGCTGTTGAAATCAACAATATTATGAATTATCTATGTGCTTGAGTGTTTTGTAGGGCAAGATTTGTTCCTTCAATGCTCTCTTGACAGTCTAGCTGGACTGCAGCTTTCCAACATCTTTATTTCCCTTCTGGCACGTTTTAGGAGCTTCAGACTGTGTTTTGAGCTGTGCTGCTGCCCTACGAGCTATTTTCATTCTCCAAGACAAGAAGTTTATGTCAATTCCAACCCCTTATCTGTTCTCTTGTGAGAGCAGGTTTACTTCCCTGCCTACTGCTTCAAATCAACCATTCCTGCACCAGAGCTGCAGCATCCATCAGGTCAGGGGAAAGATTAAGGAAGCCAACAGTAATGTTGTGCCCTTCTTTTCTTCCCGTTGCTTGCAGAGTGTAGCAGAAGCTCATTCTTTGGTTAGACAAATATTTGATAAATATATGTTATGAATAGTCTAGGAAGATGCCTTGCAGAGGATGGGCTAGACAAAGCCCTTCCAGCCATATTTTGTGTAACTTCTGTGATTGACTCACAACTGATTCAGAGCCTTGACTCCCTTTTGCTTTGTCATTTGTTCTGTGGTTTGTTACCCAGTGTACAGTCAACCTGATGCAATGATTCCAGGCCCCAGTCCAATTACATGTGCTAACATATTGTCAGATGAAGTCTCAGGGAAGCTTTATGTTGAAAGATTTCTGGGTATTTTCCCTGGGGTTGCAGAAGATATTTTGTTATATTTTGTTTCTCTTTATTTTTTTGTAGTAGGAAGATTAGGGCTTTCTTCCTGCTCAAATGTTATTATATCTTGGCACACTTTCCATTCTCAAGCCTCAGGCTCTGCTGTAAATTTAAAATAGTAATGATGGTAAAGGGATTATAGGGTAGCTTAAATTAATATTACTTTCTATACTTACAAGCTAGTAACAGATTTCTAAGAATGTATTTAACTCAGTCTTACTCTGCTTTGAGTTCGCAGAATTATTATTGTTCATGTTGTTTCTACTTCAGACTTTATTATTGTGATCAGAGCTGTACAGGGCTTAGCCCTATACAGAAAGTGGTAGTCCCTGCCCCAGAAAACCAGCAGTCTTTTCCAAAGAAGGTGAAATGGGAAAAGAAACAAAAAAAACACAGACCTTGATTTACCCAAGGCCTGTAGGACATAAATCTCTTTTTAAACTCAAGTAGCTGCTGCTGTTTTGTCAGCTAGTGATTAGTGGATAGAGCTAAGAGGTAGTAAGTCAGACAAACTAGACAAAATACCAGGTAGAAGAGGTTGTAGTTGGTTTCATCTACTGGAGCAGGATTCAATATTTCTATTTCTAAGAAAGGGTTTAGAAATAGGCAGAATAGGCGATTGCTTATTTCATCCAAATGGAGGAGAAAAGTACTAGTTGCCCTAACACCACACGCAGCCTCCATAGCATTTTCCTACTTCCTAGTTCCATCGCCTACCACTGCTGCTGTCTGCTCTGGTGCTGCTGATGGAGGAGTTGGCGTGTCATCCCCGATTCCTCACAGAGTTTGGCAATAGTTTGGCACAAGCCTTTTGTTCTGTGTGCAGTATTAGCTGTTAAGCATGATTCATGATGTCTGTGGACAGAAAGCACGCCCATGTGGTGAAGGCTCTTCCTGGATCAGGTTGCAATTCCCTGTGGG
This sequence comes from Xenus cinereus, assembly GCA_025774025.1. NCBI lineage: Eukaryota > Metazoa > Chordata > Aves > Charadriiformes > Scolopacidae > Xenus > Xenus cinereus. The sequence goes on from JAOXJK010000001.1 coordinate 71,076,107, forward strand.
CTGCTCGTAGTAGCTGCTCTACAGGAGCAATTATATGCACATATAGTAAGTAGCCTGAACCCTGCTTTATGAGGCTGTTGGGCTGGAATATCTAATGGATGAACTTCTCCAGCCAGCTGGGTTCACTGCTCAGGTCAGCAAGAAAAGGGGAGCAATCCTCTGCCACCTGCAGCTCAACATCTGGAAAGCAATAGAGCTGAATGAGTTGCAGGAGAAAGGTGGTAGCTGGCTCATTGGCTGCAAGGCAAAAAAACCCCAACTTGTTTATGACAAGTCACTTCAGAGGTGCACAAGACACTTTCTTCAGCCTCATTAGCATCCTCAGCCTAGTTGCCCAACACCGCTTCTCTTTGGTGGCACAAACTTCTTCTCAGTCTGTTGTATAGGAGGAACCTCAGGTTCAGGAGGCCAGGCAGAAGACATTGTGGGGTGAAAGCAGCTGCTCCAGCAGAAATAATGACTTCCAGGGATAGAGATGTGTGCGCTGGGGAGAGCCTAAAAGCAATGATGAAGGTGCAACAGCCATAAGGACTGAACTGCAAGTAAACAACTTCCCCATTCCTGGAGCCCTCCCCCAAACCATTCTGTCTAGTTCAAGCCTCTTTCTCTTCAACTCCCCCTGGCTACGCTTTGTTACATTTCCCCTTTGTAGTAATTCCTTACGCTCTTTGTAATCTCTCTCCTTCTCAAAATTTGCTCTGCTACTGCAACCACATTTCACTGTTCACAAGTGCAAGGGCAAAACCAAGACACTCACATTTGCCTACGCTTCCGTGTCTGCTATTGCATCAGAAGGCCCTGATCTTTCCTAGGATATGCTCACAAACTCTGCATAAGTAATAAAAAAATAATAATTGCAGTTGCTTTGTGATCTTGAATGAATCACCTTGACTACAAGTCAGGGCGGTTACTTGTTTGATCTGAATAGGTTACAGTCGGCCTCACTGAGTTGATGTTCACGTCTTGAGGATCTCTGCTGAAACTTGCTGTTACAGTTGGGTAACTTGTAAGTTATTTTACAGCTGAGGCTGCCAGTTCTGTTTTCACTCATGATAGAAATGCTTGTCCCAGCACAGTGTTTAGAAAAGTTTGAGTATGTCAAATGAATTACACCTGTTACAGCTGCTTGTAGTCTAGTAGTTTCAGCGCAGTGAAAATATCTGCAGCCAGGGATCATTTGGGAAGGTGTTGGCAAAACTTGATGGAAAGAGTAGAACAAAATATTTACTCGCTATCTGCACCTGCCCAAGACAGCTCTCTAGGGTAAGAAAGGTAGGATTGAAGTAGTGAGAGTAACAGTTCTGGCCAAAGGCTGCTGTCAGCTCCAAATCCACTTGAGGCTATTGCAAAGGCTGGGTAGAATAAGCATTGAACTGACATCTTAGCTAGAGGCACCAGAATGTCTCAGCTTTGGCTAAAATTGACACTGACCAGCACGTCACTTTTGATTTGACCTAGCTCATAATTGACAAGATCTGTTTTGATCAAATGATGAATTTTAGTTTCAGGAGGTCGCAATGTATCTTCTGTGCTTGGGCTGGGTAAAGCTTCCCTCTGGAAGTAGTTATATTGGAAGCAGCAGGCACTTTTCAGATGAGGGACTGTTCGAAAAGGTGCATCTGGTCAAGACAGCGGCTGTTTGTAGGTGTAGCATGGCTATATAAGCCCTGAAAATCAACAGTATCCAACTGCCTTCCCCACCGTCCCTTTTGCCTACCATAGGCAGGGCAACCTGGGCAGTCTTCCTTTTACTTACACTGGAGTGCCCTGGGCTGGCGCCTAGGCACATATCATATATCTTGTACGTACTGTACTGCTGACGTGCAAAGTTTGCAGGGCTGGAACTATGTCTTTGTCATTTTACTTTAGGCAACAGGGGCCAAATAGCTGCACTCAATAGACTGCGGGCCACATCTGTTTCTTTCTTTATCTCCCTTATCATTTTTGTTCCTGCATTTACCGGTTCTCCTTCCAGTTTAATGGTTCTATTAGGCAGCAGCATTAGAAGGTGCTTGAGAGCACGGGTGTAAGCCAAGCAAGCAAAACATACCTCGTTGAAAATTGCCCTTTGTATTGGCAGTGCAAACAGCAGAGATCTGGATGGGTGTTAATGCATCCTTAGTGCCGCTTGCAGGGCTGTTGACAAAGGAAAGAAACAAATCGCTGTTTATAAAGGTCATAGGTGATACCATGGTACCACTGCGATAACTTTTTTTTAATGAATGATATTAAAGAAATAGGCATTGATACTTAATCAGAACCCCTGGTATTAGTCACCTGGCCTTGCTCTGCTCTCTGTGCGGGTTCTTCTGGGTGTTTGGTTTCCTTCCAGCTAGCGCTGCTTGAACAGCACCACAAAATGCTGGGGCAAGTTGAGACAAAAGGGTCTGTGGGCCAAGTAAGATGTTATGTAGGGGGTCTTACCACTCAGGGACCCAGAAGAGGTCGAGGGTGCTGGCAATACTTCATGCTGCAGACCACACTGTGGGAGTGCTCCAAGGGAGGGTTCTGCAGCTCCCCCACCCTCATACCCCTCCGTGGGAAAAAAAGATTGAATGTATTGCAGCTCTTCATGGTGTCTTGACATAAAAAGCGCTAGGATTCTGAAAGATTCAGGTGATTTTGCACACTGTTAACTTGCTCTACTCATCACTTGGTAAAAAGAGGGAAAAAAAATACAGTAGAATGAATAAGGGGGAAGAGCCTTAAGAAAGGATCTTAATAATGTAATGGCCAAAAAAAATAAATCTTAAACACATCTCCCGTGAGCCTAACGGGATTATAAGGATCAGGAAAATTGTCTTTTTGACGATTTCCTGATTGTTGCCCTACTGGTCTGTGCAGTTTAGCTTATATTTGTGGTCTTTTGCAGGGTGTTCCTACTGTTGTTTGAAGGAAGTTGTTATGGGTCAAGTGTTGTACCAGATATTGTTGAGTCAGGTGTTTGCAAAACGCCTGAAAAAATGCTGAAAGAAGTGAGAAACAGCAGACGGGCTCCTTGTTCAGAGTGTGCAGCTCCAGCAAGCTCTGTGATCCAGAAGCTATTTGCTTCCTTTCTGGATAAGTATCATAGCTAGCTACCTCTCTCTGCCTTCAAGTGACTCAACCTGAAATCCAGTCCGGGGGTTTCTGTGTGTGACTGCACAAAGTCCCCAGCCATGAGGGCTGAGAGCTAAGCAGTGTGGGCTACTGTTCTGAGCCACAGGCACTGCTGCGTGACCGCCCATCACACAGCGGTACCCACTCTGTTGAACTTGCAGGAGCGAGCACTTGGCCCACCTCTTCTTTCTAATGACCCAGCGTAGGAGGGACTCAGGGTCTGAGACCTTCTTTGCATTAACTGTTAGAGTGTAACAGTGTGCTTGTATTTGATCAGCATAATTTTATTGAATTACCACTCCCGTGACAGAGACTCTGTCTGAGGCTCTCTCGAGCCCCAAGGTCTCCAAAGCTGGAGAAATATCTTTGGTGGCAAAACTGGGTCAAAGGAAGCCCAAATGCTCCAAAGTGAGCGTGTTTCTTCACTTGTGGCTGCATCTTGCTGCTCCAGCTACACGTGCTTGTGGGCCTGTGAGACAAGCCACGTCAAAATCTTTCCCCATCCGTAAAGTAAAAGCTGTTTGTTAGCCCAGATAAAGCTTAGCAGGCTGTTTTGTGGTGCTGCCTTTCAACTAGTTGTGCTACCACAACTGAGGAAGCGGGAAATTGAGGCATAAAAGCAAAAATCAGCACACTGATGGGAGTTCTAGGGGATGAGCCTCCATGTGATAATCCTGGTCCCCAGGCCAGTTTATTGTGAAGATCATGAAAATGAGCTGAGATGAGGCAGAAGCCTTGACTGGCTGACCCAGTGGCTGCCCACTGGCAGTGGGAGTTCTTTGAAAGTTGTGATTCTGTCCAGAGATAAAGCAAAGAGTTTTAAGTGTGTTCTACATCCTTGCGTATGCCCCATCGACATCCTGCTCCTGCATAAGTGTTTTCCTGAGCTGGGTCTTGCGTTGTGAATAATTGCACACACTCCTTTGTGGCTTTTGTTTTGATCCATGCTTTTCTGTGATACCTTTTTTTACAGAGTGAGTGATAAGAGGTTGTCAGGTAAAATTCATTTTTATTTTCAGGACATCGCTAAGTAGTGCTTTTCCCATTGGCATATTTACTGTCAGTGGGATAAAGGGTACTCTAAAGAGTTAAGAAGAGAAATTGTTGTTTCATCAGATTATCTATTAGTTCAACCAGGCTAATGCACTCTAATATCTAGACAAGCCCTATAATTGGAGATAGTTTGAAACGAGCTTTTAGTTGTGCGTGTGCTCCAGCTCTAAGTTAATTTCACATCTAAGCCATTAAGCAAGGAAAAAAGTAAATCAAAAAACCCCCTAAACCAAAACCAACTAATCAATAAAAAAATAGGCCATTGTTGATTAAAGACGTGGAAAATTAGGTTGTTTACAAAGACGGGGGTGTGTTCTTTTTCAAAAGCATGGGACTGATTTTTTTTCTCATTTTGCAAAATGCGTGCTGATCTTGAAAAATCAAATCAGTGATATCTTTTGCAGAACCGCCTTTTTATTGCACGTGCAAATCATTTGACCAATAATCTGAACTACCTGAACTACACAACTAGTGTTCCAGTCTGTTCTGTATGTGCCCAGCACTGAGCAGTAAGATTTCCCTTGAGGGTCTGTAATAAGGGTCGATGCTTTCTGAGTCACATTGGGAAGGAAAATGGAGCTTCAAATACAATTCTTTGTTGAATTCTTCCTTGCCTGTCTGACCAGCACAGGTTAAATCCTCAGATGACATAGAAAGAGCATGGAGAGGGTGGATCAAGACTCTGCCCACTTCATAGCCCTCTCTAGTTGTTTAGCCCCTATCTGTGTATAAAAGGGGAGTGACGTGCCAGAGACCCTGCTTTCCTTCTTCTCTTGCTGTTCTTTAGGATGATTCACACCATACAAGCTACTATAAGGAAAATTAACTCAATCCCAGCTAAAACCAGTACAAAAAAACTATGCTGCATTCCTGCAGCTAGTCATGACTTGTAAGGGAAAGTCTCTACAGTTAATGATGCAGGGAAACATTTAGCCTTCTTTGCTAATGGGATCTTTCTAGGAAAATATGAACGTGATTAAATAAGCTAGTGTGACCCAAGTAATCTGCTGACTGCTGGCTCTGATCTCTCACATTGGTTTTATGCATTAGAGGAAAATCGGCATAACATATATACTTATCTGAGGGGGATTAATTTCTGATGATCAGCTTATGTTCTGAGGTACAGCAATTGGGTGTTTCTGGAACTTGTATAGATGTGTTAATCTAAATGTCCAAGGAATTTTTATCTGATAATTTTCTGGTTTTACCCCTTGTACTGCTTCCTCCACTTAACAGGGTTTCGAAATAAGCTAATTACTTCTGGTATAAACATCACTGTGTGTATATATATGTACATATGCATACACAGTATGAATACTTTGCCAGCTTCTTAGAGGTTAGCCACCTGTAACTGTTCTGCCATTAAATGTCCCCACAGATAAAATATTTCATTTGTCCATGTTCACTGATGCAGAGTAATTTTTAAATTGGTCTGACTTAATTATTTTTATACACTTAATTTTTGTCTTCATGTTCCTTCAGGCTTCAGACTTGATTATCACCCCAGCTACAACTTGCAAGGAAAAACCAGACCCCAATGGTTTGGTATTTGGAACTGTGTTCACTGATAATATGCTGACAATTGAATGGTCCTTGGCTTCAGGATGGGAGAAACCTTATATTAAGCCGCTTGGGAACCTTTCATTGCATCCAGCCTCCTCGTCTCTGCACTATGCTATAGAAGTGAGTACTGAATAGATTTGGAAACTGCTATTTTGTTGCATTAGCACTTGGAGCCATAGCTTTGTAATACAAGGACTCCTACCGTCTTAAGTGTATTAGTATTGAGTTATGCTTTGTTTTGTTAACTGATGTCCTTCCAGACAACAGGGTTATGTTTATGTTAGTATAACTCAGAAGCAACTCTGGCCTGTGGATTCCAGTTCACTTAGCTTTCTAGCCTACTGAAGGTGAGCCCATTCTTGTGTGGTGACAAGTTCATTGGAGAAAGAATTCTAGTTCACTGACAGTGGATCGGTCAAATTACTGTCTCTGATGTAACTTAATGAAACACTGGATAAGACCGTGTGAGATTCCATGAGTAGCTTTAATTTGGGTACTGAACAAGCACTTTGTGAAAGTTGCTTTAAGTGGTTTTAAAGGTTCATAGATTGTAGGAAAGACTAGACAGATGCTTGTTTGCAACTCTGAACAAGTCTGGAGAACTCTGAACTAGGTCTGGCGCATTCAGAATATACAAGTCTATTGAAGCAGAGAATATACAGCAAGGAACTTCAGAAAGTGAAATGTTAAGTCGGAAACCAGCGTGGTTAACAGTTTCCGTGCTTAGCTGCTTACTGTCTAAAGCTGCCTTTTGTGTCTCGAGAGCAGCTTTGGCTATACTCACATCTGTGTGAGAGCCTCAGTAGGGCACCTATGCTGAAATGGAAGCTTGCTTCTCCTCCCACTTCTGGGTGGGTGGGAGTGTCTCCACTGAAGATAGTGGAGTTGCTTGAGCTTCTTTTATTTATTTTTTTTATTTTTTTTTTAAACACTGGTATAAGGGAAGGATCAAGCTTTTCCTTGCTTGTTGTCCCTGAGCCCCTGCCTTCACCATTTTTTGTGGTTGCTGATTTTTCCCCATCTAGTCACCAAGCCTCCAAAGGTCCTGTGCAAATTACAACAGGCCCCTGTGACTAAGGCTGCAGCTCTTGATCTGCCCACGAAGTAAGAAACCACGCTGGAGTCCCAAATCTGTATTTCACTCTTAGTAGCATATTGCTTTAATGCTCGGCCTCTGGCCCACTCTGAAATCATTGCTAACATGAATATGCTCTTATTTTTTTTCCATTTGTTATTCTTTTACCTTATTGCATCACGTTTCCTCTAGCCAAGAGGACAGACAGAGGAGAATCTGGTGCCAATGCTGTGGCTCAATGAATACACAGTGGGTATAACAAAAATGATGAATTTGGCATTCCCTCCCCTTTTTCCTTGCCCTCCATGATGCAGTGTGATAATCTGGATCTGCTGAACTCCAGATCCAGCTCCTGTGATGTAAAGATGTTAGTTAATATTGTTTGCACACCACAGTAGCAAGCAACCATCAAGCAACCACAGCAGTTGCGTTTATTCAAGTTGAGCATTTCTGGAACACATCACTGTCTCCCTTTTTAATGGGTGAAAGGTTTTACTGAGCTCTGGTAGGTTAAAGGCATTTCTTTTTGAAGAAAAAGATTTAACAGCGCTAGAAGGCTTTGTGTTTCAGCAATGATGTGGTTCTTACTTTTCTCAAACCATTGGTCAAATCTTAGTGGCAACATTCCTTCCTCTTCCCTCTCATTAAAAGTTCTGTGAATGTGTTTGGGAGAAGGGTGGGGGGAAACAACCGTTCTGTGATAAGAAACTAGCAATACAGAAATGTGGTGTTTGTCACTGGCCTAATAAAAATCGTACCAAAGTATCAACCGTATCACCAGCTATGCCATCCTTTATTAAAGATAGAATGTTTTCTTGTAGCTACAATGTCTATCCTAGGAACAGTTTCTTTTTCAAAACTGAGTACGAAAATTTTAATAAGGTTGGCATTGCCACAGGAGTAAGATAAATGGTGGAAGCAAAAAGTTCTAGGTTCTGCTACATAGTTGGCATGTAGCCTAAGGAAAATTGCAGGGATTCCCGCAACCCAGTTACAACCCAATTAAAATTTGTCATGTGGAATGACGTAGCTCTGTCATGGGGCTGCACAAAAGCTTTCTAAACATTGCATTTCACTGATCCTTATGGGAAAATCTTATAGAATTTAATAATGAAACTGTGAGTATTCTACTAAAATTACTTATTTACTTATACAAATACAGGATTCTTTTGTCCAAATAAAACACCTCCATATGTAGACTTCCAACCACATAGAATGTGTTTACAGCCGTTTTTTGTGGAACAGTCAGGAGGAGAAGTATGAGGAGACTGACAGTAGTGATGCAGTTAAATTCGTAGAACTTACGCTGAAATTTAATGTATAAAGAAATGCTTTAGAAAATAAATTCTAAAAGTCTGAACCCTTTTCTATAAGCATAAATGATCCTTTAATACTTAATCTAAATAATACCTGTATATATGTATGTATTATTGTGAGCTGATATAATATATGTGTTTTCTGCCTATAACTATAACTGGAAATTATCAATCTGTAACTGAAAATAGCTATAGATATTTTGTGGGCATATGTTTTCTGCTGTGGTTAGGAGGTGCTATAGAGCATTCTGCTGGGAAGGTACCGGTGGGATAAAGGTTTCTGGTAAATTGATTGTCAACAGCAGTCATCTGCATTTTGCAGTTTGATGGGATAATTATGATTAAGTTTCCTGTAAAGTATAGATAAAACATTTTCATGCATTCTTCCTCTAGTGTAAGGCTGATACCTCTGTCTCTCATGCTAGCTAAACCCCCTTCCACAGCATAGGGGAAAATAAGTGACCAAGATTTTGCTACAGCAAGAACTGCAACAGAGTTCCCCTCATTACCTTATGCTATGTTTCCTACCAAAATGCATTTCAGACAGAGCTCTAAAAATTCTTAACTTATATAATGACTTTCTGTAGATCTTTTCTGTAAGGGAGAATACTGTTTTGGCTCAGTCTTAGGTATCAGCCAGGATGTGAGGGAATAGTTAAATCGAACACATGCTACAAATTTTAATTGTTGTAACCAAATTATGAAAAAAAATGGTTATAATTAAGTTCCTTGAAAAAAAAAATATCTGACGCATAGGCAAGTTGTCATTGTGATATAAATTTCATAATAGTACCTCACAGGAGCGTGTTGCAAGGATTAATTAGTTAGCATTTATACTTTGAGTGCTGTGAGCAGGAAAGTGAAATTCATTTATTTCCAAAGGGTGTATCCTGCTTTTGCATAGATCATCATGGGATAACATGTCTCAATTATTATTTGATTTCTTTTCCCTTCTTTTTGGCTTGGTAGTTGTTTGAAGGAATGAAGGCTTACCGAGGAGTGGATGGCAAAATCCGCCTGTTCCGGCCAACTCTCAACATGGACAGGATGGCACGATCAGCAATACGAGCAGCTCTGCCAGTATGTAGCCAAGGCATTTTATTCTCTTTAAGTCAGAGCATATTTTTATTTTCAGAGTTCAAATCTCTGAAATTGTACAGTAGTGTACCATTTATCAAACACTCTAACTCTTGAACAGTTCAGCTAAAACTTTAAGACACCTTATTCAGTGAACCCTTTGAAATGCATTTTTCTTTTAAATCACAACAGTGTTTTGCTTTCTTTGTTGTCTCCCTACCGCCTCAGATGTACACAGTCTACTTCTGAGGGATGGGTGCTGATCTGCAGTAATTTGCACACAGACAGCTGATGAAATTGTTCTGGTGCTAATGTTCTCCCTTTTCTTCATTCCACTCCAATTAAGTCCTTCAGCCTCGGAGTGCCTTCATTTTTGGTCATGCTAGCAACTTAAGGCTGCTTTTAGCAGTGGTGTATTGGCCTGTGAATTTCCTCCCATGCTTATTAGCTTTATTACTGTAAGAACTTTGCAAATTTGTAAAGCTGGGAGACTTGGTGGGCCGCTTGGAGTTATAACCCAAAGCACCCTCCTGCAGAAGAGGTGGTGCCATAGCTTGCCGAAGTGAAGGTGTTGGCTGCACAGGGAGTTCTCGCCATGTGCTTTGGGGGCAAGAAGGGTCACTGGCTCCTTTTTTACTATCTCAGGAGGATACTTTGTAGCAACAGGAGGGCATGCAGGGTACTGTATAAAAAGGCACTGGGGCAAAGACCGTGGGATCTTAAGTTCTGTAAGAAATTAACTGAAGGAAGATGATGCAGTCCTATCAAGCTCTACGGACCATCACTGTCACACGTCCTGATAAAGTGTTCCCCTTAATGTATGGATCTATAAAGACCACAGAGTGTCCAGGCTATATCTCTCTATTTTCTTTTCTCCCTTTGCTTTTCCTTCCCAGCGTTTTGACCAGAATGAGCTGTTAGAGTGCATCCGGAAGCTTGTGGAAGTGGAAAAGGAGTGGGTCCCATACTCAACCGCTGCCAGCCTGTATATCCGTCCTACCTTAATTGGAACTGAGGTGTGAAGCATCTTTTTTTCCCCCCTCTGAACTGTCTTGTGTATTTAGGCAAAGGCCTCCGTCCATAAAGGAAAATATACAGCAGTCACTAGACAACAGTATGACAGTTCAGGGGCAATGTGTTTTTATGTCTTTACTTCTGAGTAAGTCACCTGTAGCTGTACTTCACAAATTTATGTTGACCACACCACCACCTAGTGGACGCATTGATTAAGATCACAGAAAGTAAACTTCGATTGACTGTTCCGAGCGGTAACGGCAAAATTTAAATTAACTTCGGTTTTGTACTAAAACCGTAGTTGTTCGTGAAATTTTAATGTATGCCTTTAAAATGCTAATAATCCGGAGAAAATGTGAGGGAACAGAAATTTGCTGTGTAGATTTTGGGATTTCATCTATTATCTCTATCCTGAAGTTAGTGAGGAGATTTTGGAAGATTCTACCCAGTAAATTAAGACAGCTTTTCTGAGAGAGACTTTTAACAGAACTAAGAACAAGTTCTTATGTCAGTTCATTCTTAAACATGGATAAACCCGACGTTATAAAAGGCTCCTTAGCAACAAGGTATCAGTGTGTACTCTGTGAGTTTCATGTGGATATAAATCAAGCCTATAGTATTTATAAAGGGAATTAGAAACAGGGAGTTTATTTTAATTGAAGCTTTAAACCTCTAATGGTAGAACATAGGACAAGGAAGCTAAAGAATGTATAGTTCCCAACTAGGCGACTTACTATTCTGCAATATCCACATCTGTAAGTAGTTATTATATATGGGCATTATACCTTTCACG
>JAOXJK010000001.1:71087196-71123857 GCA_025774025.1 Xenus cinereus
TTCACGTGTGTTCTAGGACTCCAGTAATTTAATGCCTGTAAACTAGTTGCAGATTTTCAGATGGAAGGATGTCTACTCAGTGACTGTAAAGTATTAATATATGTAAAAAATATATATATATTCCCCCCATTTTTGTTTTTGGAATTCTTTTGGTGTTGAGCTGTGTTCCAGATTAGCCGACATACCTGGCCTTTACACGATGTCATCTGTTGTTTTCAAGTTGCCTCTCTTGCTAATCTTTTATGAATCGCTGCAATTAAGAAACCGATTCAGCACGATCTTTTGAATGGTAGTGTAAGAATCAGGAAAAATATCAAGATCTCAGTTAGTTAATCTTATTAAAAGTTTTGCTGAAGGAGTAATGTAGACAGAAATCAAAAGAACCCTCTTAGCACCTGATGAAGGCTTATTTGAGTTTTTCAGTAGTTCCATTATTACTCTATTATTTTCCTTCCCACCTCCCAATTTAGCTTCAAGTGCATTGTGCTTAGTGTTTTGCTTAGACCTTTGGTCCTAAAGATTTAAATCCAGTAACTTTTTTTCAATGGAGACCTAATCTTAGAAACCAAGGATGATCTTTTTCTTTTTACGAGTTTGGTTTCTCTGAGTGGAGAGAAAATAGTAACCCATTCAGTTGCATAGTAGATCCCAAGAATCATGGGCAACCAGCTGTATGTAGCCCGAGGGCTGGACAAGGTGATCTCCAGAGGTGCATTCCAACTTCAGTCATTCTGTGATTCTTGCAAAGAATCACATAGTTAAGCTGAGTTTCCTACTGCAGGATTCAGACTTTGACCAGTGCCAGACTTTTCACGTCCACCTTCAGGTATTGATGGTGATGACTTGAAGTGAGAAGGCGTCTCTCAGAGACGAGGGTAAAAGCCCAAATGATACATTCCAGGTTATTTCCTGTGCTGTTGTGTGAACCGTTTCCAGTGGGCAAATCATTTTAGCTTGTCACGCAGCCATTCACAGAGCCACTACTCAACTCTACCCAATCCCTTTTTTCAGCCCTCCCTTGGAGTGAAGAAGCCGACAAAAGCCCTGCTCTATGTCATAATGAGCCCTGTGGGCCCTTACTTTGCAAGTGGAAGCTTTAATCCAATATCCTTATGGGCAGATCCAAAATATGTAAGAGCCTGGAAAGGAGGAACAGGAGACTGCAAACTGGGAGGGTAAGAAAACATAATTCTGCATCTTCTACATAGCTCTCACAGGAGATTTGGTTTTTAGTGAAGTATCTAATCCAGCAAAAGTAGAGTTATTAAATGTAGCAGTTATACAAACAATGTACTATAGCAAAGATTTCAAAATTGTACTTTGCAAGTATTATTTATACAATTCAGTTGCATATTGTTGTTTGGATATTACAGCCAAGTGGACTACTTGCAGAGGCAATTTTTCAGCATCTCAAGCTGAGGAACTGGACCTGGAAGGTGTCCATGTAATACTTTCGCTGTTCCCCTTGCAGAAGCTGACGCTAAAGATATCAGTTCTGTGATGCAGCACAGTATGGCAGCTTGCTGCCAGCGTGGCAGTGAACAGCATTGACTGCTGACCCCCTTCCTTCGCAAACTGTCCTGACAAGCCATCTGCAGTTAGTTAGGGGAGTGTGGGTGTGTAAGGGAAAACACGAGACAATTATCTGCATTGACTTGACCATAGTCTAGCAGAACAGTTCAGTAGAAATATAATCGTTAATGTCAAAGTACTTGACTTGTAGAGTGAAGCTGCTTAGGACTTGACTGGAGCAAGCAACTTGGATGTGGCTAAATAAGTGACTCGATTATACGTCCTTGGTCTTTGATTTAAATGAAGCTTATTGTCTCTACCTGGGAGTTTCTCTTCTAAGCAGGAAGTTAGTAGTTGCCAAGTGCTGCTCAGCTGAACTAGTAGAATAATCAAAGGGCAAGAAAACAGCTTTCCTTCATCCAGTCTGATGTTCTGAGACCTTTGCTCTTTGTGGGGTTTTGGTTAGTTTTAAAATATATTTATTGTTTCCTGTGCATCCTTCACACATCAGCTATGAAAAAATAAATAGTCTGGAGTGACTTAGGTTCTTGATGGTTGTTGGAACACCAGAAGTGAAAGGGTTGGGGTTTCCCCCCCCCCTCAGAGCAGCTACAGAGTAAATATATATTAATCAGTCAGGTACAGGCTGTAGGCAGCATTTTAGGAAAACAGTTGCTCCTCAAGGATATGAAATTCATCAAGACCCATCTGCAGCTCCTGAAGCACTAATTCTGTGAATGTCTTTTACTAGAAAAGAAATAACTCGCCTCTGGTGATTTTTATGTTTGAAGAGGTTCATCTGACATATATGACCCATCTGTTCATCTGACATAAATGGTATTGTTTTGTTTTGCTTTTTTTAAAAAACATGAACTGGATGGGAATTGTTGCTTTCTATCCAGGATGCCAACTGCTAAATAAATAGAAATGCTTTCCTAAGGTGTCTAATTGCAATGATTAGAATGTCCAGAAAATAGAACAAAAGGTGTTTTTAAGACAGTTTGGATGAATATGTAGGAACTGTTGATGCTGCTCAGCACTTTAAATTTCTTTGGTTGTACATACAAATGATCTAGTAAAATACTAGTAGAGTACTTCCAATGAAAATATTCCAGGGACAGGCAGTGACTATGCAGAGCACTTGCTTATAAGGTAGGTGTGCACACAACCTTGCATAGAAATGAGAAAATACCCAACCAGATACTCCTAACTGTTTGCTCATTCTTTTTTATTATTTTTTTTTCTTCTGGAAGGAATTATGGTTCCTCTATTTATGCCCAGCAAGAAGCCATGGAGTTAGGCTGCCAGCAGGTTTTGTGGCTCTATGGAGAAGATCACCAAATAACTGAAGTTGGAACAATGAATCTGTTTCTCTACTGGATAAATGAAGATGGAGGTATAATAACACACAACATGAAAACTTTAACAGAGTAGACAATTGGGGTAATGATCCACAAAATGATTATTAGAGTGCAGATCATAAACTTTTTAATGAAGATGATTTTACAAAGCAAATGTCTGTTCTCTTCTGAAAACTGATAGGTGACTGTTAGTTACACCATTGAGAAAGAGAGGAGATTCTGGAGCAGCTGTGAGTACTGCCTACTGATAACATACTAAGCTGTTGGGCCAGTCCAAGTGCTCAGAAGGATAGAGTCTAGCCAGGCACAAGGTCACATTGCAGGCTTGATGTCAACTCTATCAGCATGCTTGATCTTGAAGGAGGTGTTGGGTCAGAAACAATGCAGACATACTAAAGACACCTTAGGGCTGTGTAACTCCTCAGACTCTGTGGCTTTGGGATCAAGTGGTTCCCATTATCACTTTCGGGCAAGTCAAATGTTCCTGAAGCATAGCCAAAAGTATTTCAGTATCTAACTGATGAAGAACTTGGCTCTTTCTTTGAAGAATTTGAAGTTCTGTCCGTGGAGGTGGAGAGAAACATGTCAGTCACCATTCCACATCACTAATGGTCAAATGATGCTTTCAAGATATATCATCATTCTTGAAGCCATTTTTACCTCTTTGTACCCGCAGTCATCTCTGAGCAATGTAAATTCTAATTAGAAAACTATCTATTTAATGAGCAGCCAACTATTTAGGCAGCTCAAAAACACCCATAAGGCATGCAAGTATTCAGTGCTTGAGAAGTGATAGCTACGCCTGAGAACTGGTTGGGAAGACTACATGACTCTGAGTCCTTAAAGGATTGAGCCAATGTCTAGGCAAGTGAATAAAAGGACAGCTTCTGAATTCCATGAGTGCAGGCCCTCCAGGAAAATTGTTACTGAATTTTTGCATGCAGCAGATACAGGGTTCAGACTCTGATTTTGTATTAGTGCCATGGGGACCCTTGAAAATGGACATTTTTCTGATAGTGCTCAGCAGCAGTACAGAGACGACATTCTGAGGGGACAGCAGTGTGCTTTGGATAGTGTAGGGTAATGGGAATCCAACTACCTGAGTCTCAGCTCCAGTTTCACTACTTGTTCTGCAAAATCTTTACCACTTTTGTAAGAAGAGGGATGACGCTCCCTCAGTGTTGAATGAGTCTGTGAAGACTCGTGAATGAAACTATAAATATGAGAAATCTTCTTGTTGTTGTTGTTATAGCAGCAGTAGATTTGTCAGTGTCGCTAAATAGCCAAATTCATGCTTTGTGTAACTTCACTGGAGAGACACAAAAATAGATTTTTGGCTCATTCTGCCCAGGGAAAGGACACTGAAGGGAGGACATAATTAGAATTCAATGTTCTCATTGTACTTAAACCAGGAATATGCTGGAATTATCCAGCTGCAGCACCGTGCTGTTCCAAAGATCTGCCAATCACTGTGTTACCAGTGCACTAGTGAATAGTACTATTGTGAGGTGGCCATAGCAAACAACTTGTAATTCATGCCACCCAAGCTAACTGTATACTGGCAAACCTGCCATTTCACACGACATGGTCATTAGCATCATTGGAGCACTTCGCTGTCTCCCGGTGTGTTGATTAATGCTTAATTTATGATATCTTTGGTTGAGAATCCCTCTTGCTGTCAGTGTATGTCATTGTATACCTGTCTATGGCTTTATATTGTGATTGAAAAAATGTTTGCCATTATGTTCTGTCAACCAAGGCTTTGGTTTGGTTTTGTTATGCAAATTCTGCAGCTGAGAGAGGGATCTAACATAAAAATAGTGAGGCAGAAATTGCAGATCATCAAAAAGAAAACACCTCTCTTATTGTTTTCAGAGGTCACCAAGGAGTAGTCTGAGCTGCTCTCCTTGGTTTATAACAAATCAAAGACCCAGCCCAGTAAAGCTAAAGGCCATCCACTAAAGGACATCTACGCTTCCAACGAGAGTAGGCTTTTCTTGCAAGCCTTTGCTGTATATTTTCAGTTACAGCATTGTGACTAAACATGACATGTTGTCTTGGACAGCAGGAGGAGCCTGGAAAAATGTTTTATTTGTAACATCGAGGAGGGAGAGGGGAGGAAACCACTCAATTTCTGGTAAAATAACATGACATGCTCTATGCTGCTCTCATATGCCCACTGCCGCTCTGGCTGAGGCTTCTAATATGGCCAAATTTGGATCCCTGCTGTTGCATAAATACAGGAGTGTGATATTTCATTCATCAAATACTGTTTACGGTTTATGTTCACAAAGTGAAAATTTTGGTCACCCTACAGTTCCTTCCACCTGCATCTTCAGAGCACATAACAATCCCAAGAAGCTGTTAACATTGAAACTTGTTTTCTTTAATAGTGTCTGGTTTTCTGCCGAGAATATAGGCTTGACTTTACGGAAAACCTTAAAATTGAAACATATGTCCAACCTGAAGGTTGCTAACTATGAAATCTGTCTGCACTTTCCAAAAATTAAATGTCTTCAGAATGATTTGGAACCATCTGGCCTCTACTTCTAGCTTTAATGTTAAGGCATTGTGAATAGTATTCAGGCATTAATTAATATTTTTGTGCTGATATTAAAATAGGGATTAATAGAGCCTACTTCAAAACAGCTTACATAAATTAAAAAATAAATATGTTAAAAGATTATCTGGAACAGTCAGGTGAAACATCAGGCAAATTTGCTTAGTCTTCTGTAGGTGGAGGATCATTTGTGCTGCAGAAGTTTCTTGTACAAGTAGATTACTAACAAAATAAGGATCATACCTTCTGCTTTAATAGAAAGCTATAGCAATAGCATGGAGTGGAGAGCAGGAGATGAATGAGATGGCAGACAGAGAAAAGGAGGGGAAAATAATTGAGGAAAATAAATTGACAGAGATGCGAAGACAGAGTGATTACACGAGGGGAGAGTAGAAGAAAAGCCTGAGGGAAATAGGGAGAAAGAAATAGAAGGGTGCAGAAAAAACCTGTTAGAGGAAGTCAGCTGTTAATAATAGTGAAATCAGGGTTTCCTGGGTTCTCCTTGACCCTGAAGTTCACTTGGCATCCATTATCATTTTGGTAAAATATATTTTGGTGAACTTCTCCACATTATTATTGTGTGACTAGTACTGGAGGCATCCCATGTTTGGAATCTTATTTGCTATGTGTTCAAAAATACACATGTGTAAAGATTGAGGCTGTGTAATATGCAAGAACTCATTTTAAAGTCCTTTTAAACACTCTGATGGAGTTCCATTGTTACAGCATGCCTAGACAGTGCCTGGTGTAATGGGGCACTGTACTGGTAGTGCTACTACTATAATAATAACAGTAGTCAACAGAAGAGAAACCCTGACATTTTCCTTCAAATGCTTTTCCCCCCCTTTTTGCTACTGTACCTTTTAAGGCTTCTAGCCCTTCAAAATAATTCAGAAGCCAAATGGAGCCTGTGAGCTCACAGTCAGTTTTTTTGGAGATGGACAAACTGATGCTATAGGCAGCCTGGTTTGGCATGAATTCACAGAGAGGATGAGGGTTTTGGCACGCTGTGTTGTATAGCATTATCATCTCTGCCGGATACCAGGGGAGCAGATGTTCCTTGGGTGGCCCCAGGCTGGTAGGCATCATATGTGTACTTGACAAAATTCTACAGAGCAGGCTGTTTGAAACATTTTGAGACTCCCATGTCCTGTCTTCTCAGTGCTGTTTGGCGGCTGGTTTGGCCTGGCACCTTTTCAAACCAGCTCAAATCAATTAATATATGTTGCTGAGCTTAAACGGGTCCTGGCCACGGTCTGTCGCAACATTCACCAAAGAGAGGACATTATTTGGTGTGCAGTCACAATCTTTGGTATTAAGGTTCACATTATTTGAAGTTTTCTGTTAGAGAAAGGGGAGGACTTATGTATGTGTGGGTCACAGATGCAGAACATCAGGTTTTCAGTGTTCAGAATCAGGTGTCTGTTTTTAAGTCCTCTTCTTTTGATAATTGTGCCAGATCAGGACCAGACAGGCATCACAAGTTGTAGTGGTGCTAGAGACAGACTCTTGGAAAAGGAAAGCTATTGTTACTAACTATAAGAGTAAGAAGAGACCACTCCTGTGCTTAGGAGTCTGGGACAGGTTGGGGAATAGCACTATTGGTTATTCAAACCAGAGCAGAATATATAGCCTATTGTAGCGCAGCATTTTTATACATTTTGGTATGGTAGTTTATATCTATTACTTATGTGTGTGTGTGTGTATCCTCATAAGAGGAACATGGAAGCGTAGGTAGGAAAAACTTCTAGTCCAAATTAATAAATGCAGGTGTGGCTGCATTAAAAAGTAACAGACATTTCCTGAGAGAATGGACAGTGAGTAGCAGATTCAGTGAACAATTCCATTTATTTATCCTCCATTTCCCCTATCCCACCCCAGCAGCTCCAAAGCCCCTTCTTGAAGAGCAGAAGAGAGCCCATGCTGTAATCAGTCTGGACCTGTGTATGCACTGGCTGGCAGGTGGTGTTTGTACAAAGAATTATCTAGCTGACTGTTGAAAACAGAGTATTAAACGCCTGAGCTCAACCTGTTCTCTTAGACCAAGGATACAGTGTGTTTTTTCTCTTCTACCCAGCTCCAAGTTTTCACAGGACCCGTAGAAACAACTTTAGGACAGCTTCTCCTTCGAGACTGCTTCAAACAGGCCTGGATTGAGTGATCTTTCATGGGTAGAAGGGGGCAAAATAAAAACATGAAGATAGATATCTTGTTCTTTTATGTGATCTAGGTAAAAATGAATCAAAACCCTTAATGGTTTGTGGATTTAATGAGTAGGATAGTATCCTTATAAGATCAAGAAAGATAATGAATTCTCACTGGGAAGAGAAAATGGTTAGAAAAAAAATACTAGAAGTGTTACTGAAAGACTGTGGATGTGCAAATCTGAGACTGCCTTAAAAAAGGCTGTCTGTCTGAAAGAGTAAATGCTCAGTATTCTTTGATAACAGAAACCACCGAGTGTGCTATGTGATGGTTTAAAATGAAAGTGATGGTTTAAAATGAAAAAGATTAGCTCTGATTTGCTGAATAAGTCAGATGGAAGAACAAAGACTACATAGAAGCTTCTGTATTGTTATTTAAGTATTTACCAAGTATGGATTACCATTTATCTACCATTTCATTTTTTATGTTAGATGAACATTTATCTAATGTTCTTTTTCAAAAGCAAACAGGAAGAGCAAGCTAACAAACTAATGGAACCATTTGAATAGTGAGTGCTTTTGGAATTTTATTAGGATTTCTCTTTTTGTGCAAAGAAAATTAGGGGGGAAAAGATGTCTGCATTAAGACAAAAGGTCATTAAGGCAGTGTCCCCCTCAAGGTGCATTTGGAAAGGTTTCCAATGCTTTGCTTGTTCAGTAAATGAGCCTCAAAATTTCTGATAGATGTTTCATATTAATGCTAGGAAGTAGGTATAGTGACCCCCATATTCCTAAATTAAGTAAAGCACTTCAGGAAAAGTCATGATCTGCCCTGGGATTATTAGGCATTGCTTTCCCTTGTGCTTCTCTATTAGAGTTTGAAGACTAAGCCTTTCATGGGTTCCCAGTAGTTATACAGCTAATCCATAATACACTGGGGAATAAAACCTACTACTAGGTGTTAGCCCTGTATTTATTAATCTGTTACAGGTGTTTCTTCCCCACCCACTGAAGTGTACTTAAAAGGTTTCAAACACTCAACAACAACTTACTGGAATTGAATTTGTGTAACTTGTGTTCTTATAGAACTCTGATAAATATTGCATCTTACTGGGTTTCTGATATGATTAATCTTTTTAATTTTCATATTTGGTGTAATATCAGTAAACACTTCTTTTGTTTCTTTGTTTTTCAACCAGTGTTTCTATTTCTTTTGTGTTTGACAGAAAATGAACTAGCAACCCCACCTTTAGATGGCATCATCCTTCCAGGAGTGACAAGACAAAGCATTTTGGATCTGGCGCGCAACTGGGTGAGTGTTTTGACCTTGGCAGTAATGGTTTCAACTATCATGTCATACTATTGACAAAAGTAAGCATTCCTGGTGCTCAGTATCTTGAAGTTCAGCTGATCTGGTCAAATCTCTTAACCTAAATAGGAACTAAGGGCACGCTAATTCATAGTTTCCCAGCAACATCATCAGAATACCCCCACCTGTCACACAGAACAATACCAAGCTTGTTAAAGTAGCTCCATGTAGTATACAACATGAAAATTCTCATTAAATCCACTGGTACCAGCAACTTAAAGCAAGGAAACGGACAATTACCGTGCATGACCACAGCTATCCTTCAGTTATCAGCACACTATTTCTCCACTTAGTTCTCATGGTTCCACCCTTATATTTAATAAGTAGCATGCAGCCTAAAATCCAGCCACAGTCTTGAAGTCATCTGTCTGCTTTCAGACTCTAGTTCTGTAAGTGTAGCCATCCAAATACTTATTTGGACATTTGGGACTACCTTATGTCTTGAAATGCGCAGATTGTTCACTCTCCCTGTACCATACTCAAAGGTTTTATTGTGGCTTGGATAAGAGTACTATACAGCCAAAGGTCCATCAAACCCGGTATCCTGTCTCCTGGTTCTCACCGGGCTTATAATTAGGGAGGAGCAGCAGGAATAACACAGGCATGTGTGGTACTTTCTCCTTGGTTCAGCTTCCAACCACCTGTAGCTGAAAGACTTCCTGAAATACAGTTTGCAGTTATATCACTTAGATCTAACTTGTAGTGAAGGGAGCTGGGCATGTACTTTGCGGAAAATGTGTGCCATTTGTTGACCTGCACTGAACTCTTGTGCATCTTTATTCGTATGGGTACTCCCCTAGTGCAGATGTGCATGCACACTTCTCAGTCCCATCTCCTTTACAAGACAGAGAGATATTGCCAGTTGATAGGTCTTGTTTGTGAGATACCAAACTCTTACCTCAGTCGTCTTGAATAACTAGGTGTCTTCTACGCTCACAAAGGTTGTTCTCTTCTTCCTGACCTCCATTTCCTAACCTGTCTGAAACTCTGCTTACACGGCGTTCCCTGCCTCTCTCTCTAAATACTATCCTGTCCAGAGCTAATCATGTTTTCTGCTATGTCTGTTTCATGTTAAAGAGCTTGCATATAAAACAAAGGCTAAGCTTTAGTTTGGTCTGATAGGACAATAAAGTCCACGTAAATCCATGAAAGAAAATTTTCAAAGTTTGATGTTTATTTTTGTTCTTTAAACACATCCCCTCGATCGGTTGCTATGCATTCAATCAGTTGCTAGGCATTCTTCAACACTTGTAGAAGGTAAAGTACTTCCTATGTTAAGACTGTCCAATGCGAATTGCTTTACTCGTACCTGCAGTACAGTTAATTTCTGTATGTAACAGCTGTGTGCAGGCTACGGTGTGAAATTTCATCAGGAATTAAAGAATTATATCACATCTAGTTGCCATTAGGCCATTGTAGGTGGAATTAACAGAATGTATTTTGTTTAGGAATTGTCTGAGAGTAGGGTGCAAAGCTCTGTTGACGTAATTGAGAAATTTTTGTACAAACTGTAGCATGCTAGAGACCTCGAGTAGTCAGATCCTGTGTCACATAATCTCATAACAAATTCTGCTGTGTTATTCCCTAATGCAACATTGATACTCGTACCAAATCAGAAGTGCCATTTAACCATCAGCATTGTATCTGACAAACCACTGGCTTCCTTGAAAGTCATTCCTTTGATTAGAGTCTGTCTTGGGGGATACTGGGAGGTTTCAAAAGACCACAAGATCCCAGCCAAAACTTGACTCGTTGCCACTAGGCTAATAGTTCTATTAGAGATGTTTCAACGTGGAAAACAGGAATACAAACCATTTTTAAGCTTTTTACAATTTTTACGGTTGATTCTTCTTGTGCAGGGAGAATTTAAAGTGTCTGAGCGATACATCACCATGAGTGACCTGACAGCTGCCTTGGAAGAGAACAGAGTAAAGGAGATGTTTGGTGCTGGAACAGCTTGTATTGTGTGTCCCATCTCCAAAATTTTATATAAGGGCAAGGTAAGAAAATGTATCTTCCCCCCTTCCCTTTTTTCTTTCTTTAGAGTTTTATCATAATTAATTGCAGCTGAAACAAAAAACAAGTTAAATAGAAAAAAGGACTGCTGCCAGAGGCTCCTGGAAAGATTAACAGTGTCACTGTGTTGTTTCTCAAGTGAGTTACTAGTATGTTGTCAGAAGATAATTTTCCCTCTCATCTTCTGTGGTTTTTTAATAGTTGAAATCAGAAAATCTCAAATCATAGGACAAGGAAAAAATAAAAGTTCCCAGCCTCTTTGAAAATATAGAAAAATACCTTCTCACACGTTTCCTTTATTGAACATTTTTTCCAAAATTGAAGGCACCTGGGAAAGGTGAGGACGGGAAGGATTTTTGCAAGGAACCGAATTTCTGAGCAGAAATCCACCCTATGGGAGATTTCTCCTGCACAGGTGGAATTCCACAGGCGTTCAGCCTGTTAAGCTGACTTGGTGCTATTTAGCCAGCACAAAGTTAATTCAGAAGGCTGGTTATTGCAGCTGCCTGTCTTGATGTGCTTTGTTCCATTAGATATGACAAGTACAGTAAACATCTGTAAAGTGATATTTCTTGAATTAATAAGATGGAATAAATGTACTGGTATTATCAGATGCTAAGATAATATGAGAGACATCAAGATGCTGAGTGATAATAAGTACTATAAATGTACCTGTTGTGTTTCTACATTATATACTTTGAAATGAAATGCTTTATGTAGTGTTTCTACTCTTGCCTGTACAATATGCTCTCCATTTTGGACAGATCTTTCAGAAGATTTGGACAGATCTTAGATTAGCCTTTGTTTAAAAACAGCATAACAATTCAAGTAATCCTACTTTTCGCTGGCTCAGCATGCCCTCCTATAGAAAACATTTCAACAATACTTGCCTACTTGTAAGGAGAGCTAGAAAGCTTGATAAATATTTATTAAAATTCTTAGTGACCTTAAGGTATTCATATGTATATATAAAGCTATTATTACATAGTATTCTCTCTCTCTTCCCCCTTGCCTCCTTCTTTATTCAATGTCAGCATTTGCACATTCCAACTATGGAGAATGGACCTCAGATAACATCCCGTTTCCTGAATAAGCTGAGTGATATCCAGGTAAGGTGCTTCCTCTTCTTTAACTGGGTAAAATAATAAAAGGTGAAAACTTGAAAGCAACAGAAAATAGTCCTTTTAATAGTGGTGCTATAGGCACCACTGTATAATAACATAGATTCTTTTGTTTGGCGTGCTTATTCTATCTTTTTTTTTGTTTGAGAAAGTATGATATGGATGGAGACTGATACATTTTTTTTTTCCCCTATTTGGAAGCTGGATGAGAGTTGTAAGATACTAGTGTTATCAGTGAAGTCCAGTACTGTTCTTATATGCTCCTTTTTAAGGGAAAAAAGAGATGAAGCATCTAAATAACCATGATCATAAGTGAATATAAGCTAAGCAATAAAGAGATGGGTGAAGTGGTAAGCACTCACTTGCAGCAGCCAGCTGATCACCGTTTCTGTTTTCTCAGCATCTTTCCACACTTCTTGTTCTTGAAAGAGTTCCTTACTCTGTGGTCTGCTAAATATTAAAGTCTGTTTGGAATCTGTGCTTTGACCTCCTTATCAGTAGAAGTCAATACCATTCCAGTTAAAGTCAATGATCAGAACATGATGGCCCTTCTTATTTAGGTTGCCTGTTTTCTTTTCCTTATTTAGCATAGTTTATGGTGTGGGGGATTTATTTGGGGATAGAAGTAGGTTTTGACAAGTTACATTGGGTCTTTTATTTAAGGGGCTGATAGTAGCTGCTCAGCAGTATTGTTATGATTTCTTCAAATCAAGTCTGATGGTTACTGTTCTACATTCTTGGCACAGGGTTCTTCTGATGAGACCCCAAACAAAAACTACCCATGAATTGCAGTCTGCTGTCATATGTTGACCCACCTAAAATCCCATTCATTGGCATGCTTTTGCAATATATGTATGGGCCTTCAACAATTTGTGGTCAGTTTGAGTCTCCACTGATTTGAAGTCACTAGAAGAATGGTTTGTGAAATCCAGAATTCTTTTTCAGAAGGCAACACTGAAATATGTGTTTGTCCCTTGGCCTATAGATAGTGAGTGAATTATTAAGACAAATTTATCCAGCTTTGCTCTCTGGGGATTCCTCTCACGCCTTCCCTGATCACCCTGCTTTTCCACTCCCAACCACGGCTCCGGAGGAAACTGAAAAAGTGAGGGTTGCTTATAACCATTATCTTTCTTGGACCTTTTCACTTTACAACTAAGAATGTGGATGGACCTTCTTGCCTTACAGCTATGTACATACTGAGTGTTCATTAGTTACATGCCGAGAGTAATTCCATCACTCCTGGATAGTGCTGGACTATTACATAGATTCTTACTTCTGGGTTTTCTTCCTTCTTCAGAGAAGCCAGGAGAGTTCGAACACTTCATTATTAGAAACATGATTTTAGAGAGAATGACGGCTGCTTCCCTTTTGAGAGTCAATCAGTGCTTGCTGATTGTGTTTCTGCACTTTCCTGTCTGTGAAGAGATGAGCTTATATCCAAATGAACCCCAGGCTGTCACACAGAAAGCAATGCTGTAGCACACAAAATGTAATATATAATATTCTTTAAATGTCAGGGGAGTTTTCAGGATTTTTTGCGAAGATGTTTTATATATTCTGCCAGGAGGGGGACAAATAAGATCTCTTTGCAGTTGGACTATTGTCATATCATTTGGACAGTCTGAGGCTGCTATTCTAAAGAATGTTTAAGTTCTGAAAAATAAAATGCAGTGGAAGTTGCAATGAAACACAGCTTTGGTCTCTGTGCTGTGCTGTTGCCTGAACTAGGGCAATGTATCCATTTAATGTTGGACAACGGACATTTGTAAAAAAGTAAAAATTCTCAGCACCAGCATTGTCCTGCGTTTGAACCTGTGAACAAGAGGTGCAAGGCTCCATATCCAATATCATTATACTGGTTCCCTTGTGTACAATACATGCTTGTATAACATTTTCAGATTATCTTCATTATTGTGTTTCCAAGTCTGTTTTCATGCTGCTCATTGTTCTTTTGCAAGTCTTCTGTGCTCAACAGGATTTCTATGGATTTGAACAGCTGTTCAGTGGAACTAGAGCTAGAGTGACAAATTAGAAACTCATGGGCAGAACTGATTCCATTTCTCATGCCATTTGAGAAAGGCAGTAGTAGCACTGCAATATACTTTTCCCTTCCTATCACTGAGAGGAAATCATGATTACTAAAGGCTGATCAAGATTTTAGATTAAATCATTTATATTGTATACAGTAATGGTGTGCTTATGAATGAGTTAGTCATAGTATACTGTCTTCTCTAAGCACTTGAGTTGGAAGATTTAGAGATGAGATTCTTTTCTCTGGGAGTACACTCACTGAGATGTTTTTGTGATTTTGCATTCCGTGCTTTAAGAATAAACGAGCTTTTGCTACATGCTTTAAAGTGTAGATCGGGATGCAACTTTGAAGGGATGGATAGAAGGTAAGATATATTGTTTATGCTATATGATATAAAATACATTTAAACACTGCAGTCAAGACAGCAGTGAACAGACATTTAGTCAAAACTCCTATCTTTCTCAAAGTTGCACAGTCTAAATGGGTAGACCAGTGGAAAACAACCAGGAAAAGAGAATGGATGTGTTTTACAAAGCAGGACCTGTGGTGGAGAAGAGAGGGATGAGATTGACTAGCCTGAGGTCACAAAGCCTCTAACAGATTCAGTAAAGGAAGCTAAATCTGCTTTTATTTCCAGAATGAAAACATCTTGATTGTGGTATAAGATCTTCATTCCCCTTTTAATTCAGGAAGCAGATTGAAACCATAGTCAAATGGCAACTCAGACCAGCCCTTGCAATTTCTGAAGTCAGCATCAGAGCATTAGACACTACTACCTAAGGCCAACAAAACTTACAGATAATGCCCTGGCCTTTGCCTGCTTTCTGATTTGGGGGAGGTACGGGTGCCACCTTTTCTCTGAGAAGGAGTAATATGAAGGTCAAAGACCATTCTTTTTTCTCCTTTTGCCCTGATCCTCAAGAAATTGCCTCACACTGGGGTAATCCAGTGCTTTGTAGTTAAACTAATGATACGTCTGCTTTTCCTTGGTCAGAATTCTCGAGGCAACCACTCTAACATCTGGGAATGTAAGCTGGAAATCCCTTGAACAAGTAATTCATCCAAGGTCCTGTGTAGCACCATACCAGTGTTTAGTCCATGTTTCGGACTGCAGAACAAGTGCAGCAGAATTAATAATGTAAAGGAAAAGTAGATGTGATACATGTGGAGGTCATTTAGAGGCTTTACCTGCTGGAGTAAAGAGTAAAACACAAAGCAAACTGAATGTCATTCCTTTGTGGATCCAGAAGTGTGGTTTTTTTCTGGCTCAGCCTGATTTGGAGCTGTTGCCTTTTCCCTGCTTTCTTGTCCCTTTGTGTCCTTACCTGCTGATGCAGAACCTGGATTGGAGGAATTTCCTTTTATCCTTTCTGAAGAAATTATCATCAAGTGATCTTTTCAGACAACATAAACCTCTGAAAACAGTCTTTATTCCTTGGAGGAAAGTGTTTTCAAGCTCCCTGAACATGGTACTATGAAGGAAAAGGCTCCCAATTTAAATCTGCCGCTAGTCTGTCCACTTCTATTTTAACTTACATACTTGAACCCTGTGTGCCTTTTTGGGCCTCTCTGGAGCATTGTTTATAGGGCTGGTGACAAAGAGCTTTAGAACATGGAGCCAGTTTAACAACCAAAAGTGCCGCCTTGGGACTGTATCCTCCCCTGGAAGGAATACAGCTCCATGTGGTGGGTTGCCTTCATTTCTGCCTGGTGATCCTGTTGGTTTGCATATGGAAAGATGACTTGTTTTACTCTGGTTACAATTCTCTCTAATTGTACTCTGTGGCATTCGAGATGGGTTTTATTTCACATTCAATCAGAATGCTGTAATAAAAAGCCACCTTGAAAATAAAAAGAAATAAAAACAAATGTGTTGGCTGATTGGAGCTTGAGCAGGGGCATACTTACGAATGAATTAGTGAACTGACCTCAGGGAATATCTGTATTAAATAGATGGAAAGCTCTAGTGAAGCAGGACTATCTCTAGTGAGTATCAGTATCGCCCCTTCCTAGTCTACTTATTGTAAGATGGATAAAGCTTCAAGCTGTGTTTAGGCTTTGCTCACATCAAAGACAGAAGTAAAGGTGTAAGAAATAATCTACGCTACTATCAGGGTGGTGGACGTGAATCTTTCTGGGGACAGACCTAAGAATTTATCTAATTGTACACTGTTACTTTCAACTTTTATTCTTAAACTCCATTTTTGCTTTGTTTCAGTATGGAAGAGAAGACAGTGATTGGGCAGTGCTGGTGTCGTGAAGGTGGAAGAGTTCAGACCCTTCAGACAGAACAGACACGACTAATAACTTCTGTAGCTGCCTGTGCATAGCATAGTTTCTGTATCAGTTTGCTCCCCAGGATGATTGTTTCCACAATCTGGCGAATGTGAACACAATCATTTTGATTCCTACTGTAATCCTGTTAGTAGAAGCCTGTCTTCTTGGTAGAGGTG
The DNA here is from genome assembly GCA_025774025.1 of Xenus cinereus. NCBI lineage: Eukaryota > Metazoa > Chordata > Aves > Charadriiformes > Scolopacidae > Xenus > Xenus cinereus. The sequence goes on from JAOXJK010000001.1 coordinate 71,103,768, forward strand.
CTGAATGTTAGCAATACAACTTTCCTAATGACCTTTCTTAGTGCCTCCTTGTGTCTTCTGTACAGTCTGAAAACTTGTAAAATGCTCTTCAACTGCTCTTCAGTTTGTTTGGTTTGGTTTAACTGCCATTCCCATTGTCACATAACACAAAGATGTTGCCTGTTAGTTGGCCCCAGGGTTCTATTGACATTATTCTGCCTTCTTCTCTGCATTCGGAAAACACTGAAGTTTAGCCATATGCTCTTTCCTTTCATACTCCGCTTGTGTGGGAGATTCCTGAGTTTGCACAGCCCTCTAGGTCCCCTCGTGCATACTGTGTCAAATAACAGCTCTGTCCTTTAGGCCAAAATCCTCCCGAGCCGATCTAGCCTGCAGCAGGCTCCCCATCAGGCTATTGCCTTTCCTTCCATGGGGATACGCTGTGGCTGCTCGGGCAGCGCGTACCTCTCGTAGTTTAATACATCCTTCCATACATGATTTACAGGGCTGGGCCAGGCCCTGCTCAGACAAGAATTCCCCTTTGTCTGGCCTAGCACAGAGCTGGGCGCTGCGGACACAGCGTTGCCTTCTGAGTGAATGTCTAGAAAATAAGATTAGACAACTGTGGCTGTGAAAGCTGAACCACTCTTCAGAGCAACTCGGCCTTTGGACTGAGGAATTTCTTTCACCGTCCAGTCACATAATTTAGATCAGCAAAATGTTTTCCTTGTCCCCTTCACCACTTGCTATGAAACATATCCAGCCTCCATTGACACACATGTACCTTAACAGGACTTTCCTATTAAGGAACAAGCGATGCCTAGCACAAGAAGGAAAGGGATTTCACTCAACCCCCCGATTTGTTCTGATTAAGCACATACTTCTTCACATACTGCTACTCTCTCACATGCAGTCTTAATACTATTTGCAAGCAATATAGAGCGTGTATCCCATAGTTAGGGAAATAACTTCTGCAAATGTTCGCTAACAATTATATTGTAATATTTATTAGCTTTCTCCTTTTGCACACGGCTTTGTTGAACAGCTTTAAGATATCTCTTGCCAAAAAGGATGACCGTGTTTTATATCAGTATTCCAAAGTGCTACTGCAGTGTAAAACTGGTGGAACTTTATTGACACTAATGGAGTCCTGTAAGAAGTAAAAGTGAAACATTTATTGCCATAGTTTGCAGTAGAGATACACCAGTATTAAGGGAAAGTTTTAGCACTTTATTTTTTTTAAGACCCAACAATATCTCTCCCATGCATTATAAGTCCTTTGTAGTTACTGACATTTGTTAGCATTTTAAAACATTTTAACAGTTTAAAAAGGCAAAATGTAATTTCTAACAGACCATCCATGCCTTATGCAACTGCTAAAAAGTAGCCTTACGGCTTTCCTGTCCATTTTTGGTCAGATTTTAAAGACAACCCCTACTTAGCCATCCCTTTCTTTTGCTCCCTCAAATCATAACTTTTACTGTCTTTCACTGCAGTCCAATCTGATCTTTTAATGAAGAACAGTTGAAGGTTCTCTCTGACAATGTAACCATTGTTAAAATTTGTTAGGTGGTTTTCTCTTTAGAATACAACTGCAAGCACAAAATGTTGTTTTGCTGACAGTAGCCGTAGTACCGTGTGTCTGCTTTTCTGACCATTTGAATCTATATTGTGTCCTGATCTTTGTTCAGTGCTGCTGGTAGTCTTTCTTTTTTATTTAATTATATGGGTGGGAAAATTAACGTGGGGAATATGTCAAGATACAACATGGGGTAGAGAGTTTTATCTAATGAGACTAGTATCGTAACTAAAGAGTGCCTTTAACTGGAGTGTGGCATGGATCTCTCTGTAGATTATGTAATGAACAACCACATGTGGCTTCCTGGTACTGAACTATCTAATCTGTGCCCTTGTGTTCATTTTAGTTTTAGCAGCAAAAGGAAAAGTGGAAATATCTCATTGCAGATGAGTGGCAAAGCGGTTGTACGATACCTTAGCATCTCAGGATGTTGGTAGAGATGACAGGTATCCTATACAAAAATCCTCACAAATACATCAATATACCAGCAGGAATCTATTCACTAGTCAGAATGAATAGGGACCGCTTAGTAGAATTATTTTACTGTGGTGTAAACCTAAAAGTTGTGTAAAACTCCCCTTAAATTGGATGCAAGTAATTTAATGTGAGGAAACGAGGTGTTTTCATTTATTGTGGTTTGCACTGTTTCCTGCAGTGACCAGAGAGACACCTTTCCTTTTACTGCACATTTTGAGCTGATGGAGACTTCAGAATGAGGAGAGTTGAAACTGGTGTGACCCACAGAAATGCAGACTTTTCTGGAAGAGAAAAATTAGAATATGTAGTGTGTGTATGTTAACTGCTGTCTTTAACATCCTGGTTAATTGCTTTACTTCGACTGTGTCAACTCAAAGTTGTGCTTGTTTCCTAATGGGATCCAGGTGAGTAGGTTCTAGATTTTAAACTTTAAAACCTAAATAAGGGAGCTGATGGGTCAGTATAATACAGGAAATTCTTCTGGTGTTGCATGCTGTCCTACCCTGTGTTTTGTCGCTTCTTTTTTATCCTGTTAACCAAAGGAAAGAAATAATATGTGTAAATAATACTGAGTGTTTAATACTGCATTCTTCCTATTTTTGCCTGTAAGATTTAGGAGGGAACTGTGGTATTCCCTGAGCTAATAATAGATTGTAAAAGAACATCTGCACATCTTTTCTCCATGTGCCCTATTTGTTTAATTGCAACAGATTTACATAGAAAGAGTATGGTACATCATAACTAGGCAATTATCTATTCTTCATCACTTAGTTATGGTTCTGCTAATTGATCATTTAAGACATAAGATACACTAGCATTAGGAGAATTTGAGACTGTTCAAACAAGATCAACAAATTAATATTGTTGTGTGATATTTGCATAATTGGCTTCAATTATTTAATGTTTAATTGGATTGATCAAATGAGATTCAGCCTTTCACATGCTTATGTTTTACAAACACTGGTACTTTAAAATTATAATAATGAACTCTCATTTTTGTATGTTCTTTCTTCTCCCCTTCATTCTTTTGATTATTATTTTCAGTATTGAGCATGTCCTTAATTTTCAGTTTGGTGAGCATGATTCATGCCTAGGAAAGAAGTCCTTTAAATGAGAGAACTTTTCATGAAACTAGCACTTCATACAAGCCGTTCTGATGCCAAGAGTTATGGCTTCAGCAACTGGCATTACTTAACTGCAAGGGGGGTGAATTTGCTGAGAATTTATGGTGACAGACTCTGGTGAGAATGCTAATAAAGGTTCCTGCTTAGGGTAGATAATCTGGTTTGTAGTAGTGCAAGGCAAACATGATCTCTCTGCCCAGCCATTGTTTACACCTGTTCAACTATCTCAAGCCAAAAAGCAGTTGTCCTCCACTCCTCCTTCTCCACATAAGCTCTTGTTCAAGGTTTACCTAATTCATTGATCCCCTTCTACATACTTATTTTATACTTATTTTTCCTTAAGCATGAAGAATGGTGATTTGGAAAAATGTGATATTTGAAAGAGTCATTTGGAGTGCAAGTTACTTGAAATGTCTGTCTAATACATGGTCTTCCAAGGAGGTAGACAGAAAAAGAGCTGGGACTGATCTCATAGCCACCTAATTAGAGGAGGAACCCTCTCAAATTCAATGGCCTCTCCAAAACAATCTGCATAACCTCAACAGATTGCTTAGTGTGAACTCTGTTGATAGTGCCTCCCTATGAAATAGAACAGAGAGATGGTAGCACAGCCTGCCAGGGTATGGCACGTTGGCACTCTCTGCATGAGAATCACCCTGCTGATTGTAAGTTTTAATGTCATAGTGGCATGCTCGTATACTGAGGTGGGCAAATGTAAATGATGGCTGAGCGTGCCCTGAGGTGGGCCATTCCTGCCCGTCTTTCTTTCCCTTACACACGGTCACCTTTTCCCCAGCCTCTTATCATGATGCCACTAAGTCTTCTATCTAAAAGTGACCATTTAAGCAAATTTTGCATCCTTTTTGCTTTTAGCAGTAGTGACAGTTTAAAAAAAAAAAAAAAGAAAAAAGTGTTTTGTTCATCTTGAAGATGTTCAGGGATCAGAATTGCACTTTACCACCTGTGCACATGTAATGTCTGAAGAGACTGCCACTGACTTGGTGACTCTGGACAAGTTGTCTAACCTCTTTGTACATGCAGAGTAGTAGTACTACCACTTATGCCACTTTTAACTCCAACCCAAACTTTTGCATTAAAAGCTATTTAGTACAGATCAAATAAGCTTTCTAGAAAGCTTTTTAAGCATCAGAGAGAGGTGCCATGTAAAGTCCAGTATTTCAAGGATTGTTTTAGAGTGGAAGTATCTTGATTACGCAGGGAAAAAAAGCATTATTTGAATGAGAAGAATATTTGTTTGCTGTATGAAGCTATAAAAAAGTAAAATATATAGTTCAGAATGTAAAGTAGCATACAGAAAGATCTTGAGAATTCACCTCCACCTCCCAAACAGTGCTATCTCATTTAAAAGTGATGCTTGAAGAAAGCATTGCACCTCTCAATGTAGAGTCATTAGATTACAACTATTATAGAGTTACACTTTATCATGTAGCACTTGACCACAGATTTTCTGAACTGCAATATTTAGCAAATGGTAAGTGTCAAAGAACTGTGTTTTACTGCATTTTGCCACTATTCTCAAGATTTGGAAAAATAATAATTCATAGGTCCTAAATCATCTAAGTAAAGTAACATCTTAATAAGTATTTGTATTTTTAGTCATAATAGCAAAAGAGAGTACTGGTATTGCATTGGTGAAAAATAGTCTTGTAGCAATCCTTCTGTCCATGCCTTGCTTTAAGTAGGATGATTATTAGTGGGAATTCCAGGATATTTTCCCTGACTATGCAAAATCTGAGTGCCAACTGCACAGTTGGCAAATGTATCCTGAACTCCATAAACAAAACAAACTTGTCCATTACCGTGAACTAGAACAGTCAAGTACATTGGGCTTAGCAGGTGTGGAACAATACTGAATTAAAATAGTCAAGCCTCAGATTTGTAAAAAATTTTGGAGTTAGTAGCTCAGAAATAAATCTCATGGAGCACACTAGCAAGGTTAATCACACCTGAAATTATTAAAAATTACAGTGTTTAAATTCATTAGTAATAACAGCACGGCTAGATCATCATCCCTTTCTCTGAATGTGAATTTATACTGTTTCTTTATCTTAAAACTTAATTTATTATATCTGATTTTTACCACAATCTGAATTCTCATTACATGCTTTAAAAAAAATAATCTTACGTTTCATGTTCATAGGAAGGACTTAAGGAGGATTTAAGACCTTGGTATAGAGTTTTAAAGTCTTTAAGATATCTGCTGGATAAAGTTAAGGCAGAAAAAGAGAAGGCTACTTTGTGGCAGTAATTAATTACAGTGTTCCAAATGGTTTCCAACACTGATCGATATTTGTTTTTACCTAAGAGGTATGCATGTAATAGAGGTTAAAATAAGCATAGTGCTTTTTTTTTCTAAGCAAGAGTTGGGAAACTTTCTAAGAGCTGGTTCTCTTAATAATGCTAACTCTTTATAGGACTTGACTCCATCAGGCTTAGAGCAGTCATTTAAGTGTGAGGTGGAGGAGGTCAGAAGTTACCTCGGGTGGTACCATCTTGCAGAAACAGATTTTTCTTCATTTTATGATCAAAGCAATCAAGATACAAACATGGAATCTTTTAAATCTTGCACCTTTTCATAAAAATTTAGCTTTTCATTTTAGACTTCTGATACAGTATCACTGAGCAGTTATCTTAAAATATCTTGTCTGAGTCACTTATGAGAAGAAAGCAAACATTTGTATTCTTTATGTAATCACCTTCTTGCTGTATGCCAAATCCTCTCTTCATTAGCATTTGGTCACCACTAGAGTTGTGACCTCTTCAGGTGAAATAAAGGTTTTTTTCTCTGCTGCGCCCTACTAGAGCACTCTCATTTTTTTAATAAGTACTAAGCGCTCACAGTAAATGCCAGAGCAAAAAGTAAAGTGAAAAGTCTTCTGTCTCCAGAACAGGCAGGCTAAGGAATGAGTAAAATTACCCATTGAGTCAGGCAAGACAGAAGGTCAGAAGAACGTCATTACCATTCTCATTCAGTCCAAAACTGCTATTTAAGAATGCTTTTACTCAGTTACTTAAATACTTACATCTGTGCCTGCATTTTCATAACTTCGTAACTTGGGCCCTAGTATGTTAACTGAAGCCTGCAACATACTTTTATATGTCATGAAACAGTAAAATATTAGATCAAAACAAACAGGTAATGCTCCAGATCATCTATCGGTGAGAAACTGTTTTCTGCAAGCCACTGACCTATTCTGTTCCCATAATTTATATTTATTTTCTAATGGCCCAGTAGCTGACTAGAACTGCAAGAAAAAGACAGAAATATCATTAATGTATCCCATAGTCGAGGATGTTGACAAAGAGTGAATCTATTCCCTCCCTTCCCTTGGACTGTACCTTGGCCACTGTAGTAGAAGTGACAGAATGCAAAAGGTTCTTTGCCGTGATGGAGAAAAGAAAGAGTTTTATCTGAAGCTACTTGTAAACAATTTCTGTGGAAGCAGGAAATTTGGAAAGACGCGTGTCCCATCTACCTGACCTTTGAGGCATTTAGAAGGGTGCAGTAGTAGTTATTGAAATTCTAGGGTATAAGCAGTGGGAAATTAGTAACTTACTTAAAAAGGGAGAAGTAAACACCTCTGAAGGCTCTCTGTTTTCTCAAATGTTAATGTTAACTGGGTATTTTACAAGGATCTGAGCATATAAAAGCAGTAAAGGACAGATGTGTGAAAAAATACTGGATAAACTAAAGGAAACTCTACCTCATTCTTCTCTAAAGGTTTTGTAGAAGCACAATTAAGCGCTCCTAACGGCATTGTTACGTACAGACCATCTGGCATGAAAGAAACACTTTATATTTGTATGTCTATAAATCCTGTAATAACTGTATTTTGCTGGCAGTAGAAACAGTCTATACTATTTGCAGTTTTCCTCATCAAATCTGTAATTATGCAATGTTACTGTCTCCAATAAAGGATTTTAATGGGCACCTGTTTGTGGTATGTTATGAAATCATCATTGTTGAGTACAGCTAACTAAGCATAATTATCCCATAGACGGGAGCCGTTATGAAATACATTCTTCAAGGCTGGATTAAAAAGAAAAAAGAACTACTGAATGAAGTGTGGCATTTAAGAACAGCAGAGCAAGATGCGAGTGGTGAGAGATAAGCCAACTCTATAGTCAAAATGTAAAGCCCGTATTCCGGTTTCTGGCTTCCACTAAGGTCTGATGTGGCACTCGGAGGGAAGAATGAGGCCCTAACAACGGCAGACGTCCTTTTACCCTGCCAAGCCTGGAGGCTGAGCCAGTTGTTTCACTTAGAGTAAAACGCTGGACAAATCAAGCAGCAAAACTTACTACCTACCTGCTAACCATGTAGTCATGAAGCAGCTTTGAACACACCAGGAGTATGCAGCGGTGACTGAACACAGCCACCATTCCAAGGGGTTTGGGGCGATGAACTCAAGGGAGAGAAGAAAGCCAGAAAATAACTTACTTTGAGCACTTACTTCACAGGGCAGTTTTGAAGAGTCATTACTCTCAAGAATGCCAACCAATGGGAAGCCCTTTGAAGAGGGAAAGCACTGAAAAGCGAGTGTCGTTAAAATCTTGACATTTGCCATGTGTAGTAGCTATATTTACCAAAATACTTGACGTATTCCCCCTTTTTAGTGCAGGGAATACTGTGATTAAAGGTAGTGCTGATCCATGCGGTGGTAAAGTACACATCAGGGTAAATTTTCCATCTGGTTTGGTTCTGGGTGACTTCAGAGAAAGCTGGCATGGATACGGGACACTTTAAAGAAACTGTAGGCAGGTAAGTACTAAGACTTGTTAATTACTGTTAGGAGAATGAGCCTAACACGTCAGAACCAGACTTCGTTCCTGTATTTTGGCCTCTCCACTTTAATCCTAAGGGAACCTTTCTTTACCGTAACTCTAGCTTCAGCTTCAGTAAGACTCAAAACTTGCTTATCCCAACTAGTAATAATTAGAGGACTGATCCTACAAGGTGCTGAGTGGGCTTCAGAGACAGACAGAGCTGGGCCTTTTAGCAACACTCAAAAGACCCCTTTTTTCTTCCCTTTTGAAACATCTCAGCAGCTGGCAAGGAGAAAAGTTGGGGATTCCAATATAGGCAGCTAATACTAGAATTAAAAATGCCAGTCTTGAAGGTATATCAACAAAAGTGTTCAATTTCAGGTTTTTTCTCCCTTTCCTTTTGCTCAGTGTTCTGATATTGTGGCATCACAGCGGTGATTTTAACGGAGTTGCTAAAGAATTACCCTGTTGCCAAGAAAAGCAAAATTTTCTGTAGTAGCACCTTTGTTGTTCTGGATGGTCCTCCAAAGAGGAACTTGCAAAAGCAAATATAACAATGTGGAAGGTGTCTACTTTTCTCTCTCCCAAGGGAATGATTTTTAATGACAGGTAAGAAAATGCTTGTACAACTTCACCTGCGGGTGGTATTATGTTGTATCTCTACAAATTTGTGATATTAAATTCTGAGCATTGCCAATGCCATGTTAGATAAGACAAAACTGTTTAATTCGTATAAGTTCTTGTGGGTTATTCAAAGAATTTACATTCTTCTGAAGTGATTTTGGAGGAACTTGCACTTTATAACGTGGGGGTTTTTTTTCATTCTTTTCAAAGGTTCAACTTTGGTTAATTTATGCCCTTAGGGGTATATAGGCATTTATCCTTTGCTTTGATGACACTTTAGGCTAACAGATTTTTTTTAGAGTGAGGTAAAGAAAATTCATATACAAAGAAAATATCCTAACCAAACTCAGTGTTTGTGAGACAAGTACCTGACTTTAAAGGATAAGCAGAAAAACAAATCTTTAAAATGGGTCCGTTCTAACTGCAGACTGTAAAATACACTCACACTTTCAATTTAGTCATTCGACATATTATCAAAGGGACTTAATAATAAAATATTTTAAATGTCTTCTTATTGGGTGACATATCAATTCCATATCTAAGGCACATACTCATATTCATAGTCTACAAAACATAGGCCTTTCAAATAAAAAGCTGGTCGAGCCAAGAGTGATGTGGTATGTGGTGCTATCTGTGAAGCAGGTGCCTTGCAAAGGCTCGGCGAGCAGGCCAGTCACCTTCTGCACACACCACGGGTTCAAGGACCCCTCCGGGTCTGCCTAAAGGCAGGTGCAGGTAAAGGCCTGGGCCAGATGAAGACTATGCAGCCAAAGCTGCGTCATGATAGAGAAGCGTGTGCTTCGCAGGTGTGTGTATGTGGCAGAGGTGATCTTATACCCATCCTTTATAGATACGCAAATTAAATATATGCTGGGAGGCTGCCACCACCAGGAACGCTATCACCTGTAAAACAGCTAGGGCTGTTCCGACTCCCATTTTGACAGGCATGAAATTCATCTAGTGTCCCCCACCCAAGCTGAACACAAAGATTGTGACTCACCTGCCTTTCAGGTAAAGCTTAGATAGATCATCACCAAGCAGAGTCAGTGGAAACAGTAATTTCATTGGAAATCTCAAATTCAACTGGTAGTATTAGCTCAGACCCTAACTTGAGGTGGCTTTCCTGCTCTGAGCATGATGAACAGAATTGCTCCACTCTTTTATTTCCAGCTGCACCATCCCTGAGCTTCCCTTTGTGGCACTGCTGGCTCCAGAGCAGTTGCAGGGTGACCGGGTCACTGCTTGACCCACAGAAAGGGGGAAGCATACGCATAGGAAGAGCAGGACTGCTCTTCTCACCGCGGCAGAGTTTTTAAGGAGCTGAAGCCAGTTAAGAAGTCACTCCCATATGAAATACTAGGATTCGAATATTTCCCAGGTGCTAGCCGCTTTTATTATGGCTCTTAAACTTTTATGCACCAGACCTTGCTTAAGTCATTGCTGAATTCTGGGTTAATTTTTTTTTTTCTTCCTTTAGCTCATATGATCCTCATGCCTGAGCAAAGGCTGCAGTATTTGCTTTACTGTGAGGTCCCAGGTTGGAAAAGAAGGGAGCTTATGAAGATTTTGCGTCTTCATCATAAGGGCGTGGCTGAAAACTGATTAGAATAAAGATAGTGAAAAAACACACCCATCTTTTTACAAACTTTCAGTGCTTGAAAATTTGAAGAAAAATGTCACAGATCCAACTACTGTCCCACTTTTTTTTTTTACCTCTAGGGATGGGGTACCAACCATCCCATTGCTCTGGATCCTACTAACCAAGACTCACGTTGCTCCTAAATACTTATAAAGTTAACATCATTCCCTTCCTCCACCACAGAGTCTGTTCTTATATCATGCAAAAAGAGAAAACCTGAGTGGTTTGTCAGTTGCTTATAGTCCTGTCTCAAAAATGCACCCCCACAAATACCAACCTCTAAGTGTAACTTTTTGCACAGGTTCCCTTTGCTATTCCTTCCTTTTGCAATTGGAATATTTTTGTGGCTTTTGAGGAAAAAAAACCCAGTTGAGTCTGAAATAAACTCAAGGTCAGAAATTCTCCCTAATTTTTGCTGCCAATTAGTTTATACAGAGGGTTTTCCTTCTGAAGGGGGAGGGTCAGTGACTCTGAGAGGGAGAGACCCCACCTGTCCTGCATTGGGTGTAGTCAAAATGCCTACTTAGTTGTCAGGTGGCAGCAATCTTTGCACTTATGCAGCCTTGCACAGATTGTGGAGGATTGTGAAGGGAAGACAAGAGTTGGTTATGGGTGATACATCGCCTTACTAAGAGAAATTACCCTTTCTTTTGCTCTGTTTTGGTATCTTCATCTACTATTGGTGATGGTGTTAGGCTGGGAAGCGCTAGTAGCTGCTATTAGGCAAGTCATCAATCCAGAGATCTTCAGATTTGTCAATGGCCGTGCTAAGAAGTTTTCAGACTGCAGAGTTTGTAGCCTCTGTGTGTGTTAAGGTGAAGAGCAGAGAAAGGTAGCATTGCCTATGCTTTTCTGAAGGAGCGAAGAAACGCAGTTTTGGGAACGTAGAGTTTAGTTACTTGCATAGCACACTTGAGGATTCCTGAGTGAGGAACTTATCTTTTTCTTGCTTGGTCCCATCATATTCCTGAAATGAGAGCTTCTTTTTAAAAAATAATACACCTAAAGCGATAATATTACCTAAACTCATTGCCTGTAATTTTGTTGTCATGGAAAGAATCTGGTGAGACCCCAAATGCTGGTGTGCTTTTTTCCTGGTGCAGTATGACCTCCAAAGAGGCAAAGCATAATTTTATTTTTTGTTTAATTTCAGGGAGAGGTTTTTTTTTAGGTCAGGTGGCTGCTCTGTTTTTGAAAGATCGGTGTTATTGGGTTCCTGCCTTGTAACTCCTTACTTCTGCTAAGGTGAATCTGAAGAGCTTGATTGTGCCTCCTACAGGTGTTTAACTCTCAGAGTCCCCTGGAAGGATTCTCTTTGTTAGTCTCCATGCTGCTACAGCCAAGCAGCACAACGGAGAACTTCTTATTCCACGTTTCATTTCATGTTCCAACAAAAAAGTTATCAACATCTGTACTATTTCCCCACTTTTGCACTGTGTAATATGTGCAAGCTTTTTCAATGTCAACTCAGAAGTTGAGAGATGTCAATAAGGCTTAATTTCAGGCTGAGAAAAGATAAATTCCTCCCAAATTTACAGGATAAGATCATATTTAAACACAAACTTTATTTTCTGAACATCGATGTGTCTCTGCCAAACCTCACAGCCTCTTTGTGGCAACTTTTTCCTGGAAAGAGAAAGCAACATGAACAAGGCTTTATTATCTGTTACTGCAATATTAAGCAGCATGAGGGAGAGCCAACAACGTCTGACCCAGTGAGACTCCCATCAAGTCATATATGAAGTTCAGGGAAAAATTAATCCACTGTAGACTTGTTCAGCCTGCTTTAACCATTTCTTATTCTCTGATAAAATATATATTGTCAGGAAAAAGAATTTTGTGTTTGTGTTGAGCTTGTAGCCAGAAAAATGTATGGTTTTCATTTTAAAAAATAAAAAGTAATTTTTCAGGGAAAAAAGAAAATTATGACCCAGAGATCATCAGTAATCAACCAAATATATTTTAAAAATTGCTGTTTCATTCAGTCAGAAGATAATAAATTTGAGATCTTTCACAGGAAAACTGAAAATCAAACTGCAATTACAGTAAATTGCTAAAACCATGTAGGTCTGTAACTACTTATTTTTTAAAGATGCTGCTTCTCTTGGTTTCCTCTGCAATCCATAATATAAGTTTATCAGATAAGAAGTGATTTTTCATTAGGGGAAAATTACAAACAATCTGGAAAGGAAGAAAAGATAAACAGTTACCCTTGATCAATTCTTTTCTGTGCCTTTGAGCAAGGCAGGTAACTCTCCCAGCTCCTATTTTCCAGCTGTAAAATGGGGGTAATACTTCTCAGCAAACTGAGAGACTCCTGTGAGGATAAATGCATGCCAGGCCGTATGATCAATGAGCAATGGAGGGCCATATGGACCCGAAGACAGATTCCACCATAGCTGCCTTCTCCACATTAATTTGTAATAGCGTGCTTACTCTTTCAATTAAACCTTACAATCACATTTCTGCCAAGCTCAGTGTTGCTTCCAGTTTCAGTGAAACTTCACAAGCTGGAACATTGCCTACAGCTGACAGTGACATTTAAATGCAAGAAAATCAAGCTTATGCAGGGCCAAACTTTTCATAATTCCAGGCCTTGCCAGTCTACAGTATTGAGTCTGGTTTAAACAAATAAACACCCGGCTCATTTTCACCTAACCTTGGGGGATTTTGCGTTGCCTAAATGTTCTCCTCTCAATCCCAGGTGATGTCTTCTGGGATTATAAGAGTTCAAAAGCAAATTAATTATACCAACAACAGGAATCTAGGCACATTGCTATAATTTTGCATAAGAGTGCCTGGCCACCTGAAATTTAAGCCCTTCTCCTTTGTACGTCGGGACCAAATACATCTTGGACCTCAGGGGAGGGGAGGCAAGACGCAAGAGGAAGGACCTTGGACCCTGCAACAGAAGCTCAGGTTTCTGTGCCGGTGTATTTAGTGGCCGTATTTTTTCATACACAGTTTTCTTGATTGAGGACCAGCTGTTTTGCAAGTACAAAGTTCTTTTATGTTACTAAGCAGCATAGAGTAAAAGAATCCACACAGGTGAGACCTGAAACGTTTATTGTGTTTATTTTTGTGATCTTAACCCAAGCCCACACAACTAGAAAACCCCAGAGCCAGCTGTGGAAAAAACCAACACTTTGGTTATTGCTTAGGAGAGAAAAGATGGACTCGAGTAACAGTTCAGTGACTTAACCAAGGTCTTTCTCTTCCAAAACTGCCTGGCTGCGTGTGCAGCTCATAGCTGCAGGAGCTCTTTGGTGCTTCTGTGTAGGTTAGTGAAGAACTGAGCGCTGTGGACCCTTGCCTGGCCAGCCCAGGGCAGGATGCGGTCAGGCTGGCTCCCCTCGCTGTACCTGCAGCGGAGTTCCCTCCACAAGCAGGTTATTCTGAAGCTGCTTTCTGGCTCGTTTGTGTAGCGCCGTGTTTATTTAGCTGACCAGATAATCTTCGGGTGTACAAGATGAGGTAAGGTGACTGAGACGTAGAAAAGTTAGACCTGTGTTTGGTCTCTTCCTTCCTGCCCACAAGTGAACTATTTTTGCTGATTAAACGCATTCTGTAGTGCCGATTTGAAAGAAAAAGAAGAAAGAAAAAAAAGTACCCAAAAGATTCCTCCATGACCTCCACTGCAGAAATAAGAGCTGCCATCTGCCCTGGAGCCCTTGCAGTCAGTATCTATTACCTTCATGTCCATATCTTGTCCCTGCTTTGGCTTTTCCAGGTTAATGCGATTTTTTTCGAATGCCTGAACTGCAGGAACATTCATTCCCTGATAAAACACAGAGCTCCCAACTTCTCTTCATTTAGCTTGTGCCTAAAACCTGTCTTGTCTCCAGCAATCAGGTTGTGACCCCTCTGATTTCCGTTGGCAGAATGACTCTAGCTTGTTTATCACAATTTTAACTTTCCAGGCAAATTATTCTTTTAACTTGAGATGCATGATCGGATCTTTCTTCCTATCTGAAGGAAGATGTCCATCGAGGGATATGTGCATTTGTCCCCTCCCCTGAAAATTGAAGGGAATGGGAGAAGTGTTGTTTTTCATGCACAAAAGGGGAGGAAAAAAAAAAAAAAAAGCCTTGCATTTTTTCAGTTTGCAGTAGCTTCCCCTGAGTAAGCGCAAAAGAGAACAGTGAAGCCTCTGTGAGGTAGCAATGGATTTTCAGACCTGCTGCACATAATCAGCCTCCAACCCTGCTTACAACCTGAGCGTGGTACGCTGTGCTCTTACATCCATGCTTAGATGTATTTTATCAGTGCAGACGTACCGCTGTGAAGCTGCATTCCTTGTTTATACAGTAAGACTACACCTGGCCACGGCCGCACGCGGGAAAAGCTACCCCAGGAAAAGCACTTTTATTTTTTTTTTGCCAGAACAACAGAGTCATCTGGGGCTTTGGTTGGCACAGCGCTGCTGGGGAAATCCAATTCACCGTGCTCCTAGTTGGAGTTGCTGTTAGCAGAAGTTTGGAACGGAGTCGTAGTCTCACAGGACTCTCATAGCTCAGGAAGAACAGATTGCCTTTAAACTTACTGATCCCAGGCGACTCAGGTCTTTGGTGTTTTCTTGACAGCCCTGGGAGCTTGCATGAGTTAGAACAGGCTTTTGCAGAGCTTTTGTAATGTACCATGATTTGTTTTAAACTAGAATATCTTTTCTTCACCCATAACTGCTTCTACCACATTACTCATTGGAGCAGATTTGAGTACTGCCTTCTCCAAAAGATAATTTGAAATCATTTTTACTTTAACCCTTTTTACTTAAACACTTATTTACCTGGTATGAGAGGTTTGCCAGTAGATTGGGAAATCGTATCTTGTTCTAGTTACCTTCCCAGCTTTAAATCTGTTGCAGGAAAAAAATAGTTCAACCCTCCAGACAAAATTACATCTTCCCTTTCCCCTGAACATCCAGCACCCTGTCCTCAAAAAAAGAAAGCAAAAGCAAATATAGAGAACAGAGGTAGAGAGTGTGTTTCAACATGAAATGCTCTATATTAGTACTGCCAAGAAACACAACAGTATTAATTCATTTTGTACTTATTTAAAGGCTTTAGTACTATGTTTCTTCCAAACCAAACAAAAACTGAAATAAAATCCTTCTTATGCTGAAATAACGTACAAAGGGGGGCATTTGGGAAAGTCTACCAAAGAATGGACCACAATCATCATCATCGCATGAGCGCTACCTTACAAGTTTAGTTTCTTACACCACGTTCTCTACTTTTCCATTAATACGCCCCAGATGATTACTGGCAGTATTCGGATTCATAGTAAAGCAATTTTTAATTCTTTGCTTTTTGAATTTCAGCCTGCCATTCACTTTTCAGTCTTTATGCTGGTCTGTTTGGTTACATTCTCCTGGTAGGAGGATGCCCTCGGTAGACACAGAGCAGCGTTACTCCTCCTGAATCCTCAGTGCTTGTCTTCCGGAGGGGTGATGGATTGGCCAAGTGGCTGTGTACCCTGGCTGCACCTACCGTGTGCCAGAGCTGAGTGTGTAGGTGTCCTGTCAGTCACACGCTCCTCTACTTCAGTGTCTCTTCATCCCACTGGGGGCTCTGTCTAAGGACCGCCACTCACTTGCTGATGAGAAGTAGCAGCCACTGATAGATTTGGACAAATTTTCCCCTAATGTCTGTCTTGCTTTGTCCTTTATATTGCTCTAAATTAGAGCCGGTCAGTGGATGGGACAGATTTGGTGCACAATAAAGTTTTAGTCCCCCCTCCTCTCCTCCTGGCAATGCTGGCAGGTCAACCTGATTTCTGCCATTGCTGATGTAAGGCTCTGGGGAACAGGGAAATGAGAAGGGGATAAAATAGGGAGACAAAATCAAAGCTGTCAGGACTGGCTCAGCAGCAGGACCAGGTGAATCAGGCTCTGCTCTCTAGACACATAGAGGGAAACGAAAGTGGTCTCCTAACTTCTGCCCAGCAGTGAGAAATTATCTGGGCTATGTTCTATTAAACTGAGGGAACGGCAGAGTCTTGAGGAGAACACAACTGAATTCGAGTTACTTAATTCTCATTTTGATTTCTTGTTCATCCTTCTGTTTCTTTGTGAGGAAAAAGAGGTTTTATTTATTTTAAAAAAGAAAGACGTCATTAGCATGCTGACTGCATAGTTTATGTTAACTTTTTTGGACCAGTAGCACAGCCTAATCCAAAATCATGAGTCAGGTCTTACAACCCTTCAAGACAACCTTAAAAATCCCAAGCACCTTTTGCAAAATAAACCAAATATTTGGATCTCTCTTTTTTGGCTTTCCTGTTTTTAAACTGCCTGATACATATATTCCACCTTTCGTCTCTATCATATGTGCTAAAAATTGACGTTTAAAAATAATTTCTTCCTGTCTACAGCCTGTAGAGCTTTAAAAAAAGGTACTAGGTATAATGGAGCTTGCAATAAAACACAGACAGCTGTTTACACTGTATCAGGTATTTTTTTTCTAACAGCTTTAAGATGTCCCAGCTTTATGGCTTCAGACACTTTGAAGTAGCGCTGCTCATCTTTATTTTTGTTGTCATCTCTTACCTCTCTTTTTCTTGGGAAGCTTTGCAGCCATATCTGTTGGAGACCATGCAGAGTTAGACTGCATGCTTCTGGTCTTTGCAGGGCGTGTATAGCAGCACTTTGGTTTAACAAGTGTTTTCTGGTGTCTGCCCATCTATCCTACTAACTTTAATTGTCATCACCATAAGCAGTCTTTACCTTTTTGTGAAAAAGATTGCAACATCAACAGTTGCTTACAGCAAGAAGTAGAGATTAACAACAGTATAATCTGGGGCTAACATGTCATGCAACTAATGCACATCAATTCAAATGTTTTACATGGAGCTGTGAAAAGACCTGGCTTTTGCTCCTGTCACGGGACTTGACACGCCCACTCTCTAGCCTTTGTCTCTTGATAGGATTTTTCGGTGTTCTTGTCTTATTAGGCATAAGCGTTTGTAAATTATTTAGTCCTACGCAGGTAAAATCCCCAAGACCTTTGACAAGAATATAACCTTCATTTGTGTCTCTTCAGAAACATAGTCCTCCCCCCACCAGCCAGCGATGCTGACCACTTAGTCTCCTCCTCAGGTTTGAGGGTTTCCTCTGCTGCACCGGAGCTCGGGGGGATGCCGCTTGCCTTCGAGACTACTCCTTTCTTTCCCTTCATTTTCCGTCAGTAGGAAAGGGGGTATGGCCAGTGTTGCCAAGGGCTCGGGCCTACAAACCGTGAATAAAGAGATCAGCTTTATAGTTTTTCCGTGGCAGATACACAGTATAGGCAATTGTTACCAAAATACCTGTAGGGTGACAAGGAGAGGGAGAAATTAATGCCGTGGTATTTCAGAACAAACTTCAATCAGGACATTTTAGAAATCGTAGAAGAAAGATAGTTCTCGCAATAATTGAAGACATTTGCTGGGGTGCCACGCCAGATTTATAGATGTATTTTCGGTAAAACTGCATAGATTTAACCATCGGTTCAAAGCAGAAGAGTTTCTGGCTTCTGTGGGGGTGCTTCTGCTGGGTTTGCGGTAATCCTACAGCCAAAGCTCCCCTCTGGAAAAGGCCTTTCTCACATTATTACCAAAGCAATGTTTTATTAGTTAGCAATAGATGGCGCTAAATTTCCACCTGTCCAACGCCGTCAGCCAGAAAATGTATTTGAAGTAATTAGGCCTGCAAGATAACACTTAAAAGGGTTACTGCTGAAGTTGATGAAAGTGTGTGGGCATAGAGAGGCAGGAGCGCCAAGATGCTTCACCAGCTGGAGAAGTCTTAGGTGAGATAGTCTGGCTGCCAGAACCGGCTGCCAAGATAGTCAAAGGGAAGGAGCCAGGAACTGGAGAAGGATTTGCAAATTCTTGAGAACAGCTATCGCGATCCTCTTGCTGGCTGGGTCAGGTAATGCCTGTCATTATCAGCGATGGAGGATCCCAGGCCAGGCGTGTTGAAGTCCCTCTAGAGGTTCTCGGGCTAGTCAGTGGTGGTTTGTCACAAACCCTTCCCCTCGTCCTGGGGGGACTAACCCAGGATTCCCCAGGGCAGGGGACACATCCGAGCTGTGTCATTTGGAGTGGGGCTGGGCGGGCAGAGCCGCAGAGAAAGGCTTCAACAGCTTTCTCGCAGTCCTGCTGGCTCCTCACCCCGGGGCTCTTGGCGCCTGCGGGTGCAGGGAGCAGACATAGTCATTTTTGGTACGAAGCAGAAGGGAGAGGGAAGAGGCTTCCCTACTGAAATTTGTGTTCGTTTCCTGGCGGCAGCAGGGAGCACCTCCACAGTGTTGGGGGGGGCTCGGAGCATGCATCCATGTTTTGCATTGGCTTTTTCTTCTCCGTGATAGCCCAGCATCCCGAAGGTGACAGGTAAAGGCGAGGAAAAGGACAGGACATCTTATTGCAGTAGCAATTCACTCTCCCGCATGCTGTGGAAATTATATTCATAAGAGGAGAGGGTGTCCTGCCGGGAGCCAGGGCACAGCTGGTGCCATATGGCCTTATCTGTACCGCTGGGTTAGCTGTCCTCACCTGGCCACCCCGAGCAGCTGCCTGCAGTCCCCTCACGGACCTCTTAATGCTGCACAGCCTGCCCTCCTGCAGGATCGTGCCTGAGATCCCTGCTTTTTAAGGAACAGACGGGATGTTACTTAGGGAGGTGTGGGGTGGGGAGAGGAGGCTGTGTTTGCCGTGGTTAGTTGGGAGGGGTACGTATCGTGTGCTGCTGGGCGGCTGTGGCTACTGGTAGCCTTGGAACGCTTTGCCAAAATGAGACGTCATGAAGATTACTTAAAAACTTGTTTTCCTGAACGGTATCCCATCCCCTCCCTCCCACCCCCATGGACACATCTAAACATAACTTGTAAAGCCTTTTTTTTTTTTTTTTCCCCATCATGGAAAATCTCTTTCTGCATTTCTCAGAAGGCTTCTCCTCAGAGCTATTTTGCACAATGGAGTGAGCAAAGTTAAAGTGTCTCGTGGCTGATGGCTGCGTGGCATGCACGCCCTACAGTACACTGGCTTCTTTATTCGGTGGGCAGGGGCTGGCCCTGCTGGAGCCAGCACGAGTAAGGGTGTGCAGAAAGAAAAAAGGAATAGCTTACAAAATAAAATCCTGACATAGGATGTGAATGGGACTTGGAAGATACAGAAAGATGGTATCAAAGTGAAGAGCACAGGCAAATTTTGCTCTGAGGCACACCTGTGTTGAAAATGAAGCACACCACTTGAAAATGAAAAGCAAAACCAGAAATCTTGTATTAACTTTGCAAAATTATCAAAATCTGTCAGATCTGACCCTAGATCCAGTTGCCCATCAGGGACAACCAGACTTTGACTTGGTCTTGTGTGAGGAAAGGCATCCAGGTTTGAAGCTCATCCAGACACTGTCCTGCAACCTTCAAGCCAACTGAAAGTTGCAGGACCTAAGCTCCTCCTGAATAATTGTCTGCTATTTTAGAATATGACCATTCGCCACTTTGGCACCATTAAGGTAAGGTATAGTGGATTTGTTGCTTGAAATGTGTAGCTGAGATGTTTAAATGTGGAAGCTCCTCTGCTCCTCTCCTTGCTTCTTGTCCCTCAACAAAGTCTTTCACCAAGGACTTCAGTTCTCTCTCCACGTTTCTCTAGCAGTACTCAATCTTACAACACTGGTGTGAAAACAATTGATTGCATCGCCCTCTGATTGGATGCTCAGAGAGATGGAGCACCTCTCCTATCAAGACAGGCTGAGAAAGATGGGATTTCTCAGCCTGGAGAAGAGAAGGCTCCAGGTAGACCTCATAGCAGCCTTCCAATATCTGAAGGGAGCTACAGGAGAGCTGGGGAGGGACTCTTTGTCAGGGAGTGTAGTGACAGGACAAGGGGTAACGGTTTT
>JAOXJK010000001.1:71123957-71147638 GCA_025774025.1 Xenus cinereus
CAGGCTGGATGGGGCTTGGAGCAACCTGGTCTGGTGGGAGGTGTCCCTGCCCAGGGCAGGGGGTTGGAACTAGATGATCTCTAAGGTCCCTTCCAACTCTAACCATTGATCTCTGTTCAAAGATCTAAGTGGTGGTAGTATTATTATTACTACAATGGTATCTCTCTGCAGTATTTTGCAAAAGAAAATATTGCCATGGATTGAAGTTAAAGATAGTTAAAGGAGTTCTCCTGCCACCAACCTGCTGTTTCCTACCTGTGCTGGCAAAGCTGTCTTGTAGCAAGATGCAGAAAGGGTCGCCTGTCTCCTGGCAAAAAATTAAAAGCCCCGACGTCAAAGGCTCTTAAAGGCTCTTCAGTGGCAGAGGTTTGTTTATAAAGACACTAGGAAGGCTGCAGTTGCTTATCGAAGGTTGTGAGACTTGCAGGCACTTGGCTGATGTTAAACGCAGACGGTTGCGTTTCAGTCGCCTGTCTACAGCTTCGGGAGCTCTGCTGAAGGTGGCAGGGATTGGAAAGGCTGCTCCTCTCGCTGGTCTGAGGGGAGAAGAAGTGGCTGCTGCCACCAAGCAGCAGGGCGCTCCTCCGCTTTCTCGTCTCGTCAGACAAAGGATGTATAGAGCAGAGACTTAGACTCATAAATCCCGTGTAATTAAAATACCGAATGTTAACTATTAAAAGTACCCTGAACAAAAAGATTCTGAAAGAGTTATTAAAAACCACAGAGTTTTCAATTACTGCTAAATGAAGCAATAAATGCACATAGGGTTAGTGATGTATCCTAATTATTTTCCCAAACTTCTGCCTTATTAGTAATGTATGCTGGCTGGGGAGCGCAACAAGCTGCAAGAGGCAGAAATGATTCTCCAGTGCCTCCCTTCTTCCAGAAGGTGTTGCTATTCCACAGCTCTGTTCAAGACACACAAAGTAGCGTAGAAAGCAGGGTGGAATAAAATGTGGTAAGGCTGGATAAAAAAATGTAAACCATACTAAGTATATAGAATTCAGTCACAAGGATTTCTATTATGCGGGGAAAAGAGAGCCTTTAGTGTAGTATGTGTCCACAGTATAAATAGTTCGGCAAAATGTAAACACCAAATATTTCCACCAGAGATCTTTGCAACCTCACATACAGTAGCTCTACTTTTCTTTTTCATTAAGGACTTCTTTTAATAAAGGGGCTTTTGTGGACTGAATTGGGAAAAATAGCAGCCACCTGTAACTTTTTTTTAAACCTAACAGTACATACAGTACATCTATCAAAAGCGGAGGAATTTGAAACCTGCAGACTTTTAAAAGAAGCAAGTTCCACACATGATATAAAACAAATGCCATGTGTGCACCAAGCCAAGCAAATTAACAAAAAGGCAGGGGCATTTCCAATATTGCTTAAATAACTCAGGCTTAATAATGGGCTCTTTTCACACAAGCTCACAAAAGCTAAAATGTGTTTAAGAAGAAAAACATGCATTTTCATTGTATTGTGTGGCAAGAACCCTGATTTTATTTTAAAAAGCCATTAGCCTAAGCACGCGAATTCTCTATGGGGATTTTTGGGGGTGAATGTAGCACCTTGATGTAGAGCTGTTCTCTGTGGATAAAGGGGAAAGACTGGCTTTCCTGGACTGTTATGTATTGCTTGCCTGTCAGACGTACTCTCTTGAGGTCCCTTCCCCACCGAACTGGAATCACAAAAGTCCCTTGGGTGCTATCAGTATTTGGAGAGAAGCCAGGTGTTATGTGGGCGCAGAGAGCGATGCAGTGAAGAGGCTGGTTTTCAGAGAGGCAGAACTCATTCTGTTCCCGTTAGTGCCAGGTTGGTGTCTTTGGATGCTCAACAGTTCCACGTGTAAGACCACTAAATGTTCTCACAGGTGGCACCTTCAAGTCAGGGTAAGTGTGTTCAGTTAAATTGTTCTTCAGAGCCAGTAAGTCCCTTACTGTTCCCAGACCCAGATAACTTACAAACCAATTCCTTAGTGTGACCCTTAGCTTCGGCCCTTGGTGGCTGGCGTGCTGCTGCCACTACCATGGTGGTGCTTTACAGGGATCTAGATGCACTAGGAGTTCCTTAAAAAGGGAAAAAATATTTTTAACGTGATCATGCTTACGTATTTCAGTCCAGTGGGGAATGACAGAGATAGGACAAAAAGATACCAAAAAAAAGTGACTCATGCAGGAAATTTAAAATTATGAATTGGTTGATATAAACAGTCCTTTGTACAGAACTGTTGTTCTCAATCTTCATTGGCTTTGAATAAGAAATACAACACGTCCCACTTTGCTTTTCCTGTTGGCCTCTGTTTAAACCTCTCAACTTCCTGTGGCCACAACGACATTAAAAGGTCTTGTGAATAAACCATTTACCCTCCTTCCATATAAAAACCAAAGGACCTTTACCACAGATCTAGTAGAGATTAATTTTGACTCCTCTGTCCCTGCAATACAGGAATCTCTATGATTACAACACTTAAAAACTACTGCCTTTTGACTCCAGCCCTGTTTGATTGTGTTCAGCCTGAGTCAAGGACCGAGATATCGCTGTGCCACTGCTATATCTGCCAGATATCTGAAGGTGTTGGTGGCTTGTTGTGTCTTGGGTGTTACAGGGGCCTCTGCACCAACTGCTCAAATGCAGTCGGCATTCACGATGTTCCAGAAATGCTCTAGAAACTCCCCAGGTGGCATTTGGTAAATGCCAGGGACCAAAGGTGTGAACAAGAGCCACCTGCGCCCACCAGAGAGTGTATTGCAGTAGGGGAACCTTGAGCAGTCAGCTAGGCTTTATTATGGTCCCTTTGTGCTTCCACAGTGTCAGCCAAGATTTTCCCTTTAGCTAAAAGTGCTTTGCAAGTATTAAAAAATAACTGTAAGATTTAAGATTTTGTTCCTCTTTGGAAAACACAGAAGTATGTTAGAGAACCTAAGATGTCCAAGAATCACAAAGTCACACCGAGGATGTGAACAGAAATTATTACTTCCCAATTCCTCTTTTCCAGCCATGGGTTTTTTTCTTGTCATTTATTCTCAGTGCTGTCCTATTGTCTTGCCATGAAATTACATACAGCTTTTTGAGACAGGGAACTCACCTTTCTTTTTGCCCATTATAGGCCTCACAAACTGTAACCTCGAGGGACGTAATCGGTGTCATGAGAGTTACTGTTGGGTCAGACTTTCAGTTCCTTGGCTATGTGATTGCAATGTTCTTGAATTAGAGCCTGAACCTTGATTTGGTTTTGAATGCAATGGTTTAGATGCACCTCCAGGTCATCAGGTCATCCTGTGATGCTGTGCATCAGCTGAGGAACGGTAGCTTGGATTGCTAAGGCCTGATGCTATACCAATTCCTGAGTTTTGCTGGTCATTTCAAGAAGATGTGGCTCTGTGTACAGCCTACTGGGGCATAATATTAGTCTAGTGTGTGTATGAAACAACTGCCTTCAGTGGATAGATTTAGAAATGTTTAACTTTATCCTGTGCTTGTGCACATGTCCTGCTTGCACTGCCCTGAAACGGCTGAACCTCAACAGCCAGTCTCTGTTAGATTTTGTCCTTAAAAAGCGAGACCTACGCTCTGTGCTACCCGTTGCCGTGTTGCTGTGCACTAGCTGAAGCTCCTGAATGGGTGTATATTTCTTACAGTGTTCATTAGTACATAAACCAATGTAACTAAAGGGAACCAGCCATAACCCTTTTCCACCATTGAAAACTTCTTCACCTTTTCCCCTTTGAATACTATTGGGGTTTCCCACATCTATTTCTTTGTCATTTAAAAACAATCAAACAAACAAAATCCAACAAAATACCAGATATTTGTCAATTTCAACTGACAAATGAGTGTCCTCCAGCCTCTCCCTACATTCTTTTTTTTTTCAGTACAATAATGAGAAAAAAAAATGTGAAGAAAATAAAAAAAAGAAAAGGGAGGAAATAAAACAGTAAAACTGTTGTGTTAAACTGAAAAACTGAAGAATCTTTAAAAAGAGCAGTTATTTGAAAAATACGTTTTTAAATGAAAAAAAAAAAACCAAAAGTTTGGGGTTTTTTTAATTCCAAAACAGCCTTCAGGACAAAACATTGCAACCAGTGTTACTACACTGCTATCCATGTTGGTGCTGATTTCCCAGACCTGACTCCGCATTACTTGCCTACCATAACAAGTGATAAAAATGTCTTTGGTGAATGCAGAGTCCTCTCCCGCGGCTGGCTGCATTCTTGACCTGGCGTTTGGTCTGATTGAGATGAGGCAGCTGAAAATAATGACTGTCACAAAGTGACAGTAACCCCTCTCTGATCCGAGGCTGCCCCTCATCTCCCCTGGGCAGGCAAGTCCATCCTCAGAAACCAACAGGCTGAGTGTTTCAAAGGCCTCTTTCTGGGCAATTGTGTGAATGGATGAGTCTGATTTCAAAACAATCTCTGATCTACCTGTAGCAATACAAAGGGCCCTCTTAAATAGCCCAGTATCAAAGTGAGCCTCGATCTCCAGTTTGACCAGCGCAGGTCACTGTTGTCTGTGTGCCGTCTCTATCTGGTAACAAAGCTCGTTGTGCCACCAGCTGTAGAAGCCAAAGGAAAACAATTGCATCACGCAGGGATTTTTTTTTTCTTCTCCTATGCAAGAAAGCAGAGGCTACATGGCGGTCATCAAGCATCAAACCGTAAGGTTTGGTTTTGTTTTCCAGTGCTGAGCAATCTGCTCGGTCACCCGCACTCAGCGGCTGAGCTCCGTGTGTCCTCGTGCTGGCTGCTTGTGGTCTCTGCGTCTGTCTAGCGGTCACTCACTGGAGACTATGTGCTTTATCCATCTCCAGGAAATCTGGATTTTAACAGGTGTCCTTTGCGGCCCTTCCCCTGACAGCTTTAAATATACTCCTGGAGGTGAGAGCCTTCTTGCTCTTCCTCCCTTGCCCCTACACCCTGGTGGGACCTGTAGCAGGGGACAGGCAGAAGCCAGCTCCTGCTGTTGCTCTCCCTGATACCAAAGAGCACCCTGGCTGTGTCAGCCTTCCTTGCAGCAGGGAGGGAGGAAGGCAAAGCCGGAGGAAATCCATCTGTGATTTTCAACAAACAGACAAATTTTGCTGGGGAAATGGCCCGTACATGGCTTGCTGGCTGGATTCGGCAGCAGGGGAGCCCACAGTTAATCAGCTCTGCGTTCGCCACTGGGTTTCACAGCAGCTGGAGCCACGTCCCAGAGGAGGCACAGATGATTCAGCTGCTGGACAAACAAGGAATTAACACAATAATATTAAGCAAGAAATATCACCATGAGCTCCTACATCTTTGCCCTCTTCCCTTCCTCCCTTTGTGTAAGGCTGTATTGAAAAACAGACCTCGGCTGGTGTTTTAGAGAGGAATGTTTGACCTGGTGAGATGGATAGCTTGGGGCTAGCGTTGGGACTGTCCTTTGGCCAAGGCGCAGCCGGAAAGGAGGCATCAGAGCCCCCTCGGCTGTGCTGGGAGCTCATGAGTTGCCAGAAGTCCTGCCCGCCTCCAGCTTTTTGTCATGCCTGGCCAGACAGAGTTTACTGTGTGTAGCTGTAGCAGTGTTTTGGGGACAGCTTGAGGAATTGTCCACATCTACTCTTTGCCTGCTCTGAGAGCCGAAGCAAACTGCTGGAGGCATGGGCAGGGGGGCAGGTCAGGATGGTCAGGTGTGCCACAGTGTCACCTCATCCCAGTGGGGAGAAAGCCTTCCCGAGCCTGGGGGAAAGTCCTGCAGGACACGGGTCCTCTGCCTGCCCAACCTTCACCTCTTCACAAGCAGTGGTTGAAATCTGCTCAAGGCTGAAACAGTGTTAGTGGGAAGCTGAGGAACATGCCAATGCACTGTCCCTTTGCTGGCTTTCACAATCCTTGTACACCAGGGATCCGTACTGCTCTTCAAATTGAGCTGACCCTGAAAAAATGCTTTGGCTGATAAATAAAGTGAAGAGTATCTTGACCTATCTGCTTAGAAAAAAGGCAAAAGGGGGACATCTGGCGTTACAGCACTTTCCCACTTAGTTCTCAGTCCTAACAAGTAAATGATTGACAAAGTACCCAAAGATTGTCGTGTAATCCAGCATGCCACAGGATCTGCTTTTCATCTGAATTATGAAACGGCCACCCAAGGGAGAGAAATTTTATTGAGGGAGCAGCCTAAGATGGGGATCACACTAACACAGATTAGGGAGCCCCTTCAGCATCATTCAGGTCCAATGCAGAACACCTGCACTGGTCCTTCCTCATTCAGCTGACACTTATTAAGTTTTTAAAATATGTGTATACTGCCCCAGATCAGAGAAATGCGCAGGATATCCATACAAACATAAGCCATAGAAAAATGGTCTCCAAAAAATCAAGCTATTTCTCCTACCAACCAGGCTGGTAAAAGGAGAAGAGGATTGCTGTTGTCATCCAATTAAAAATGGCTAGGCAGCACTCAGATGCAACGCTGTGCTGGATATGATCTGTATTTGCACAGATAAGCCCACCATGTCAGTCAAGAGTGTGATGTTGGGCACTTGAGGGACATGCATTGCCCTCACAGTTGGAAGGAAATTATTTGTGACCATAGTTGTCCTTCACTATTGATTAGTATTATTTAATGCTCCTATTTCAATGATGCCCTGAAGCTTTGATTAAGAACTGGCAATGAACTAGAGGGCAGTCAAACTGCTCTTGCTGTTACTGCAGTTGTACCACGTCACCTTTCCCTTGAACACCCTCCTTCTGCAGGTCTTCCTTTGCTTTCCCTAGTCAGCATGCAGCTTTGTCAGCAGCTTGCCCTCTGAGCAGTGACACGTACTTGTTGGGGATTTATCCATCGCCTCTTAGCTATCAGTCACAGCATTTAATTTTTATTTGCCTCTGGTTTTGGAGATGCAAAATGCTGGGTGGTTAGTGGGGGCTATTGCTGTTATCATTTGATTTCAGATGCAAGTTTGTGTTCCTGGCACCCAGTTGTGGTTCTGGCAGTCCTGGTAGGTGACCCTTTGCAAGTCACTTTCCTATCAGCTTCTTCAGTCATACACTGACTGGTACGGGTGGCATAAAGTAGATGTGGAAAATAATATTTTTCTTTATCTGGAACTTCACAAATATTAAAAACTGCAATATATTCTTTACGTTTTACTCTTGTTTTGTAATACCATTAACAACAGATATATATGTTATATATCTCGGGACTTAATACATTGCTTTGTTTAATTATCCTTGTCACATTCACTTTGTTTATTATGTTTTGTATTTTTCCTGTACATTTGCTCTTCCCAGCCACTAATCTTGAGGTGAAATGTCTCAAACCTTGACGCCTACACTTTACCCAGTAAGTGCCCTGGTAGAATGTGGGTAGCAATAATCCAAGTGACCTGATGCAATTTCCATCACATAAAACTTTGCTTAATCCAGTCAGTAAAAAACCCTAACAAAACTCATACAATTAATCAGAAGGTATTTTAAAAGAAGAAAAGCTTGATACAGCTTACCTGAGCTTGACCACCTGAATGAGAGTGTCACTGGGTCTTTTCCTCATGGAGAGTTATCAGGCAATTGCTCTTCTTCAGATGTAAAGAAATTGAAAAACTATTATTAGTCAGTTGCTCATCTGGACTTCAGGACTGGCAAAATTGGCAGTGTAATTTGCCTCAGTCAAGAAATCAAAGACAGATTCAGTTCCTCCCAGAGCACTCCCTGGTTCATCTCCTAACTGAAGCTGTTAGTCTTTGTCCTTCACAGCCTGTTGTTGAATTAAAGCAGGATGCGAGAAATACAACAATACCTGTGTCATATCAACTGGAACATTATTCTGGTGCAGCCCTCTGGTCTTCACACTTAAATATCTGAAAGGATTGATGTTTCTACCACTAAAGATAAATATGTGATATTTAGTGTCCCTAGGGAGGCACAGGTCATCTGTAACAAGTGGCATTAAAAATCTGAAGAAAGCGAAGCTGTTACAGAAGTATTTAAATTAAGGAAGGCGTGAAATATGATGGGGAAGTACAGGGTAAAGAGTTTGAACTGGAAAACGAAAAAGGAGATTTGGGCTATCAATTTTAAAGTCTTCATTTATCATAAGAATGAATCAACTGGGGGGTTATTAGTGTTCACTCACTCCCATCAAAAATAACTCTTGCACAGAGGCCCGCTTGATTTGTAAAAATGGTTTGTTTAATTTACAAGGCATTTGTGAAGCGTATGATCACTATGGAATTATACTGCTTACAAACACCACCTATTGAGGAAACTAAGTGTTAATACTTCCTAATTTCACACAGAGAAATGGAGAATGAGGAGACTAGTCTCAGACTGGAGACCGAAAACTGATAATTTCTGCTTCCTGATCCTTTTTCTGCAGGCATTAGCCCATGGAATGAAGATGTCCTTTCCTCTACAGAAAACATACGATGCAAAAAGAGTTCCAGAGAACTCGTTGATGACAGCTCAAAGAAAAAATATACAGATGCTGTAAGCAGTAAGTAGTTACACATCTAATATTTTCCGTATTTTGCTTTGCTTCCATACTTTGCTTAGCTTACAAATATTGATCCAATCCCATGAATGTAAGTAATGTTTCGATATGCTGTGTTGTCTATTGTTAATTTTTTGACTCATGAGAAAAGTTTGGGATCTTGGCAACTCAGGAGTTTTTCCTCTCATGTAGTATGTTAAGGCTAACTAAATTGTTGAAAACATTTTTGAAAGTCAAGAAGTCAAATAAGTCAAACAGTTAATTGAATTATGCAGGTTAAGGGTCTGCTTCTCCTTTGCCTCGCGCCTCAGTTAGCAATTTACAACTGCTATGAGTTCATGAATAGCTCTGATCCAATATTTAGATGTCGACTTTGTTCTGCTATAAGTGATTGTTCAGAGTGAAAAATCTGGTTTTCTGTGTTGTCCCAGCATTGCTAGGATGGGTGCTGTGCGGTCCTTCTCCCCCAGTAACAATTCAGTGTCATACTTAGAGTGACCAGTTTAGCTGAGTACATTCTAATCAAAGTTAGCATAAAAAATAACGATATCTTAAATTAGATGTCCATGACTTTTTTTTTTTTTTTTTTTTGATGGTAAATGTTGGAACAAATAGTATCCCATATTGGTTCTGTAATTAAGATATGCATATGTTGGCTCCAAAGATCCCTAATTACATCTGCTTTAGGGATGCTGTTACAGTGAAGATAATTGTATACAGTTGCTGCAGAGACAGTAGAGGAGCTGAATATGAAGTATAGGGAAAGCTTAGAATAGTAGCTTTGGACCACCATTTATCTTGAGAATTCTTATCTGCAGATATTGCTACAAGCATGCATTGTCCTACACGCTTTATTAAAAAATGATAGATATTTATATTTTGGATGTAGCTTTGCAACTACGGGCTTCCTCTTCTTGATTAAATCAATGACAAAACTGCCAGAGATTTTAATGCTGCAGTCTCAAGTCCCCTAATAATAGATGCTGCTCCTGCCAAAAATGGCTTTCATTATGTAGTTTCTTTCATCCAGAGATTCCTGAAACTTCCCAGACTTCGTGAGCCAAGTTCAGCACCACAAGCAATTCATGGAGCTAAGCGTACAACTTTGTCAAAAATGCTAGGTGGGTACATCAAATGCAAGGTTCAAGCCTCCCACGGAAATTCTTCCTTTCTGCTGATAAGTCAGAAAAAAAAAAGGACCAAGAAGCACACGGTATGGGGATAAAAAGGCACGATGCCATGGAGCTTCAAGCTGCAATATACTAGCGGCTTACAGCAGATTGCCCAAAAAGAGCAGTGGTGAACTGGAGTAGAGGTACGAAGACAAAATGGCCGCAGCCTGCCAGAGACTAAACAAGTAATCTGTGGATGGATGCTGTCTGGTGAGGTAGGCAGTGTTTGAAGTGATGCTTCCCATCTGGGCACTGGCAACCTTGCGAACAGCAAGAGTTAAAAATTATCAATCCGAAGACAAGTCAAAATACACTCTCTGTCTATAAATCAAAGAGTACGGCTTCAAACTCGGCCAAATCAGGCTGCTCCCTTATCCCCCACAACCACCATCGTAGTTACAGCAGCTGATTTCCCTCACACCCACCTCAGAGATTTCTGGGGGTTTTGGCCAGGTTTGCGTCCCCATATGATTCAGCCTACTTTTACTTATGTTTAGCGCATTGTGTAATAAGCAAAGCTTACATAAGATAGGGACTGTGGCTCCAGCTTCAAAAACCTTCCTCAAAAATAGGAGATCAGAAGCAGGATAGCAACTCATGTAGTTTCTTTCTTAAGCACAGACACAGAATTAACAGTCTTTGGGCTACATGCTCAGCTCTTTCAGATCTGCATAGAATCATTAATTCCTACTCAACTGAGCTAATTTACACCTTGCTGAAGGTCTGGTTCTCATCAATAAGTGTGCCAGTGTTGAAACCTTGACAGTAACTCGTCGAAAAGAACTGGGATGAAATTTTGATGCAGTAAATTGAGGGGGAAATTTCTCACCACCAACAGATAAGACCTTACCTTACCCCAAACCAACCAGCTATTCAAAGTAAAAAAAACCAGACTCTGTTGCTGATCTGAAGCTGTTCCCACCAGAACAGCCAGCAGTCCCTGCTCCAACGCATTTTATCTGGAAAAGGTAAAAGCACCAGTTCCTCACAAGATTATGTTTGATTGACTCATTGAACTGATACAAACTGGAATCAGTGAGCTACAGCTGCATGAAAAATTTTTACGTGGTCCAGACCATAATAAAATTAACTGTATTACTCTAGTATCTTAACAGCCAGGGATTTGGGTTTCCTCGTAATAGGTACTGCAAAAATATAGAGTAGGAAAGTTTATGCAGAAGCGAATATCATCCACATGATATCTACTAGCCTGAATGATGTGATGTTTTCTAAAGGTTAAATTAATTCCACTGGCATCTTTTGGAGTGAGATTGCTTCTAAAGAAAATATATTTTCAGTTGTTTGGTAAGTCTGTGATCACTGTTACATTGATGTAGATCCAGTATTGTGCTGCTGAAGTTAATAGAGCTATTGCAAAGTTATGCAGTAGTGGAGATCAGTTTTCGGTCTTGTATCTTAAAACACCTGACTTCTCATAATTCTAGTGTTTTCCACTTTATGCAGAATAAAATAATAAAAGTATTGCTAGTAATGAAGGAGTTAAAAAATACGGCTCCAAAAAGGGCTGAGCCACAACCCAGGCAGTTTCTGTATTTAAGGATTTATTTTTTCAGTGTCTCTGCACCTTCAAGTTTTTTGTCGTTTTCTTCTTTTTTTTCCTTTTTTTTCTTTTACAATTTAATCTTTCACATAATGGGACAGACACAAAGCCTTGGTTGGAAATCTCCCCCTAGCCTGTTGCAATATTTATAAAGCTGTGCTTTTTAAACATGCTGCAAGATGGGTTTAGTAAAACAAAAGGCATTATAATTTATTGTTCCAAGATTATTGATTCAATAAATTAACAATAATTTCCATGGAGGGTAGGAGCCCTGGCACTATAAAAGTTTATTTATCTGCACTTTAACTAGCATTGATTAGAGTATTCAAATTGTCCCAGTGCTATATAATTGCTCTTTATAGGTGGAATGCCCTCTGCTGTGCAGGAGACAGTAAAATAAACATTCAGCCAGAAGTGACAATGGCTCTTTTAAAAGCCAGGATTTTTATTTTTTTTTTTTTAGGAGGGAAGAAAGAGTTTGTGTAATGCTTTAAAAACACAGCCAGCTTTGGACAAACTACCTTGTAGCATTGCAAGGACAGGCAAGCAAAAGATTGTTAGTGTTATTGTTCTGAGAGGCACAAAACATAAATATGGTTGTTATATCTTTATATTTAACTACATCCAAATAAGAAAGCCTTTTTCTGTTGTTGTTTTAAAGTGCCATTCCACACTGCACTGAAGTGCCAGGTGGAAATTTTTTTTTGCACATGCTTTTCCCTTTCTCCCTTTTGTTTCTGAAGTGCCCACTGAACCTGTTCAAGGTAACTATGAAGCTATTGTAGAAATGTTAATAATTCAAGCAAAACAAGCCATACTTCCAGATCCACATTCACCATGCAGGGTTGCTCAGAAAGGAACATTTTGCCACCGTGGAGAACAATAGCTGATTTAGTTCACAAGCAACTGTATTCCCCTTACTTAGAACACTTAGGATAGTTGAATTTTTTAGATATAGTTATGATAGGTCTATCTTCTGATGCATACGATAGCACTGCTTTTATTTTACAACTCTGTTGATGAAAAAGATTAACGGTACCTTTTCTCTCTTCTGGTTTTAATAAAACATCCAACTGCTAGAAATGTCACTTAGAACCATGAGTTTACAATAATTAAAACAAATTATGCATCTTAGTAACCCAAGGTGGATGATTAATGCAGGCTTTAAATGATTGTTTGTGTTAAATTGTTTCTCCAAATGCAATTCAGGAATTTGAAGTTGTCAGATTAACTGCTGTATTTACTGGTCTGTTTGATTAGGTGAGCATAGTTTTATATTCCCTCTTGGAGACCTAAATAGCAACCATTTCCTACCAAAACAGCACACAAAACAAAGGCCCCATTCAGAGGACTATTCAGAGTGGGCAACGGTCTATAGCCCTTTGTATCCTGAAACAACATGGTTACTGAAGTGCCTCTAAAAGGTACAACAAAATTTTAAAAGAAAATAATAATGGCCATTATAATAATAGTTGGAATATTATGTTTTTGTCTAAAGGTAAATAAATTCTATCATCAATTAAAGGATTAATTTTGTTATTGAACTTAAAGACAACTCTCCGAAGCCTTTATGATTAATACTGCAAAATTGGGTTTAATGAATGCTGTTAAAAGGATGGCTAATATTCATTTGAAACTGTAACCCATGCTGCCAGAGTTTGTCCACTCTGTACTCTGTTCATGAACATTCATGGAGCTGAATTTTAATAAGCATGCATAGGAAATGAATTCTAGGCTTGGACATGTGATTATTTTTTTTTTCAACCAAAGTGAATTTTAATTTCTTCTTCTTTGGGCCTTTTGGTCATTGGACCCAATCAGGGCATGGAAATAATGTCATGTGTCATCTTTCTCTTTTTCCAGTCAACAAGTGCATAATGAGCACAGCTTGAACTTTGATCATCACAGTTCAAATATCAAGGCAAATGACGTGTTTACAGTAGATTTTGACAATAATTGTGTAGTGCCTTTCTATGTCCAGATTAGATACTAAGCATTTTTCTCTCAGTGTGATAAGTTTTTTACATACACACTTTTCAAAAGCAGCTGGCTAGCAGCTTTGCTGAGACAGTGGAAAAACACTAAGGAATAATAAATATTATTAATAACATCTTGGTATTTCTGGGCAAAGCCAACCTGATTGCCACATCATTCCTGAGAAGGGAGGGAAACTGGAGGACACAACATCCTTCATCTTCTCTTGATGCAGCTTCTTTTTGAAGGATGACTTATGGTAGTTCCTTTTGTTCAGAAGTTCCTTTTGAAGGATGGCTTATGGTAGGATCAATGACAAACAGCAGTGGAGGTGGGAGGGCTCTGCCTTTCAGCATGTCTTGCTAATAGTCAGTAGTGTGGCTGGAGGAAAGCCAGCTATGTATGGAAAGACCGTGGTAGGGGCACACTTACATGTAGTCCCGCTTGATTGCTTTAAGAACTGAAAGGGCCAAACTGTGGGGCTCAGTGCTGGCTCTACACTATGCAGAGAGGACAGAGAGATCAGGATTTTTGGCAGAGGGCACATGGTTTCACCAGAGCAGGAAGTTTCTGAGTAAGAAAGTGTTGCAAGCTGAGAGAGTAATTTTGAGAAATACCACTTTCTTGCTCCCTTTTTATACTCTTTCACAGGCATCCACTTATGGCCACAGGAGACTGGATAGTGAGCCAGAATGTCTGATCCACTGCATATATTGCTCATATTTTCTTGGGATTACCCTTTCTAGAGAAATGTGGTTCCTTTCTCATTCGTGTAGACACAGGTGGAGTAAAGCAACATGCGTAACATGGGATTTAGAGAGATCAGAAAATATCGACCTTCACAATTACTTCTTTTGCTGGTTTGGGGGAGTCAAACATCATATGGGATGAATGCCAGTGAAATTCAGAGAGGTTGTTATGGTTTTCCAGCTCAGGAAGATATAAAGTCTTCAGCAGCACCGAATCCAAAGCATCCTTGGTTAGAAGACTTGGTTCTTGTTTTTTCCTCATCCTCATGGAGACATACATGATGGTTTGACTGGTTAGCAGGAAAAATGTACCTCTGGGAAGTTTTTGTGGCTCTGTGCTCTGGATTGCTAAAACCATATTAAAACAACACTAGAAAAATCTATGAATGTGTTCCCAGCTATGAGGACATAGGTATCTATCTTCTCCATAGATATTTGAGTTCTAGAGCTAGAGATCTGCTGGAGATCCCCTTGTGGTCTCCCTTCTAGGATCCCAGGTGAACTCTGATGGATGGCTGCTAAAAATGGGCATACTACTTCCTAACTTCCTCCCAGCTGTTAGCAGTAAAGGGGACATAGCTGGGATGCTGGCTGCATCATTATATCAGGAGTGAGACAAGGATGGTGTAACCAGGGGTAGCTGTAAGAGTTGGGAAACTGCTTGTTGGACAACATCCACAGGGTTCTCTAAGATGTTCTGGGTCCTGGAGGAAATGAGGCACTCAAAGAGAAACTCTTGCACTGAAATCAATAATGTGATTTGACTCAGTGCTGCTGTAACCATCTCGAGGACTAGATGGCTAATGGCAAAGGTGTAAGCAAAGGGAGAAGCCTTCTTCATCAACTAGGAATGTTAGAGCCCTGGAGAAAAAAACAGGAAATCTATTCATAAAATTTATTAAAATTCAATTAGGAATTTATAGCTCATAAGGGTTTGTATTCCTAATGAAGAGATGAGTACATTTCAGTTAGTGGTGAACTATTTCTCCTCCTTTTCTGCAGTGCTCAGGGGAAGCCACTTGTACCAGCCGCATACAGAAAAGCAGCCTGCAAAGCCGGACTGTGATTTTGGTTTGACAGAAATATGGATCAGAGAAAACCGCTCTGGTGATATTTTCTGCTATTTACACTTAAGTTTCAAGTAAAATACTTCAGCTCAGGTGTGTTGCAAGAAGTGCTTCAAGCTGAGCAGCTCGATATCGGTTTCCAGGAAAACCTGGGTTTGTCCCTGGAGTTGGCCTGTTGGGTGCTCTAGGGATCAGATCCTTGCCATACACCTGCTCTCTCTCTGCCAAGGCTTGCAAAGTCTGCCTGAGCTTGTCTTTAAAGATGACCCTCACCCACTTTTTTTAACTTGGCAGTATACTGATTAGTACACTTGCTCCCCCTTCCTTCTGGCTGCCAGCGAAAATGCCCCTTTCCTCGACTGATCATTACATATAAAACATGATCCATGTCTGGGGACCACATCCTAACTCTCCTCTTGCTTCAGGAACTGCCCAGTCACAAAGCTTCAACTTCCTGAAAACGCTTTTTCTATACCAAAACAAAACAAACCCAGCAACACTGAAGGCACTCAACTTCTGAAGGCTGTTGCATAAGAGGAGCCACCTCAGAATAAAGCACTCAAATATAGTGTTCAAAGACTAAAGGAATGACTCTGCAAAATGAAGCAGAAATTGCACACCTGAAGTGTATTACACTGTTTTGATTGTATTAGCTGATTTTTATTTTATATTGAAGCATCCAAAGATGACATAAGGTCATCTGATAGGAAAAAAAAAAAACAACCTAAAGAGATACGTGTTATATATCACAGTTTTTCAGTTTTCCAGTGGACATCCAATTCTTCCACGCTACCACACAACTCTGACAGGACTAAATGCCACAAAAGATGTCAGTCTCTGGGTCACAGATGACATGTATCTTTTCAGTATTAGAGTTTGAGCCTGAATGTTCAGTGGGACCCACTGAAGTCAGGCGCTCAGCTTCTGCTGCTGACTGTCATCGTACTTTGGAAGCTAATTTCCTTTGAAAATCCCAGCACAAAGGAACATCAAAGAGCAATGACTGCACATCATATTATTGTGAAATGAAAGGAGGAGGGAATATATAGTGAAGGGTGGGGGTTTTTTTCCTGCAAGGCTCCATTAGCAGTAGAAAATGTAGGGAAAAGTGGAGACTAGTAGAGGTAGCCTCAAAATATTTGTGGCTAAAATACTTAAAATCTTTGTGTTTCAACAAAGTTCAGGCTCTCTTTAAGGAAAGAGCATGCTATTAAAAATGGTGACTAGCAAAAGTTCAGTCTTCTAACATAGAAATATCAACAGAAATCTTTTGGCTAGCTAAAGATGTACAATTGTCTTAAGGTAGGAGCAGGAGACTGAGTTGTTTCTAGCATTAAAATAGAAGAGGTGATGTCTTTCTCTGAAGAAGTTATCTGTGCTGTTAACTAGAAGAGAAATTCCTACAACTGGATATTGTGCCCCTTGAAAGGATGATAAGTTAAGGCAGTTTATTTGTCCCGCTCACTGTTTCACTGTGTCGGTGACAGGGCATTGAGGGGACCTGCCCAGACTCCTCCCAACAGCAGGGCTGGTCTCCAGCTCCCCACAGCCCTGCCCTGCCTGGCCATTGGTCTGTGCCATGCTGGAACACGTTATTGCTGGTAGCCACATACAGCAAAGAAATAACTCAGCTACTAGTATATGAGCTGCTTTTTTGCAGGGACTGCTCTTTTTTTTTTTTTTTTTTTTTCCCCAGGGCTTCTATAGTAAAAAAATATATTGTTGAGATTTATAAAAAGGATTATTTCCATTGTCTTTAGTCTTCTTCCACTGCCTGCAGTGACAGATTTTTTTTTTTCCCTTCCATTTTCATGGGATCAAAGGCAGGTCAGTATTGAGCACTTCAAGATCTTGTCCAATATTGTTGTAAGTTGAAAGCATTTGATACAGAAAGCACAAGGGGTCTGTTTGCACTGAAGAGTATTGCCCCCAACATGAATCTTACTGACACAAAAAACTCCTTAACTATTAATATGAGTTGTCTGGCTTGTTGTGGAAAAGGGGGAATTCGCTGTAGTTCACAGACCTCATCTGTTGCTAACCCTGCAGTAACTCAAGTACTATTTTTCAGCGTGGCTATTCTCACCAAAGCTTCCCTAGATCTCGACATGAGTAGGCAAGTTGAGCTAATTCTGTACCAAATAATGTCTAGCATGAGATGGCTTTACTGAATTACTTTACAGCACAACATGCTGAATTATAGCTCATGTTGCAAGAACCAAGGCTTATGCGCATTTACTTAAAATTCTGGAGCAAGAAGACTGCTCTACACAGAACTGTATTAGAGTTTGAAAGGCACTTAGAATTACCTTGAATAAAGAAGTGGTATCTGTAATTGGTGACCTAATGCTAAGAGGGGCAGGGTTTGCATGGCTACTGGAATTTTTGTAGATAACTATAAGCAATGACTGTTGACTGGATTAACATGCTGCCTTGCCTTCTGCTGATCTGTTACTCATGACCAAAAATGGTTTGCAATTGTGGAATTCTTGCACTATGTACAGTCCTCCAGCTCAGATGGATTAGATTCACCGGTAACTATTGAATCAGTTGGTTAATGAGTCTGTGAGATCTGGCATTGGCATCCCTTAGTTCACAGCAGTCAGTAATATATAGACTCTGTGTGTATACATGCCGAAGCCTAATTTGCAACCCTATTTAGAGTGGAAAAAAATGCCACACTTAAAAAAAAAAAAAAAGTGCACACAGGGTTCTTTTCACAGTGGACAGAGAATACCGTTAAACAGAGGAAGCACAATATCCCTTTTCATAGCAAGAGATCAAATGTCTGCAGAAGAGTTTAATTTATACTTCTTCATGTGCCAGAGCTGTGTCTGAGACATTGCAGCATTTCAGTACTTTCAATCAGGTCATAGTTTCCAGCACAGATGACTTCATCCCTTTTAAAATAGAACGAATAGAATAAATGGAATTCCACATAATCATGGTAGGAGCTGGGATTATAGGAAATTAAAACACATATTTAAAAGCCGAGGTCTGTGCGGTAAATAATTGTGACACAGAGTTTGGAAAGTAGTGTTTAGTCTCTTCTTGGTAGTTAATGGGAAACGAGGGTCTTTAGCTCTGCAGCTTTCTCTAGCCCAGGGGTGTGGGTGTATCCTAGAGGAGGATGATGAGAGTGATGGTGGATAATGTGCAGCGTCACATTTAATGAAGTTGCTACCGTTCCAGAAGAAATATTAAAATAACATCACTTGACTCAGACGCAACCTAGACCAAGGCTGGCTGATGGGAATTGGGCATGGGCTTTATAGTCTGTGCACCATCATGCAGTTTTGATTGCTTTCCCCAGTTTGGTCCTATGTTCCCTAGCTGCCACAGAATATTTCACATCTCCCAGCCACGGCTCTGCGTTGGCAGTCGGAGAAAAGGTGTTGATGAATTCTGTCTCAAATTTCTGCATGTCTGAAGAAAGCCCTTATAAAATACCAGCATATATTATACTGATATCCCCCAAACAGAGAAGTAGCTCACTGCAACCTGGAATGCTTTGAACTAGTACTGTAAGAGAAGTGCTTGTGGTATTTATTACGGCAGGAGAAAATGAAACTAGAAACATGTTGTTCCTTAATTACAGTATTTGCCCAACACTGCCCTCATTGTGATCTATTTTTGGCATTAAAAAAAAAAAAAGGCGACCTATCAATAACTTATTTGTGACATGACGAAATTCCACCTCACATCAGAGCTATTTCATTAGGCAATATAGAAGCATGCAGTGAAGACAGCCCTTGCCCCCAAAGGACTGTTTTGTCTACATAAATGAATGAGAGACTTAGACATTTCATGTGCTAGCTCAAGTCACAGAAGAATTCAGTAGCAAAGCTGGGAATCGAATTCTGTTTTCCCAAGTCACAATCCTGTGTCGCTAAAGATAAGCTCACTCAGGTGGTGTGTTTTATCTATATGTATATATGCGTGAATACAATCACGTTTGTCTACTACAGGCTGGACTGTGGGTCTGTAACTTGCATATTTGGTTTGGGGTTTTTTTTGTTTGGTTGGGTTTTTTTTGCATCATGTCTAACTATGGTAAAGATTTAACTGACAGGCTAATTCTGTTTGGGAAGGTTTCTGTTTAAAAGCAAGTAAAACTCTGGAAGAGAAGGCAAATTCATCACTGGTGAGTTGGCTGAATCCAGTCACATGCTGTATAATATAACTTATCCTTAGGAATTCATGCCTCCATTGGGTCTGCCTACCAGATAAGCTACACCGAGATGAAAGTGAGTTGCATCAGATTCTGGTGCCCAGAGCACACAGTTCAGGCTCTGTTTCTCCTTTGTTCAACTGGAAGCTATATAAGAAACAGCATTCTCTCTCTCAGCAAAAGAAGTTAATCAAGGGGGAGATACACAGGTAAAAGTTTTATGCATGGTGCTCTGTTAATATTTCTGAACATTTCAAAGGTGTGTTTGAAAGTTACTTGCGTTGACTCGGCTTCTTTAAAAGTTTAACCTGGACTGCTTTAATCTCAGAAAACAGAACTCTATTGCTTGATTTTGGTAAATGCAGTCTCCTACTGACATCAAAGATTGTAGCAACTGCAAGGCACTAGTCTGCCTTTCTAGTTCCAAGTCACTCAAAAAACTTTTAATGTATTCTTGTAGGTGTAACCATGTGTCATAAATATACCCGCCAACAAGAGATAAACCCTAACTTGAAAACAACTGTTAATCGATTACTGCAGAAAACCTGACAAATTCAAAGTGAATAATGTTAAAAGGTGTTAATTTGTGGAAAGTCTAAATTAAGTCTATATTGAATTAAGTCTATATGGGACTTTGGATGTGTAAGGTAAACTGTGGGCCATGTGCCTCACATAAATCAGCATCATTCCACTGGCAGCCAGGAGAGCTCTGCTGTGCTCCAGCTGAGAAAGCGGCCCATGACTCTGAACACATGGTGATCATCTTCGGTTTTTCCTTTGGTTTCATTTATTTGAGGAGGGAGGTGAAAGATTCTAATGGGGATTTGCTAGACTATTACCCAAGTCCGTAAATGTTTTTCCATTTCTGCATGAATGTTGCTGCTACTTAGTGATGCAAACCAAGTAGCACGGTGTTTGATGCTTGCACCAAGCTCTAGACCCCCAAGCCTCGGGGACCCTGGCATTGATGCTAGGAGATGATACAATCCGCAGTAAAATGATAGCAATCAGGCAGCAGATGGTAGCCAACACTGGCAATCAAGAGGGGCAGCACTGGCATCTCTAAACGTTGTCCTGGCTTGCTAAATGGCCCCTCTTACCATGAAAAAATTCAGGCACACAAAAAAAAACTTCTCTTCAGATCTAGGCAGAACGTTTGCAGTGGAACATCTTACCAGCTCTGTATATTTAGCTCCAGAAGAAACAAATTCACAAATCTGTCAAAAAAAAATTGGAATTTTGAATTTCAAAAAAATGTTTTGACTTTTTTTATTTGAAGTGCTTTGCTTTGTTATCTTAAATTTTACTTACATTCATAATTTTAAAAATAATCACCTCAACAAAACGAAGGAAGGGTTCATTCAGGTAGACTAAAATTAGAGAAAAAAATAGAATGTAAAATTAGAGGGAAAAA
The DNA here is from genome assembly GCA_025774025.1 of Xenus cinereus. Lineage (NCBI taxonomy): Eukaryota > Metazoa > Chordata > Aves > Charadriiformes > Scolopacidae > Xenus > Xenus cinereus. Next base: position 71,144,523 of record JAOXJK010000001.1, read on the forward strand.
ATTGCATTTGGTTTGGTCAGCAAAGTGAAAGATCACTTTAGTCATAAACTTCACTGCTTGTTTTCCTTTGCTCCATCCTTCTCTGTGTGGTTTTGTAATGTGTAAGGGAACATTTAATGAGGAACAAATTCGGATGAAAGGCCATTACAGTATTTGTTGAGATGGATACCAGACGATATCTGACTCTACCGTACTGGCAATCTCATGGGAATGTGGACAGTCAGGTGAACCATACCCTTGCCTTTGTGGTAGAATTGATGTAGGGAAAGGCAAAGGAGGGAAAAAATAAGGGAAAGTCAGAACCAAGTTGTTTGTATATATGTAGAGGTATGTGTATTTTTTTTTTTTTTTTAGTACTTCAAGCTAGAATTGGAAACTCTCCTTTTATCTAAGCCTGGTTTTGGATTATACTTGCAAAGCTTTATGGCCTGAGTAGAGAAGAAGAGAAGGTAGAGTTATCATCGTGGATCACAGCAGCCATTGAAGTTAAGGCTGGGTATGCAATTGAGCTTGCTATAAATGTCAACTAACTGAAGTTCCCCCACTGACTTCCAGGGGCTGTGAAGTGATAACGAAACCAAACAAGCTTAAATATCCTTAACCAACCTTTTTTCCCCCATCACTGAGAGTGGGACCAAGTCTTGGTTTCTCTGGAACTGCAGAGCTCTAATGGATGGTGGGGTGAGGCTGACGGCAGACTGTGCTGGAAAAAGGTGGCTTTATGGCCATGTGCTGGGCTTGGTCCTACAGCCCAGAAGCTGCTCAACCTTAGAGGAGGGCTGGTGGCACCATCCTGCTAGGGGAGGTGTAGGCAATCTAGGACTGCCACTGCAGTTGGCTCACACTGAAGTGAGAGAGAGGGAAGCTGCCCCAGGCAAGGAGGAACTTGCTCATCCTTGTTGATTTCCCACCCACTCAGTTCCGTGGCACGAGGTGGGACCTGGAGCTGGCCGGGAAACCTTTTGAGAAACTGATGTATTTTGAAACTTGGTCAGGTTCTTCTGAGTGTAAATAGTTGCACTGCTTTAATTTTAGCCTTGGTGAAGGTTTAGTTGGCATTTAGATTAGTGATGTAAAGAAAAGTGGAGGACAGGCATGAAAAGCCCCTGCCTTGAGCACTTCCAACACTATTTATGCAGCTTTAGCTTGCTCTGTGTAGATGGGGGCATAAACTGGAGCGGCATAAAGCACCTCCATACCAAAGCACTTGTACTTTCTGTAAGGGTTGTGGTCGTTTCTGGGGTGGGAGAAAACTACTTATTTTGCAGCTGAAATTACTTCACAGTTACACGAACTACTGAGGCAGCCATGGTGGTACGCCGGCAGTACCCGTCCCTTTCCTAGTTAGTTGTTTTCTCAAATAACAACAAACAAAACAGCCCAGCCCCAGTCATCCTGCACTTTTCATTTTGATATTATTTGCCTAGTTTTCAGCCTTGCTGGCTACGGGCATTTTCTTCCCAACGGGGCCTGAATTTGTTATATGAGGGGAAAATATCTACTTCTGCAACCGTTAGCTGATCTCAAGGTGCATTGCAAATTAAAGCTTTGTAACCCGGGATCTATTTGAGGCCATTGTACTGGATCTTGCTTTGTCTATACTGACGTCAGTGAGACTTTTTTCACCATCCTTGTACGATCGGGACTCAGTGTCACAAACAGTAAATTTCCTTTTCACGAGCTGGTGTGAAAGACAAGGTGCGTGCAATGTGGCCGAGTTAATTGTGCGGGGAGAAACGTGGGGCGATTATCGATTGAACCGAAGCCAGGGACTCAGCCCCTTAACTTTTCAAATCTCTGACTCCCTGATGTTGCCTCTCCCTCTGTCGCACTGCATTAACTCACACAGCGTATAGCTGGAACGTTCCACAGTTACTTACAAAAAAGGATCTGTGTGGGAAGGTGAAGGAGGATGGTGGGGGCGACAGGCAATTCATGGGGAGGAAAAAAAAGGAGCTGGAAAAATCAAGAAATAGAACGAACATAAGGGGGAACTGCATCTTTCCCTATATTTGAGTGGGATACTCTTGGCATTTCTGCCACTATGAAGTGCCGCGTGAAGTTATTTATTGCTTCACCTCTTATTCAAATAATTTAAGATGGCATTTCAGAGTAGCCGAGTGTTTCGTTATCCTGTCCTTAATTACGCATTGCTCCATCAAAAAACAGTGGTGAAATGAGTCCATTTAACTCCCTTGCAATGCTGTCTGAGAGTCCTGAAATATTCTGGAATGTGGATGGCATAATTTTTTTTATAATCGGCATCTGCAAATGTGGTCATTCAAAAACCCCTTGGCCAATTTGCCTCAGACTTTGTTTTTTCAACAGGGGCTGTAAAAACTGAAGGAAACTATGTTTGAAGTTTTTAATTTTGGCCATTTTTTTAAAAAAAGTGACATTTGGAACTTACAGCAAAAGTGTTTTCCATCCTACTCTCGCAACTTAAAATGTCTAAGCAGACTTTCTTCAAACCTTCTATAATATGTTACTTTCCATTGAGACCACACATGGAAAATTTCAGTGCAGGATTTATTTCATAAAACTCACAATAACAAGAGATTAGAGTGGAATCTCAGGGTATTTAACTAAAGCGCCTGCTTTTCTGTGAAGTTATGTCCCTCTGACACACGCGCACACACACGTGCACGCACACACAGAACTACCACAACAATGCAAAAATCACCATTTGCCAACTAGCAGGGCAAGTAATTGCATTTATTTCCTGTTCAAAGCAATTGAGAGGAACCAGTGGTCCATCAGGCCCTACTGTGTGGTAAATAATGGCTAAGGAACAGACATCTAATTTTTAAAATTACGAGCGTCTGTGCATATACTCACAGAGGTGGTGTGCAGTTGCATGTGTGGTATGAGTTTGGAAGCTGTTGGTATGCACAGACAATATACCCATAGATACAGCCACGAAGGCGGGTGGTTCCCAGAAATGTGTGTATCGGGGGGATGGCTTCAGAGGGAACTGCTTTGACACCCACTGTGGATTTACATCATAGGTAGCCACTGAGAGTGGAAGTACAGCAAGGGCAACTAAGGTGATTAAGGGATTGGAGCATCTCCCTGATGAGGAAAGGCTGAGAGAGCTGGGGCTCTTTAGCCTGGAG
>JAOXJK010000001.1:71147738-71164942 GCA_025774025.1 Xenus cinereus
GAGTGATGTGCTCTGGGCACCCCTGCTTTGGCAGGGGAGTTGGACTGGATGATCTCTAGAGGTCCCTTCCAACTCTGCCAATTCTGTGATTCCATGACTGAGAATTCCTAGATTTCTCTTTGAAATCTCCTGAGCAGCAAAGAGCAAAGGATCTGCATTAGCCTGTATTTCTCCTCTATAAAATGGGTGGTTTTCTTCCTCACCAGAAGCCTGTGGGTCTTAACTAATGCCTGTAAAACATCACATGCTGGGATGGCATGTGCTGCAGAAATGCAAAAAATATAATCAGCGTTGTTGTCCAGTGGTAGAGCTTGATCCAAAACCCACCAACTTCCCCGGATCTTGGCCCAGGTCAAATAATTTGTAAGTACGACGATTGCACTGCAATACTGCCCTGCCTCTCTGGTGTTTTGATCCTCAGTTACAGAAGGGAGAAAAAGAGCAGTGGGGAGAAGAAACGCTTCAGGTTTAATGGTGAACATCTCATAGGAAAGCTTGGTATTTGGAGAGGGGCAGCCTGCTATGCAGACCTCCACTGAGACTCTTCTGGCTGGGATAAAAATCTAAGCTATATCACAAGGAACTTGTGTAGCAAAACTGACTTGAACGTAACTGTTTCGAAAGAGAGTCTTGCCAGTGAGGGAGCCAGCGCAGCACAGCACACAGGACATGGTATTTTTTGAAGTAATTCAACTAAGAGCGTTTTTCCTGAAGCCAAGAGCCAGTGGGCTACTGCCGCATCAAACCTGCAGGAGCGCCAGTCAGCGGAGCGCAGCCCCTCCGCTCTCTTTTTTACATTTCCCATCTTGTTCTCTACTTAACAGGGGCTCTAATGCTCTGTGACAGCACCTGAGAGCCAGGGCCAGCCGGGAGCCATTCTGCCCAGCTCCTCGGAGCCGCTGGCAGCCAAGGTGGCCATGGCTCCAGCAGGGCTTGCCAACCGCAGGCAGCAGCCGGCTGGCCGCAGGGCGCCCGCGCTTGCCAGGGGCAACCTCTTTGAAGTGTGGCCGCTCTTCCCGGCCCCCGTTCCCTCCCTTCTGCTAGGTGTTAACACAAACATCTCCCCGTCCAAAAGAGTTCCATTATTTATTGGGGGCTACTTTTCTGCCAGACGAGTCCCAGGCTTCAGTAGCTTTGCAGGAGCCAAGCAACTGGATCCACGTCTCCAAAGATACCATAAAAACCTGGGTAAAATGGCTATTGAGCCTGCACAGGGAGCACCTTGTGAAAGTAATCTCTTGTGAGTGTCAGAGAGCCTCGTGCCAAGAGAAACAGGGAACGAACCCTCTCTGGGAAGAGGCACTGACAGTGGCAGGTATTAGTGTGCTAATTACAATGGAAACATTTGTACGTTAATTGCAAACCACTCAGACTTACCCCCCTCCTTAGTTTGCCTTTTTTTTTTTTTGGTAAAGAAAAAAGGTGGAGGAGGGAGTTTTTTATTATTGCTGATCAGGGAGTATTACTTGCATCTCTCTCATGGCATATGTTCATACGCCTGTGGGCTCACACGCACAGCGTTCTCATTTCAAAGCTGAACAGCTCTCTTAGCTATTTTTCTTTTCCCTTCTCCAGGACTTCAAGGAGTGAGTAGGATGTAATCTCAGAGTGAGGAGGCTTGGTTCTGTGCCAGGCACCACTGACTTACCATGTTGTCCCCGAGTAAGTCACCTCACCTCTCTTCTCCTTCATCTTGCCACCTGTAAAGAAGGGAGTGTGATATTTCCCTTCCTTTGTTTAATTAACTAGCAGCGTTTTAAAAATTCATAGACTGAAAGCCTTCATGTCACTTTTTTTTTTTTTTTTAATTAAAACCTAATTGACTTCAGGGCATTGTAGAAACCTCCAGAAACATGCAGTTTGAGTCTTATCTTACATGATTACTGTAGCCTCGTTGCTTTAAATAACTTCCATCATTTTAAATGCTAGTCTGCCTGTTGCAGGGGATGGAATAAGAAGGCAGTCCTGGTCCAGCAAGGCTCATCAGAGGGACAATATTATAGAGGCCTTTGCTGAGCACTAGCAGGGAAATCCGGCTTCAGCGAGGGCTACAGGAAAGTAATTTTGCCCCACGTAACAAGAAATGGACATCTTCCCAAAGCGGGGATTGAATTTGTAGCATACTGTAAAAGAATCCAAGTCCCAGGGAACAGGTGAGGGGAAAACCATTCCCCTGTCCCCTGACCCAGCTTTCTGTTTGTTACCTGTCTTACGTTTTTTCATTTGTCTCTATATATACCACCGAAGCTTAAAAATTAGAGATGGAAAAGGGTGCCTGGGTCTCCTAAATTATTTTTTGCGCTGCTGCAAAGTTGCCTCCTACCTCATAGCTCCTGTTTTATGTCTCAGCACAAGGGGCAGAAAGGAGCAGAGAGGTGATCAAAATAAGGGCAATTGCCCACCCCAGAGACGCCCATTCACACTTTTCCTGTAAGCCCTTCTTTCAGGTAGCAGCTGGGATCTGATTCTGTGATGCCTGCTAATTTGAATATAAGCCATTTTTGTATGCAAAGGATTGCTGACACCAGCAAGTTTCACTGTAATGATTACTATGGAAACGTTTATCTATAAATATAAAATTCTTTAAAGCTTAGCCTTTTATCTTTATAGAAAAAGGCCTGTTTATGTCACTTCTAAGCTTCCAGCTTTAATGTAGACATGAGCTGTTCTCATGCCAAACAAGATAACCTCAGTGTTAGAGCTGTGTGAGCTTTGAAACATGGGAATTTGAGCTAAAACTATTATTTTTTTAATACAATATTAATAGCTGAATGAAAAATATTTTAAAATGCCTTACTGAGCCCAAAGCTCTAGTTCACTTGCAGTCTTCTTTTCTATAGGTTTTATTGAAATGTTACTTGTATGGAATAGCTCCTTTCAGCTGTCGCTCAGCCCTTAAAATCAGTGTGTGTGTGTGTGCACACTTGTGTCTATGCACAGTGGTGAGATTTGTGGAAGCAGAGCAAAACCAGAGAACTTATTTATTCATTAACCTTTTTCCTTTGGAGTGTTTTTAGATTTTGTGTTTCAAAGCCTATGTAAAAATACAATTTCTAAGTCTAGCCAGCCAAAGATGTTTTGGGCTTTTGTTTTGCTAAATGAAAAAAACGAGACATGATTTTAAGTTAATAAACTAATTTTCCTTTTCACTTTAAAAGGATGCATTAAGAAAGACGAGGAGTGGTATTTTTTCTTTGCATTTCTATCTAAGAATTTTTTAAAATTATTTTTCCTTAACCTCAACATTTACACTTCAGAAATATCTATATTAACATAGATATTTTTTTCAAATGTACACACTAATACCACAAACACCCACATTTGCAGATTCTCTAAAGCTGCTCCATTAAAGTTATTCTCAAAAAAGATGGAATCATGGAGGTTAAGTAATATATATTTAGGGTCAAAACTTAAAGTGTTCTAAAATGTTTGCAGGATCAGGTCCCCGCTGACTTTGGGAACAGAATTCATGTCATACGCAGAGTAAAATCATAGCTGATGACGATCAGAAAGTTAATTCGTTATTCATTGCCAGGGAGCAATTGATAGCAGCAACCTTGTCTACAAGGGCACAATTCATATATATATGTATTAAACTTTCTCTTTGTGTAGGTTTTGATTATTAATACTGATGATTTTTCCCTTACACTTTTGGGTGGAATGAGAAAATGGACAATTAAGTGTTTAATTTAAAATTCAGCGCTAGCCTGATGAGCTAAAACTGAGAAGTTCAGTTCAAGGATAGAGAGGGCTTTAAGTTGCCTTTTGTTCTTCCATTTCTATAGGAGCAATTGGGACATCCTTGGCATAATTTAGACACTGGGGAGAGTAATTTTTTTTAATGCTAGAATGTCTTTCCTGGATTGTTCTAGGGACTGCAGTCGCATCCACAGTGCTTCCTGAGCAGGTGTTTGAGAGGGAATCCCACGTTACAGGACCAAAGAGGCTGCAGGAGGTGAGATGTGGTCTCATCTTCCTGTTTGATTCTCCCTTTGTTCATTTCCCTTCTGCAGTTTTTCTCATCAGTGGACTGTCAGTGGAGTTCTCTGAAATCTTAAATGGAAGTGCAGCTGAAGTACAGACAAACCATCCCGGACTTCACCAGGCTGTACTTACCTCTGCCTGCCCTCTTTCTGCTCTTCCAAGTTCACTTACGGCTTCATGCTCTGAGAATAGCAGCAGTCAGAGGAGTCAATTGGGCACTGTTAGTAATTCAACAGATAGCCTGGAAATAAAAGATCTAAGAGCCAGTATTAAACCCTTAAATAGGACATGCAGTAAAAGCACAACAATATACTGTGGCTCCCATAGGGCTGAGGGAAATTCAAATAGTAAGGATCTCATATTGGATTCAGAGAGATACTCCCAAATTTAGAAGCTTATTTGAATCCAATCCCAATAATTCAGACTTGTTAGATCTGTAAAATTAGTCTGTAAATCTCACAGGAAAGGCTGTGGGGTATTTCAGCACTTTCATTTGTGCTCCTGGCAGGAGCATGAGTCTTAGTATAAAAACATAAAAATGACCATGAAAGTAACTTTTAAAGCAGTAGCAGCTTTTTATTCTCTTTCAAATCCTACAGAAAGGATTAGAGTTGTGGGAAAAGATTTAGCTTACTTTCTATTCAGTCCTAATTGGCTTGCCCAGCCTTGATATATTAAACCATACATTGTTAATGTCTTTATCATGTCTTTATTTCTTGTCCCATTTTAAGGTTCAGATCACGGTCATCAATCCTCACCAGAAAACAGTCTCCTTTCTTAAAGCTTTGCATTGTAAACACAGCAGTGATTAAACTGAGAGGACTGAGGGTAGGGGCTTACCATGATAACTGGTACTTGGAAGGAGGGATCTGGGTGAAGTTCCCTGAAGTAAAAACAAGAACGTCACTGAGAGTGACTCGCATCTATGGCATTCTGCTCAGCCTAACACTGTGGGACATTCCTCTATTCTCTTTCTCATGAGCTGTGCTCACTGCAGTTCTCCAATAGCACCATAATCTGGACAAATGTGGCAGGATCTTTGGGATGCATTTTCCACTGGATGTCTCGGTGGCATCTCACACGGAGGGCAGAGCTCCAGCAGCAGTGGGGAATTTCATGGATGTGTAGCAGAATCATAGCAGTTAAATCAACATCTTCTTCCCTTTAGTAAACTGGAAATAGACTCTTCCCAGTTATGTCCAGTGGCAGGACAAGAGGCATTGAGCACAAAATCTAGGACGGGAAATTCCACTTAAACATGAGAAAACACTTTTTTTACTGTGAAGGCGATAGAACACTAAAAAGGGGTGCCCAGAAAGGCTGTCAAGTTTCCATCCTTGAAGATATTGAAAACCTGGCTAGATATGGTCCTGAACAATGTGCTGTAGGTGACCCTGCTTGAGCCAGGGGGGCTGGGTGAGATGATCTTCCCACCTTGGCTCTTCTGTGAGTCTGTTATGGCTAACTGTTGAATGTACAGGTGAGACACTGCCTGGGAGGGACAGTTGTGTGGGGACTACAAAGAGCAATTTGCATAGCTTTGCATGTGGTCAAGGCTGCCAGACCTGATTTAAGATTGCAAGCATTCACTGTGATCCTCAGAAATACCCCTATTTTGTTTGGCCTGAGGACTGGCTAGCGTTTTGGGAGGATAAGGAAATGACAGTAATGTCCGCTACCTGCAGATACCCTGGTTCAAGTGGGATGCCTTGTCCCTCCTCTAGAAGATGAAGACTGTGAGACAGTGAAGAGAAGTCCAACAGTTTTTGCCTTTACTGGCAAAATACATAGTATTGCAAGGCAGAAGTATTGCAAGAGGTAAAATTGCAAGGCAGACCTGCCCCGTTCAGTCACACTGCGATATTCTGGATTTGCATTCTGAGAAGGTTAATTTGTTTTCTGTGCACCCTGGAGATGTTTACCCCATCTTTCTGGCACAACTGTAAATTTTATGCAGAACAAGGTATACATGTATTACATGTGTATCTACACATATATGAGTATTAGGTCTGAGAGTTTGGTGGAAAAATAGGTCACAGCTCAGTCACTCAGTCTGGTCAACGCCTTCTTTGCTGAGAGTTATTGCTGTTACGTGATAACAAACATCAACCTTTCTGATGGGTATGAAGCTGAAGGTTTTTAGCCGCCTTAATCAAGTAAACTATAGAAGTGATGATTTATCTAAAGAACTAACCCATCAGGGCAGCCAGTTTTAATAGACAAGAGCTAGAAAGTGCTCTTTCCAAATTAAACACGTAGTTGTGTTTCTTTGGGTTCTGTTTCCGTATAGTTTGTGATGGAAGTACCTGTTCCCATTCACAAATGGATAAACACAAGTATATATTTACTCTTCCGACTCTGGGAAAAAGATTGCTAGCAGGTTGACATGGAGGGGGCCCGATGTACCTGGAATAATATGAAACACCTTTTTTGTATGTATTAGTTTACATACTGTGTTCAGGAAACAGGGTACAGAAACTTCCTTAAAACTCCAGGAACAATAGCTATTGTTGGTTGTTGATATGGCATGAGCTCATATCCAGGATACCGAGAAAGGAACTCCTGACTACAATAAATAATATACTTCTTAACTCCCGGTGTGAAAGAATGTATTTATTGTTTTTGCAAAGAGAGATGGAGAAATAGGTCTTTAAAAAGAGGAGGTTTGCATGGCAGGACAAAGACTGTGATTTCTTCTTTTCTTTTTTTTTTTACCCCACTTAAAAATTCCATTAAGGAATTTCTTACGGAAGAAAAAAAGTTTTATAGTTGGGTTCCCAACAGTCTGTGTTAAAATCTATTTTGAATTTGACTGCGTTATATGAAAATGATAAGATTAGTGTGACAGGTCTATAAAGCTATTCTTTCCAACTGTTTTTTTCTTGCCTACATCTGCAGTGGGGGTGGGAAGCTATTCATCACACAGAGCTTAAAGCTCTTGGTCAAAGTTATACAGGAATATGTTTCTCTGGATTTTTACAAAGTTGATTAGGGTAGAGGAGCTTCTTTAGTGCTACAGTCTGTCTGTCAGTCCTTGAGGAGCACAGCCTTAAATTGTTTGAAAAAGAAATTTGCAGAACCCTCCTGTTCTATCTCAAACTGACACTTAGACTAGATTTAGTGGATACTCATGACTAAATTGTTCACTACAAAAGGAAAGGCCTTGGAGGGAGCCTAATCTTTGAATGGTATGCACCAGTTAAAACACCAGAGTGGGAGTTAGGGGGCTCTGCAGCATTTCTGATACTGTGGCACCAGTCACGTCACTTAGTAGAGAGAAAAGGAAAAGGCTCCTATCTGTCCGGCGGATTCTCCACCTCCTAGGAGTGTTACCTCTCTTCATCCCTTTAATGCCTCCCAGGAGAGCCATCCGGAGCACTTTGGTAAAGCAAAACTTTGCCACATACATCATTTTATTGAAATGTTAGCCTCTGCAAGGCTTTGTTCAGATGGCTTTTGGGTTCAGAGGGAATGCTTGCTTGGCTCTCTGGAGGTCTGGAGTGTGTAACACTGAAACTGAATCCCCACTCCCTACTCAGTCACTTGGAGCAGATACTCATACCTCTGTACTCCCAGGCTTTCCATAAGCACCCAGCTAATGCCTGTGAGGTAGACTCCCCTGGAAAAGGGAGTTATCTTTCCTTGGTCCTAAGACAAAAGCAACAAACACTCAAAACTATTATAATTTTTTAAAAAATGTCTCCTTTCCTGAAGTCCAATTTTGAACTACCCAAATGGCTATTTCAGGTGTTCTGTGCATTTATGTTGCTATGCAGGTGTCTTGTAAGGGCGACTATTAAGCCTTGCAATGATACTTCTTAAATGAAATGGTAAATTTTTTTAGAGATAAGCTCAATCAGTATTAAAAACCCAATAAATTCTAAGCACCAATGTCCAGCAGTGGGATTTTTTTTTTAATGCTATGTATGGTCTGAGTCACTAGCTTCCTGTAGAATTATATATTATTGGTTACTCTACTATATAGGTGTCACAGAAATAAAAATACGGCATTACAGGCTCCAATCTAGAGGTGAAAAACAGAGAGTGACCTTTGATGGATTATTTTTTCTTGATTTCTTTTATCCATTTGCCCCTACTAAACCAAACAATTCATGGAATATCAAGGTCTTTTGCTAACTTTTTCAGTACATAATTCTTGGTTAGAGACAACTCAGAATTAAATATGTGCACTTTATGTGTGCTTCAAAGAGAACATGGCATTCTTTTTGGTTCCTTGGTTGCAAGGCTTTAAAAATAAACTCAGTGCAACATTGCAAATGAGAGAAGATACATACTTTGACATTTACTTTTGTTTCTCCAAATTTTAATGAGAAACTTAAATAACTTACTACGAAACATGCCTAGGAAACGGTAAAGCTGTGCAGCGTCTGGCTTCAAGGCAAAAAGGGCCGACTTCAAGTTGGTCTCTACAAACAGGCCAGTATTTGCTCAGCCTGGAGTTGCTGACACACTTAGGGCTAGCTCTTGATTTTCAGGTGAAAAGCAAGGGATTTTGGATGAAGCTTGTTCTGTGCTTTTTAGACTTCCTTGTTTTAAGTGCACGTAGGAAAAGACTGAAGAGCAAACCTAAGTCTCTGCAGGGTAAAGTTATGAAACTCTCTCGTAGCTCTTGGGTCCCAAGGCTGTGACCCTGCAGGGATGTTGGGCAGATGCTTGGTACCCGTTCAAACCCCCAGCACACACAGAGCGGCTGAGCTCCACTCTGCCAGTAGCAAGGTCAAACCTCACTCTTACAAGCCACATTAAAATTTGTCCTCAAACGAACCCCAGCCAGCACTCCCCCCGTAAAAATTAATGCATATAGGGTTAAAACTGTATACCAGAGGAACAACATCTCCTCCAAACCTCTCCAAGTGTGCTGGCAGAGATGTGTAAAACCCATAATCTATCAGAAATGGGGTCATGTTCTGATATCTGAAAGACAGGCACTTTTAAAATTATTTTGGGCTTAAAGTGAGTGCTACCATAATTAAAGAATAAGAACAGTTTTCTGCTACTGGCTAATCAATATCCAATTCCCTATGGGATTTTATTCTAGAAAATCAAGACCAGTTTGTCTTTTGGTGGTTAAAAATCACACCACTTAGTGCTGCAATGATGAAGACTCTGTATATAGTCTTATAACATTCTTCAACATTATTGCTGATTCCTTTCACCAATGTTTGTAACTCATGTATGATGGTGAGAACAGTTATCTAGTTTGAAAAAAAAAAAAGAATCTAACTTGACAGATAGAATTAAATTAAATAACCTTTAAGGAGGTATAGTCTCTGCATTTATTTGAGAACCCTTTTCTGAATGTTCATATTCCACGACAGCCCACTGGGCAGCTCATCTAGTCTAAATCTGAACAAGGACAGAAATAGGTTTAGAACTAGTTTTGTATAACTATTTTTATTTCCTTGGAAAACTACAGGTATGTTAGTTTAGCAAGTTGCAGCTTTGACTAGAAGGCTTACACTTTCCACTGTATAATCCAGCTTCAAAATCCGCTATGAAGGCTGCCTTTTAAATGTCCAAGTGCAACCTTGCCAAATTAGAATGACAAAAAATTCCTTCCTAATGGCATAAGCCTTGTTCTCATACCTTCTGATGTGTCTGTATCTCCTCTGATTATTTTATAACAAAAAACAGAAGCTACTGCATTGAAAGTACTGAAAATACTTAATTTTCCCATGCCAACTTTTTCCTGTTGATCCTGTTTCAAGTTCTGTATCACTGTTTATCAGCATTCTTCCTCTCCCCCCTCTCCTGCTTAGATTCCCATTAAAGAAGCACAGTGAGAGTAGTTGCTCAAGTACTCAAATGCTTGTTGTGGGATGACACTGAGACAAATAGCTTACAGATTTTATTTAATTTTTTAAACAAATAAATTAAGCACTTCTGCTAGTACAAATAGCATCACAGTAACTGGGACTAAACGAGAAGGTCTCCAGTCGCTATGTTTCTCTGCAGGGGACACTTGAAATCTGGAGCAGTGACTCAGTCTCTTCAGTATTAGGATGAAGGTACTATGAAGTCCATCATGTGAAGCTTTTTTCTTCTTCTGACGTATCAAACAGTAACTTTTGTTACAAGTGTGACACTAGTGATATATGGTACTTACCCATTCTGTGTTTGTAAGTCTTAAAATAATTATTTTCCTCATGATCTAGCAACTCTCGCATCACAGGGAAAAAATTCCTTTCCTTACCTTTCCCTCAACCTTTATCTGTTTTTGTAAGTTTAAATTAGGAGGTTGAAAATTATTTCACTCTGAATCTGTAGTAGCAACAGAAATCCAGACTCTGGTATAGTTTTGTAAAGTTCAGAGGAAAAAGAAAGATAGGAGTATGTAAACAGCTAAGTAATGTTTTGTCTTCTGGGTTCTGGTCCAAAGACGGGGCATAGGAATTTCTCCCAAAAGAAATTAAAGCAGTCCTGAAGGGTGCTGTGATATTAAAACATACTTGTACAGGTTGTCCAGAGTTCCCAGTCTGCCTTCACCATGCCATCTATTCTAGCACTTGCAGAAAAATGGCCACATTGAGCCCTTTATGTTTGTTCTAGTCTCTCTTGTATGATTAGGGACCATATACCACTGTTGTCATGTGAAGAAGCTAGAACCAGTCCCTCTGATTCTCCTTAAAATAACTGTCTTTTTAAGTATGTGTTTAGCATGTGTGTTAGAGAAACTTTTTGCTTTTTCCCAGAGGTCGTTTTGAAAAGTATTCTAAATGTCCTGGAGTAGTTTAAACATCCCCCTCTACCCACAAGGGGATAGGCCCTTTTTAATTCACTTTCCCCTTTGGTCATCTGGTGGCTCCAACCACTACCAAGATTTTTTTACTAGACCTTGGATCTCAACTTGGATGAGCAATTTTTCATGCAAGCATAATTTGGCTTTTCAGAGTAACCAAAGGCAAATTTATCTATCTGCATTACACTGCAGAATTCAAGGTAGTTTTGGTTTACCTTTGCTTTTTCAAAAAATACAATAGTTCAGGTCAGTAAGAATTTCTCTGGTCAACCTGGTGTACTCCAGAATAATTCAGTTGGTATGGTTATGAGCTTCAGCCTATGTAAAGACAGAAAATATACAGTAAGAAGATAAGCATCGTCATAAGGTATCTCTGTTATGTGGTTTACAAGAGCATGACCATCATGGTGACATAACCATGATGGAATTGCAGGACACTGCAGAAAGTATTTGGGTAGCAGAGATTAAGACAACATCTAATCCACAACTTCTTTGTCATGGTCAAAAGGAAATGCAAAACTGATTCTACAAGGGAGGCCTCTTCCAGCTTGTTCTGTTTCTTTTTAGCGTTTAACATTCAGAGTCATCACCAAAAGTAATTCAATGGCTTTGCTTTCATCAAAGCATTGCAACTCCTCCACAAAGTTGATGTAGACAATCCACCAAGGGGAGGTGGATCCACAGAGCTCCGTAGAGGGCACTGAAACCAGATCCATTTGTGGCAGCTGCCGTCCTCAAAGCCATCCCACAAAAAACACATGGTCTTCCTAGGACTGACCTATCCAGTTTCCTCCACTACTCTTAGCTTTTAGCTTTATCATTGCAAGCAAATTTGAAAAAAATGTATTTCTGATTTATAGAGAGAAGGCTTTAGATTGCTGTGCCATGTGGCTTTTTTTTTAAATTTCTTTTTTTTAATGCCAAACATTTGGAAGCTCTCCAGTATTTCCAGTATTTGCACTCTCTGCATCCCTCTCTACTGCTGCTATTTGGAGCTGCTGCATTTCAATCCGTTAAATTATAACTCTTTTTTTCAGAGGGTAACTGACTACATTTCAGCAACAAGGTGCACTTCAGACACTGAGACCAAATCTCCAGTGTTAAGGGTAACTTTTTAATTATGGGGGGAAACGTAACAATTTCTAAAGGAAAACCAAGTATCCCTTTCCTCAGCTTTGCTCCCACCTGTAGTTTTGCATCCATATGCCGTAACAGACATGACCACAGTCTATTAGGAGGTAGGTTTTTTTAGTAGGCCTCTAGAATGAGAGAGATTCAAATTAAAACGCTTGGATTTAGTCACACAGAGGAAGGAGAAAAAAATACAAAACTCTTCAAATCTCAGTTGACCACTCAAATTCAGAAGCTGCTGGCTGTTTTGTATGGTTAGTTTTATTTCTGGCTTTCAGAAGGAAGTCAAGATTCAGAACTAGTTGAAAACTTTCAAGTTTGTCTCGGTGAAGAGGCAGATTCTGTATTTTCTGTGACTTTACTGTGACATTTAGTGAGGAATCTAGTTCAGTGTACTCGATGAGCTGATAATCTCCAGCCTTCATTTCCACTTTGTATGGTAGACACCTCTTACAAACAAGGTACGAGACAAGAACAGGATGGGAAATAAGGTATTAGTGAGGTGAGAGGGAGCTCCCTGATTTCTGGTGGTAGTTGCTGACGTGCCCAGACGGAGGAAGGCACCTGCTCTTCGTAACTGTGGCTCATGGTTTAGCTGTATTGCTGGGCACCCAGGAGGAGGCTATGGCCAGTGATTTTTCCATTAGTGTTTGTCAAGGTCCTTCTTTTCTCAAATGCAACTCCCCCAAATGGAAGGAAAGATACTCAGCAGAACAATAAAACACTAAGTCAAAGGGAGAAACCAATCCAGAATATTTCCTTTGCAGGGCTTTGCACTAGGAGCATGTCAGAGCAATGATCTCAAGTCTGGTGAATACTCGTGTCTGTGTGAGCGGCTGTGTGTGTTGGGTGTGGAACAAAGCCAGCTGTTACAGAGGCAGAAAGCTGTTTAAAAATAGTGTAGAATAAAGACTTAATGGGCATTATCTGGCTTATTTTGCATCCAGCTGGTGTTTTTATCCTTTAAGCTAAAAGTAGCTCAGGTGGGGCTGCTCCTTTTATGGTGAACAGCTGTTCACCAAACAGAAATTTCCAGCCCATGGTGATCAGGTGGAAGTAGGGTGAGTGTGAGGAGCAGGAGCTTGAGACTGATGCTCACAGGGCAAACAGGCTGCTGTAGAGAGCAGGGTGTAAAAACCCAGAGCCGGGTCTCTGGTGAGGGGAATGAGTGGTTCCTAGGCACCAGAGGGGATTGTAGTACCTATGCAGTTTGCTGTAAAGCGGAGCCTTTAATTTGTTTGAAACCATGCTTAGAAGCAATGACCTACTTGCAAGAATATAGCTAACAGGGGAAGACTTGGGTATAAACCTTTTTTATTTCTGTTCTGCTTTACCTACCCTCTTTTGAGTTTTCTCCATTTACAGCCAGCTAATTAGTTTATAATCTAATTAAATTTGGCTTCCTTTTTTTTTTAGTTTGGTCATCTTTAGGGAGCCCGCTATAAGAAGAAGCTCTGGGAAGATGTAGTTCAAAGCACTGGCTGATGAGGAATCCCCTTAGGCTTTCCCCTGCCTCGTGTAGGGGAGACCCAGCCCGCACGGCTTTCTGCCAGGCAACGCGTGGGCAATGGTGCAGCCCCCTCCCTACCCCAATTTAGATGAGGGAAAGGAAGGAGCTGATGGAGGCCAGAAGCTCCAAGCCTGCTGAGCCAAGCCATGCTCCTGTTTCTACCCTGGACATGAACGGTGGCCCCTGCAGTAAGGTGCGCAACTCACTTTGGTTGTTCTCATGGGTGGAACGTTTTTGTGGCAAAACTGAAGAATCAGAGTCTTGTCTTTTCTGATACGTGATTGTTGCATATAATGCTGTTATAGAACTAACTATAACCTTCAGATGAATTATAATTACGAAAGAATAACCAAACCACCTGCAATACAGCTGGGCATAGGAGTGCCTGGCTGACGTTAGAAAATGAAAAGGGGATTTTGGAGAAACATTTCCTATTAATTCATGCTGCCAGTTGGTCCTGGAATTCCTGTGGATATTACTGGGAGTCAGTCATCTAATTATGAAGGGTCTTCAGTGACCCATTTGATTCTCTTACACAATAATGGTTAGAGTCACAAGTTTCAAGAGCATTATTTTCCAGTTCTGCCTCCTGGAAAACTTACTGCTGTCCACCCACCTCTTAGAAGGGAGCATTTTATATTAAACAAAGATGTTTATGCAGGTCTTACTGTGGGCTTGCTGTTACCTATTTATTTCTAAAGTAAACTCAAGGTTAGAACTGACTGCAGGCATTAAAGTGGTGATTTCTTACAATAACTAATATCCATGCAAAAATCTCATTTCTATCTGCTTTTGAAAATTCTTGGCCTTCAGATTTTATTGTGAAGTTCTTACTAGGTCATCCAATTAATAGATTGACCTATATTTATTTTATTTCTCTTGCTACAGGTTAATTTTGACCTCTGGAATTCAGCAGAGAAATAAAGCACAAAACAATGCTACCTAAGATAAAAGAAACTATTTCAACTCAAGTTGAAAAGCCAAAGCTGAAGGGCAAAGGTGGCAGGCGAGAAGGCACAGTACATCATTTCTGATGGCGATATTCAAAGCATCTCGCAGTAAGTGCATTCAAATCCATTTCTAGCAACTAACAGTTGCTTCTTTTGGTTTGGGGGGGATTAGCAGTAGCAGGAGGTAGGACTTTAAAGTGGAAACATTAAAATGGTCTACTTACAAAAGAGCATGGCTCCTACGATCTTCTTTTCAAGGCTCGCATCTTCATTGCTACATACTGTGTTTGCATCAATATAGCAATTTGTATTTGCAGCTTGTAGAAATTTAACTTAGCAACTGCTGCAACCTGATTTAGAGGACTGTATGTTTTGGTGTGGTTTTTGTTTTAAAAAAAAGTAGGTGCAGTTCTTTAGAATATTTCCTGTCTACCTCCAGAAATAATACGCTAGGTCTTAGGTGAATATCTTACTGAGAGGAATCACCTGTCTTTGCTTAGTCCAGAAACAGGACTAGTTAGGTATGCGGACTAGGTCGCATTGAAGCTCTTTTGGGCACCACAGGATTTAGAACTGTAGCCATTCAGAGAGCATTAGCATTTTGAAAGGTTTAACCAACAAAAGCACACTTGTGGCTTGGGGAATACAGATGCTGAGAAAATGTTTAAATTCATGTAATGATTTAGATCTTCAGGACCGCTTGATTCACCCTTGCAACCTTGTCTCCAGACAGTGCCACAGGCTTAAGTCACCTGCCAAGAAGTGTGAGCATTCCTTCGACTTTCTGTAAAATGCATCTGTGTGCAACTTTGATAGCTTTTACAAGGCATAAAATTACTGTTCAGAGTAACTCCCTTCAGCTACTTTTAAGTCAAGTGAAGTAAGAGTAAATATTTCTCAGCAGGTTGGAATTCCAAATGCCACTTCTCTTTCTGTCTTTGGAGT
Source organism: Xenus cinereus (assembly GCA_025774025.1). Classification (NCBI taxonomy): domain Eukaryota; kingdom Metazoa; phylum Chordata; class Aves; order Charadriiformes; family Scolopacidae; genus Xenus; species Xenus cinereus. Next base: position 71,163,019 of record JAOXJK010000001.1, read on the forward strand.
CTCTTTATATTTTTGTATGCATATATTTCATGCAGGTTCAAGCTGAGACATTTAGGGGTCAAGGGAAAAGGAGTCTGGAAAATCAGAGGACATTCCTGATAAATATTCACCAATATGGTAAACTCCATGAAAGAGTGGGGTTTTTTTAAAGAAATATGAATACGTGAAGTCTAAATCCATATGTAGAAATTTTTGTGCAATGATAAAAAGAAAAACTTACATTTACCTTGAGGTTTTGTTGGTACTCTTAGTCTACAAAACTTCAATTAAACATACATATTATTATTTTTTTGTGTCGCTGAATATGGGCTTTTCTGAGAAGGAAATTATATGCTGATGTGATGGGCATTGCACTAGCGTGGGGTCTTCTCGATAACATGATGAGGGGTGGGGAAATTATGTATGCTGAGATCAGGGAGCGGTGTCTCTGGAATAGAACTCCTGTGTCAGTGCTCAGTAGCAGGGGTTGGCTGGTGAAAGCATGCTAACGGGCGGTGGAGAGGGCTTCTGCTGTGCTCTGCTGCTCCAAACTTTCAACAGTGAACCCCACAGAGTAGCGTGAATGAATTCTTGCTCTGACCAGGAGTCGATGCAGTCTTGATATAAATGGTGCATAGGTTTTGCCATGTTGCATGGGACTCTGTGCTACGCCGACTATTACTAGAGCCTCAGTACCCCTACGATGAGTACACACCTCAAGTACTTGGGTATGGCTATTTATGTCTGCTTTGTCAAAAATTTGGCTTTAAGCCTTCTCTACCCTCTGGGACCAAGCTGTTTGGTGTGTAAAAATTTACATCTCCTTTTCTTGCTCCTTCTTTGTCATGTTAACATGTTCTGCTAAATAGTGGTTAGTTGTGGTTTTCCTGCTTTTGTGGAACAGATTTTAACAGTGGCTACTCTCCTTTATCTCAGTTCTGCATGTGTGCTGGTGCACTGGGGAGTGCTGCGCTGCTCTGGGTTCGCTCTGCTCTGGGTTCGCTCTGCTCACATAATGCATAAGCAAGACTTGCTCCTTCTTTGGTCCAGTGGTGCTGGTTCACAGCCCTGAAAGACTATGATTAGCTCAAAGCATGATTCTTACTTTTTGAGTCCAAATCTACCTTTCATTAAGGCAGACAGGACTTTCTGTTCTGAGTCTATTGGTCAGGCCCAGGGCTGATTCCTTCTTCCAAGGGGAGGATCAAAGAGTTGAGTCTGGGCTCTCCAGCCTCTAAACAGGCTCTTTTGCAGTGGCTGTGAGCATAGTGCAGGTAAGGTAACTCTGAGGACATCTTCAGATGGCTTAGGTTTCTTGCATGTCCCCAGCAAATGCCTTCTTATTTGGAATTGACATGATCAAGGTCATGAAAGATGCAATTGTTGTTCCTTGTTCAGCAGGTGTACTGCTTTTGCCTCTTCCCCTCTGTCTTAAAAGGAATCTTCATTATCTCATTATGCATGCTCTATTCTGGTTCACATTTCAGATTTTGCTTACTTCCTTACAGTTTCTTAGGTTTTGTTTTCATTTTTTCTAAAGTCATGTTATCACCTTGTGTTAGCTGATTAACGCAAGGCTGGATGAATAATTCATTATGTATGATTTAATCAAAGAATTTACGTTTCCTTTTGTTTCATAAAATGCCTGCAAGTATATCAAAGCTTTCTTTCAGCTATTTGTTTTCACAAAGTTATTTTGCCAAATAATTGCGATAAATATTCCTTTGTGCTGAAAGTGAAGCATTCTTTGTGCAAGAATTTGACACGGGTATCTAACACCATTACAATGCCAGTAGAGACAAAGGGGAAAGTTGTTATGGGTTGCTTTGGTTGGGTTTTTTGAGCTCCACTCCCATAATTTTTGCCCACACAGAATCATAGAATCATTTAGGTTGGAAGAGACCCTTGGGATCATCGAGTCCAACCATCTACCCTACTCTACAAA
>JAOXJK010000001.1:71168071-71194614 GCA_025774025.1 Xenus cinereus
GTATTGGGTTTTTTTTGTTGGGTTTTTTTGGGTTTTTTTTTTTTTTTTGGAAGGGGGAGGAGAGGGGGAATTAAATTAAGACACATGTGTGCCAGGGCAGGACTGGTAAAACATTTCAAATCAACTGGTCTTTCTTTCCTGAAAAAAAAATGGGGTTTATGCTTTAATCTGCCTAAAAGTGTCCGTGGTCAGGTTTTGCTTTTGGCATTGTGCTGTTTATAATAAACCCTTACAGAGAGCTTGATTCACATCAAGCTCAACCACAACCTCTGTTGACCACAGCCAGGCACAACTCCCACACTAAAGGCAGAGGCATAAGACTTCAGTCACCAGACCCACTCAAGAGTCACAAATCCTTTCCCCCAGTGTTCAGTTTGGAAGGACAATAAGCAAGTTTCAAGATGACAAAGACTCAAAATGATGTGAGAAGATTAACAGATTGCTCTCTTTTTCTCCCTAATATTCTGAGCAAATCTACCACATCTTTTTAAATCTATTAAAAAGGGAAAGAGGAAAGGCTAGTTTTAACATGACATAGCCAACTGATGGGAGTCATTGCTGTGGGATAACTATGAGCCCTGAATTTTAATAACTTTTGAAAAAGAGAAGTGGGTATATTTAAAGGGATGAGAAGATTAAAAGATTTACAACAGAACCACGGAGAGTTGCACTCAGCATTGTGAAGATGAAATCTGAGCACAAATTGACAGAAAGAGGCAGATGTTTCTCTTTTGGGTGAATCTTTGTGTAACTGTCCACAAGGGTTTCCTTACCCTTTCCTCTGAAGCTTTAAAGTATGCCTGCTGTCAAAGATAGCAGAAGTAGTACTGCTGTAAGATCTGTTGTTAAGCTAAAAACCCAGCAGAATGGCTTAATACATTAAAACAGCAGCTTGTAATGCGAATATCAGAACAAAAGTTACCAGCCATGAAGGGTAAGCAGTGGTAGACATTTAAAGAGTAAAGTAAACTGGTTTTATCCAAAGGGTCCACTTAAGAAGTGGATCATTAGAAGAATTAGATCTTTTCTTCTCCATCAGAGCTTATTCTCTGCTTGTGTGTTGGTAAGCAACAGTCAGTAAGACTACAATTGTTGGTCTGAGTCAACTGGACCAGCTTTGGAGTTGGAGATGAGGGCGTGCTGTTTGGAGGAATAGTTTCCAAACTCCAGCACCTTGACCCAGAATACTTCAAGGGAATGAGAAGTGGACTACCCCTTAAGAGAAGAGACTGGCAAGAACCAGGTAAAGACAATTCCCAGAGTGTCAAGTGTTTCATGTCAGCACTATGACAAGGCAAATGAATAAAGTTATAAAATTCCACTCTGTGACAGTGCCTATATACATGTATATGTATATATACATCTATGTATAAGTAAATTAAACTGTAGATGGCTTCTGAAGGCACCGTGCCATATAACTCCATGAAGTCCCAGGTTCAAAGCCAAATAATACAGATTCTTTTCTTTCATTTTGTTTTCTTAGCATAGGAATAGCTGGTTTGAAACCCACAAGCAGTTTTATATCCGTAAGAGTATTAAGCAAGAAGTTTCGATATGAAATCATTATCTTCCCTCTTCTGAATCCAAATACTAATTGCAACCTTGCTGTGAGCCTACAATATTAAGGCTATCATAGCCATGGCAACCGAAAGCAACATTAAATGGAATACACATCCGCTGCAGAAGACTGGGTTGGATTTTTTTTTTGTTTGGGCAGTAGGCATGCATTTTTTTCAGCAGTCATGATCTACAGGTCAAAAGAACTTCAAGCCTCTGAGCTATTATGCCATATATGCTCTGCTATCACTTAATATTTTGTGTATCTGCATGATCAATTTCAGCGCAGGATGTTTTGTTAATCCACAGACAAATAAAAACACAGATTAAAATTTCAGCATGGATTTTACAATAGCCCATTTACATTTCAGGATTAAATTCGTAATAAAAACTTTTGTGTAGTTATAATTGGACTGATTTTTCTTAAAACAAGGAGATAAACATCTATGTAAATAGCCTCAAAAAGATATTGTGTTTAAGAAAAGAGCACTTCAAATGAGCTGCTTAAAGTCACCTTCTATGCTTTGCATGATAATTGTAATGCAAAATTATAAACAGCACAGGGCACCAAGCACAGCACTTCAAGGATGATATTGTGCCATTTATATACAGATAATTAGGTATTTAAAAACAGCCAATATAACTTTAAAACCTCCCAATTAAAATTATAAAAAAAAAAAAAAGAAGGGTATGTGTGGAAGGTAAGATTATTGAAATAAGTTTCCATTTGCTTGATTTTCCTGAGGGTATGTGTCCATAATGATCTGACTCCAAAGCATCTGAGTATATACTGAAATTAATTACTGGGGACATTGCAGTGCACTGTAGCTCTGTAGGCCACAGGTGATGTTTCAGACGTGGATATACTTTACCTCTTTGTGGGTATACATGAAGGTTAGTTTTACCTGGAAAAGATGCTGCTGTGCCTGGATTGTCACGTAGCATAGAGGAAAACTTACGTTAGCTGAAGAACTTATTGCTTGGATTGCTTATTCCAGTTTTCAGAGAGAAAATGTGTAAGAGAAAGCTGTATCAACACAAATGTCTTTATGCAGGTATAATTGTATCCATGCTAACGAGATCTCTCTACCAGAAAAAGCTCTAAAACATTGCACCTTAATTCAACACTACTCTGTCAGCAAAAATTTTTATTCTATAATGTAATATTTATGTATGTTTATAAATGGTTAAGAAAGGGCTAATATAGTCAGACATCATTAGCACGGGCAGAAACAACTGGGAGGTGTTAGAGACTGGCTCCTCACGCCCATGATTTACAGCAATTGTCCTGCTGGAACTAGTAATTATCTAGCAATTGATCATTAAAACACCCTTTAGCAAATTATTTAAAGGGATGCTTTTCATGTAAATTATACAAAAAGTTGTTCAGAGGAGAGCTTTACATTGATAAATAAATATTTTAATACAGACTACTGAAAATGAATTCTCACCAAGTGTTGCTTTTAACGGTAGAAATGTGTTCAGGTAGTTTGGGCGCGTAACAAGAAAAATAATGTGAGTCCTTTCCATCTGAAGGAGTCTCTCGTGTCCCGCTGCTCTGCGGCTGTAGGTGCAGAGGGCAGCAGTGGAGGTGAGGCCAGTTGGTTGTGGCCACTCAGGTCTGCACCTTGTGCACAGCATCCTCCAGGTGCAAGTAGGTCCTGTCTGAGGGGCTCCTTGCAGAGCACCTGAAATCGTAACCCTTACCCCAGGATAGGGTAAATCATTAATTGCTCTAGGTTCTGCCCCATGGGCAACTCATGTGGTTGTTGGGTGTAAGCCACAATATCACTTCAGGCCTCCACTCCCCACCTGTAGAGTGATGAAATATTCTGTGCCTCAGTGGACGTTGTGGGGATGAAGGCACTGAGGGTGCTCCCTCAGTGACATGGCATGAATTCTAGTGGCAATTTTTGAGAAGACTATTTGCTGCTGGTGACATAATCTAGACCAGAAATCTTTGTGGTGCTCAGTGCACCCTTAGCCATTAGCAAAGAGCTTAGATGGAAGTGGAATAGTATCCCTGAGCTTTGCATAGGTTCTTGGTTCTGTGATTCTATGATTCTTTGCATGGGAGAGAATATTCATCTTTTCATCTCTGCATGGTTGTATGGCCATTTTTTTTGGTGCAAAAATTCAGAAAACGTTCCTGTGATGAGTCTGAACTGTGATGTACACTTAGCTGAACAAAAGCTTGTAAACTTGACAGTGGAGTTAGTTGATCTAAAAAGATGTATCTCATCTTGCAAACTGTATCTGCTTGGGTGCCTGGACTATCAAGGCTACAACTATATGATAATTAATTTGTTTAAGGAGAAGGTGTAGCAATTAAGTGTACAAGGGCTCAGTGTAGTGCTGAACTGAGTAACTACCAGTATTTTTCTTACCCTGGGCATGCTCAGAACCTTAACATGAGTTTTGTGCTCTTTTCATGCTACCTCGGTCATTATTTTCCCGTGGTAATAGCGTGACACCTGACTTTGTGTCGTTGTTGTAGAAGGAAGAGTAAAGGTAACTCTCATAAATTCAAATACGTTTAAACCATTTTGACACAACTTGTAAAAATGAAAAAGCTGATTGCACTTTTAATAGCAATCTCGTCAGTAATATTCAAAGTGATAAGTCTCTAGCATTCTAAAGGCACAGATTACCCTAAATGACTGAAAGAGACTTCAAAGAATCTATAATTAAAATCAGTAATATGTACGGTACATTTTAAAATCCTGAACTCTATTTGAGAGATTATTTTCTTTATATAGTACCTAAGAACATATTCAGATATATTGATACCACTATTGTCTTATTTAATGACCATTCCTGCTGAAGACTAGCCTCTGCCTCTGTAGGCTGAGTCCTGCATGTGGGACGATATGCCATTGTGCTGTCCCAGGAGGCATGCTGACAAAGAAACGTGTCTCAGTCACAATACCGTCCCATTCTCCTCTCTCGATCCAAAGAAAACATAAAAAAGGTGCCGTTTACTTCCCCCTGCCTGTCTATGGTTCCCCTGGCAAGCACGGTATGAGCAAATTCCTCTTAGTCTCCATTCATGTGCAAAGGCACAAAAGGAGAGAACAATATCTGCATTTTCCACTGTAACCCATACAATATCTGGGTAGGCAGTGTGGCTAGACAGGGATTTGGGGAATTGTTCTCCTGCTTGGGACTGAATGACAAACTGTTCTTGCAAGGGCTGAGTCTGATGGTGTCATTATACTGAACTATCACTGACACACCTGGAGCCGCCTGTGGATGAAAGGCACTTTAAAACCAAAATTTGTGCCCTGCAGAAGGATTTATGAGCCGTTCGTACAACAGTGTAAATTTAACAGTGCTGCTAATAAGCTTTTGGTGATTTCACTGTGAGTCATATATGCAGAAGAACTGAGGATTAAGCTCTCCTTAAAGGTTTTGAGGTTTAGATAATGGAAAGAGGCAAGGGGCTGACCTTTTTCAACCACCCGGGACCCCCTTCTTTCTTCCCACCCTCCACAAGCTCTCTAAGGCAGACTCTACTGTGGTAAACTAGGTGTGTCACAGCAAACTTCACCTGGAGAACTGACTTCGATACTTCTAACTTACCTAAATGTTCTTTAACTCTATCTTCCCTAGTCTGATCTTTACCCTTATTCAATTATTAATGTTAATTTTTGTGGACATTTCTTGTCATAATTAATATTTTGTGTGAGGACAGGAGGAAGAAAAGACATGAGAATATGCAAGCCTGTCGTCATCCACTGTTTGTTGTCTTCCCTCATTTAATAATGGAATTATTCTTTCCTTTGCCTTCCCCTTATATCATTGCACATAGGTTTAAGAGTGAGAAATATATGACTTTCTTCTTTCTTTGGAAGTTGACTTGTTAAAAGTTGAACGATAGTGTTCGTTGTGGAGATGAATTTTTAATTTTAATAATTTTTTACTTTTTTTTTTATTTGAATAAAATGGATTTTCAGGTCTTATCATTGTCTGTTCTCAGTGAGCTTTTAGAAGCCCCCTTTAGTATGGCTTTGAATATGAAAGGCCTGAAAGCAAAACGGGTTATCTCTTAAACTGTTATCACTGGATTGTTTGAAATACAGATTAGTCTAGTGACAAAATAGTTTTTTCAGTCTACTAGCCATTTATTTAGAGAATAAATTCTTCCTTTCTCCTGAGTATTAAAGTCCAGAACTGGAACCAGCAGGTCTGTTAGAAATAAGGAGTAAAGGAGTAAAGCTGAATCCTCCCTTTTCTTCTTTCATTGTGAGCAATGGGAAGATAATTCCTTATTGCTAGAATTGTTAGCTGGAGGTAGAAGGGAAGACTATGTAAAGAAAGTGGTAAGAAAGAAGATTTGGATTTAAATATTCATGTTTTGGGGGCTATTCAATGATATTAGGAATAAATTACCAGCTAAGGACACACTTGATTGATTCTGTCTGAATTTGTTTTATAATATTTTCACATAATTTCATTTATTCTTTCCTTTAACATCCATTAGAGGAAAAAAGAAAAAATATACAGCATATGAAAAGAACACGGGGAAGTTTTTAATATAATGTTAATAATAGTTGATATTTAATTGAGATCGTATCTTTAATCTTTTCTTCTTTTCCCCTGCCAGTGTTTCATCTCTATTCTTATTATCTTGTTTTCAGTACAGAATTATCACCCACTGGTTTTCAATTACAGCGATGCCCATATTGATTCTCCCCTTGATTTTAACTCGAAGCTGAAAAATTACTCACTTAAGCCAATAAAAGTAGATGATGTGGTTAGTTTTGGGTTCCTTTTTTTAAAATAATAAACGAATAAAGAAGAAGAATGATAAGCTTATAATGATTCTGAGTTACAACAAACTGGTATGGAAATGCATTTTAAATCATTAGAACTCAGAACAGTGTTATAAATTTATATTTATCTCTTTACGGTGAGTTAAGTGGTCCCTTAGGACACAAAACCCTTGTCTGTAATTCTAAGTTGCATTTGTCTGCTAGTACTTGGGCACTGAAACCACCTGGCAGATAATGGATTCTGTCTATGCTTCTCTTAGCTTCCAAAACCAGGGTGTCTGTATGCAAAGTGCCTACTGGGAATGGTCCATGGTCCATGCTAGCTCCCAGACCGTGGCCAGGAATTGTCTGGGGGAGTGCCAGCTGGCATGGGCTGCAATCACCGCTCTTTTGGTTTAATAGCAGAGATGATCACATTCCTGGGCTTGGGAACATTCCCAAGCACTGCTAAAATTACTAGCACAGATGTAGCCAGAGAACATTGTCCCATCTAGAAGAAGTTACATTGCTTCTCCGAACACTTCTGTGTACCTGTCTTCTCAACACACAAATTGTAGTCCCATGATGCAATGATAACAAATCAGTGCAAGGTTTCACCTTACACAGAGGCAAATGTCCAGACTAATCATGGTATGATTTTTGTGGCCATGTGCAATTAAGAATCAGTCTGTATTGATGCTTAGAAAGTATGATCCAAATGCATTCAGGAGCAGAAGCTGAACAGAAGGTTTCCTGAGTGGTACGCTAAAGGATTTGATTCTGCACCCATTTATGTTAATGGAAACCCCTCTTACTAGCTTCTGTTAGAGCAAAATAAGAGCTAGCTATAGGGAAAAATCACTTAAAAGCCATCGATTTCACACACACAAACCAAAATACAGATAGCAAAAAGTCAAAGTTATCTAACTACAAAACCAAAGATCTTTCAGAACATTTATCTCAAATATCACGAATAAGTAATTTAGAATACTTTTGAGAGAATGAGTGGTTTGTAAGGGGATCCACACAGATGCGTGTGTTAAAGTATTGGTCAGTATGTGTGTAGGTGGGATTTCTCCACAGAAGGAGGAAGGAAAGGTATTGTGTCTCAACTTCAGGAAGATGCTGTAGAAGAAATTGCCTTAACTAATTGCAGCCGTATGATCTGGGTTTGATATTGACAGCTGCATCCAACACCACCTATGTTGTAGACATGGTATTAATCCAATACTTATTAGTCTGACCAGGAAACACAAAGTATGCTTTTGTGCTGTCGGTTACATTGCTACATGTAATCTCTCCTTTTCCTTGACTGTGTTCAGTACTCTTGCCCATATTTTACTAGGAATTTAACTTTTAAACGCAAGACCACTAATCCACAATGATACTCGCAAACACTTGAGTCAAGATTTTCAGACATGTTCTTGTAGTCCTGAAAACTCTAGAGGACCCCTCACCTAAGGCCTTTTTGGAAGAGCAGAGCCATCGTGAAACTTGTGGTGCCATCCAGCTGCTAGACATCTGTCCTGCCTTAGTCTCTGGTTGTCCTCTCCTTGCTTCAGACAGTCCTACTTTCACAGGGGCCCAGGTCTATTTGCCTCATTTCAACATCCATCTTTCATGCTTAAAAACAAATATTTGTTTTAACAAAGGCAAAGTTTTTCCTAGACTTGGCAATGCACTGGGTTCTTTTTACACGTCTAATTTCTTCACTTTTTATGCATTGTAGCAGCATTCCCCTCTTTGGAAAGGTTCCAGAAAGCACCTGTACACACTTGCTCATTTGTGAAATGCCAGTATGGTAGGTTGTAATTTGCCAGTCCATTTCTTCTCCGAGAGTAAATTAATTGAGTTGATAGCAGCAGAATTTATAGTTTCATACAGGCTATATAACATGTTATGGTAATATTTTAGCATTAGGATGGGGTAAATGAGTCATAACTGATTAGGGAGCAATTCTACGTGGCGATAGGAGGCAAAGGCTTCTCTTTCCATTCTTTCTGGGACGCCTGTCCTGCGAGGAAGGTACCTTAAACAGTTGCTTATCTCTCCTCCCATTTCTTTTGCACTTAGTGTCACAGTCTTCCGGCTGGGACCTTTAAAGGCTTTGCAAAACTGCAGAAGACAGAAATATTCTGGGGTGGCTCAGCATTATGTGACATTGTTTTACTGCCTTTTTGTATTTGGGGCAGGCATGCTGATGGGGGCTAAAGACTTACCAGATACGCCTGCACATCATACATATTCTCATTTTTACCCCTTATTTACCAATTCTTTACGTGGAATTAATTTTTCTTTCTTTAGGGTTAGGCCAGCAAGTCTATGGCTCTTTCTGAACCTGCATAGAGGCTCTTCTACCACAGCNNNNTGGGGCTGTTAACTCTGATGCCCATCACACTAAAACATTTATTTAGACTATAGTCCCTTCTATACCATCAAAAACTTGTTGTCGTTTCCTGTGAAACACCTCAGGTGCCAAACACAACCCCAGTGCAGCCTGTGGAAATGGAGTCTCCCAAAGGGGATGCTGAGTCTGCATAAAAGTGGGCTCTGTTTTTCCAAGGCACCTGCCAGAACCTTGCTGACATTTTCGGCATAGGAAAATATTTGGCACTGGACAGCTGTTCAGAAACTTTTCCCCTTATAGGTAGTAGAAAATGTTCCCTTTTTTAAACGTATTTATATAATTCTTTTGGGCCTATATATATGTGAAAGGCTTCATTTTTTCCCCACCATGATCTTCAGAGAATTTACATCCTCGGTTCTTCAGTGAATGCATCCAGCTCTTCTTTTTAGTCTCTGTCTTTCCTAGCAATCTGAGCTGCAGGATAGTTAATTGCTTTTACTCTGCCTTCCAACAAGTCATGGTAGAAGGCTGACACTAGCATCCATTTGTTAGTTTTGGGTTCCTCTAATAAGCGTACCTTGTTGAATGCTTAATCTGTTTGTTTTTAACACCTCCTCCCCCAGTAGCATTGCAAATTATTTCTCCTTCAACGTATTCGGTCATGAAACTCATGGGGATAAGATTGTATCTGCAAGCACCAACATTTACTGCTTTGTACTTTTCTGTCACTCAGCTTTTCCAGATCATGATGTGCAATTGGCTTGTGTTCCTGTATTCAGTGTAAAATTGCCGAGCACCCCATTTGCTTGTATAAATGTTGTCTGTGACGCCATGTTGTTGGTGGGTAGATCTTCTTCTGTAAACCTTGCTATTAACCTTGTTCAGCATGCTGGAGAGTCTAATTGATCTGTTATGGTTTTCTTTACTTCAGGGGTTTCTAATCATCTCTCTGAAGTGAGTTGAAGATTTTTTTAAGCTGTCTCACAGCTTTGGTCACAATAGACTTTCTTATTCCCTTCTTGACATCACCCCATTGCAGTTGGAAGAAAAAACAGAAAAGACTGAAAGGAAAAGACTGACAAACTCTAAACCTACTTTTCAGCCTTGGATCATTTACAGACTCATCTGTTACTTCTCCTGTTTTACACCTTGTTCTAAGACATCTGTAGGTAGAAGGAGAATGCAATATTCAAATGCCTCTAATGCACCGGTTTTCAGAACCAGAAATTGCCAGATTTAAGGTAGTCTTGGAAGTTAATTTTTTTTTTTTTTTTTTTTAATATGTTTTCTTTGTGAATACAACAGATACTGTGCAGGTAGAAACTCTGACATAGACCTTCGTCATTCTTCATTTTTCTGGACAGTTTCAACAAACAAGAGTCATTCATCTTGTTATTAAGCAATTGATCTGAGCCCAAGATTTGCTTTCCTTCTCTGCTGAATTCTCATTGGCTAACATTATGGAACACAAAGGACAGCATATTTTAACAAATACATTGTGTTGGGTTGCAAATGGGAAGGAGATACTAGCAAAGTCATGACCTGTCTTGTCAGGACATGCTCCTTCATTTTATTCTATAGAAAAAGCACAGAAAGAACGTAACTAGCTGCTTCTGAGGGAAAATACAGGCTGCATTCCTGAGAGAAGCATATGTAAAGCGTTAGACCATGGGTCTAAAATGCAGTTACTTTAGTGAATCATAATCAAAGAATAAAGTCAGTCATGTTGAGAAAATTTTTTTAAATAGCTCTCCAAAATAATCCAGGGTAGTGTATTGTTTTGTCTGTTCTAAAATACTATGGACGGAATGAGCAACAAAAAAAGTAAGCACCAGTTATAACTATTTCTTCTACATTCTAGTTCACTAATTGTGCAACCTGACTTACACTTTCTGCAGTCAGGAAACAACTGTATCTCTAGTTTGATAAAACCATACAAGATAATGTAAAATGGAACTGCACATTTTCCCTATTATTCATCAAATTAGGACTTGAAACACCTGCAAGTGGTGAGCAGCACAACGCACATCACCAGTACGAGCTTCAACCTACCGTCCTTAGGAAAGGAACAAATAAATAGATCATGAGAGATGTTTTTTAAAGGGTCCGGGCATTTGTCTAGAAAACACAAATTGTAAATCAAATCTGCAGTGCAAGTGATACAATCAGCAGACAACATGAAAGTTCCTTTTAAAGAGGGAGCTGGAAAATGGACACACAAAGGGGTTATTATAAAGAAAGTCCCTCCCCATAGACTAGATTAGTGATAGGTTGTGGTTTAAATAAGCGAGATGAACTGGCTGTAAATTTTAATCCCTTGCTCCTCAAAGTTTTAAATTGCTAGTACTCTGCTTTACAAATTAGCCTTTTCATTTTGGGGGGGGGGAGAAAGCTTTTCCTTTAAAATGTGGCAGAGGGGGAGTGTGGGAGAGCAAGAATTATTGAATAAAGGTTTCTTTTAATTTATTCACTAAAGAGTCCTGGCAGGTAAAACTCGTTTAAAGGAAACACATTTTTCTCATGATCTTCTAAATTCCCATCTGTACTCAGACAGTTGTATTTACATTGCTACATTCTTCAGGAGCAAAAATTCTCTGATGTGAAGTGCTGAAGGAGTTGCATATGAATGTTGCTGAAAAATGTCTATGTGCAGAGTATCTCTTGAAAATGACAGTGGTGTTCACCACGATAGCCTCATGTAATCAAACTCCCAGGGTACCATATGTACTGATCTAGTAAGTTGTTGCAGCCCTGGCTAAGGAGACAGGACTCTTTTCATTAAGTTGTAACAGCTCTTGGTTTTAATTCAGAAGGTCCTCAGTTTGTTGCCTGATCTGTCAAGCTCACGGTAGTTAAGATAACTGTGCTAAAGATATTTTATGTCTGGATACTTAAATATAAGTATACCAAAAATACAGCAAGCAAGGAGGGGAAAAGACAGTGAGAGAGATGTCCAATAAGTGCAAATCAATATAAATTCTTTTAAATTGCTTAAGTGGTTTAAAAAACAAACAAACAAACAAAAGAACAACAAAACCAAACAACAAAACCAAACCCTACCTTCCACCCATCTATTTTCTCACACTTTGATACTTAAAATGCCTCACAGATACCTTATCCAAATCCTGGGAAAGTTCAAACAATTTTGGATTTGCCAAGTTTAAGCCTGTATTTACTGTTCTTTCATCTTGGACCTAACAAACCTTTTCTGTCCGTGATCTTTGTCATGGCCTGGATTTTAAAGCATATTTAGATATTGACTTCAATGCTGCCGTAGAGTTTCTCTTTTCAAAGTCACCAATTGCCTTCACAGTCTGACAAATCTAGGTGTTATTTGGTATCTAAAGTCCTAAGAAACAAGCTATTTTGAAATATCAATAAAAGAGTGGTAAGCTTTCATTATGATGCTAACAGCAGTAGCATTAAAAGAGAGCAATCCACTTACAGCAGTTAATTTTGTGATATTTTCTACAAGACAGTAAAGTTGTGCTAGAATAGAAAACCTATATAACAGTTTTCCAGGCATGGATTTTGATTTCTTGGATGGTACCGAATGCAGATTGTCAAGATTTCAAACTCTGTGTATGATCAGTTCTTTGTATTGCAGTTTCTGAAATATCAGAAAGTAAGAAGTTGTCAGTGTTTACAGTACCTGCAGAGCACAAAACAGTGAATTCACCATCCCTTGCTTGAAATTGTCAGCATATGCTGAGATGTATTCGTCCAGGATCCTTTGTAGATTAACAAATTAGGTTTTCTTTGTGGGAGATTTATACCAGTGTGGGGAATCCCTGGACTTCAAACACATAAAACAGGGTATCTACAAATGAATGAAGGGTTAAAATACGTGCATGACAATTTGGTAGTGGAGAGTAGATAGCAGAAATGTACTTGGTAGGAGATATCAAAATACTTGAAGATATGAAGCCTCATGCATTTCAAAGCAAATGCAGGAACAGTACAGGTGATGGATGTTTATGCAAAGCTTTTTCTGTAGACATAGAGAAGCAATGCAGTTTAAGGGTTCGCAATCACAAGCCTAGGAAATTTTTGCAATGAATCCCCAGCCAGGCAACAAAGGAGAGCCATGACAGGCAGGCTGCCTTGCTGTCCTAGAGTCGAGTTAGGTATTTGCTTGTTTACAAGCACTGACAAGAAACCGTGTGGTGTCTGACTCCTGTTTGGGTGACTGGGAAACAGATCCCTCACACGCAACAGCAGCCGCCCTCATTGAGAGCTCATTTGCCTGGCATGGAATTCCAGAGACTGTAATTACAGATAATGTAACTCAATTTTCCTGTCAGGAATCTGCTATTTGTAGTACCAGCAGAGCCAGAGTGTGTCGCATCCCTGCCACACTCCAGCCAAAGCAGAAGCAGCTCTCGGGGTTGCCAAGTGTACTGGGGTAAGAGGGATGCAGAGGAAGTATTTTTCTATGTTATCTGGTGACCAGCAAGCCTGTGGGAGCCTCCTGTGCCACACCATGCATTGATACTGTGATGCACGAATGCTGCAACTCAGCCAAGGTAGAAAAGCACTTCATCTGCTGTGGTCTAGCCTGTAAAATAAAACTGTAAAACCAAAATCACATAGCCTTCCTTGAATGAAAAGCTCTGTTATGGTCAATATGGTATGTCCCACACAGCAGCGTCCCTCTTTCACCTAAACAGAGTAAGAGGACTTATTTGAATAAGGATGGATGTAATTTATAGTCAGTCAGGCTCTCAGAATCACAGCTACACACAAACTCAAGGCTGCTAGGCTGTTACGTTTAAGGATGTTGTATTGGATTTGATTCACGCACTTAGCAAACTAGGCCTCTGGCTTTTTCCTCCCTTTGCAGTATAATAGTGTCTTTTTACCATTAGGGTCCACAAGGAAAGACACAGTATGAAATTTTGGGGAGGTACTGAACTTTCATAGCCTGGGACTAAACTCTGAAGCTTAGAAATAAAATGTCATCATTAAAGCCAGTGGAAATGACAATAGGATTTCTGTTTTAAAAGCTTGCATCAAGACACCTGCTGTTAGTGAATAACAGGTATCGAAGATTTTTTCACCAAACAAAGGTCATCCTTTCTCTTCAGCTGACTCTTTGTATTTGGTAAAAGTAAAATCGACTTGACTCAATCAAGACTGGCTTTTTCCCCCCTATGCATAAAGGAGTTTAACTTACATGAGAAAATGAAGGGCATTTCCTCAAGTTCCAGAAATACAATGGCTATTTGTGACTCCCTTTTAGTTTGATTCAGGTTAGAATAACCGGTTGCTGAATCTACCTCTGACTACCCCTCATGCTTATATGCTTTGACTATCCATCCTACAGTTATTTAAAGCAGAGACACCTCCACCTGCAGTCACCCGGGAAGAGAATCTCCACTCTCCTATTCCTATCTTCCATCTTACCTGGTAACTCCATTCTGAGCGGAGACTGAAATCAACTTAGAGGAGCACGGGAGTTATGTTTCAATGCAGGCAGACGCGGTGGCTCTGAAATAGCACTGATAATGCTGTGACAAGTACCTGGTAATTTCTAGAGGTGTCGCAGTTCATTTGATGCCATTCATCTGCCACGTACTAGTAAGACAGCAAGAAGCAGTGCCTAGGGGGTAGGAACTGTTGCCTGCTGGCGGGGTGGAAATTGGGACAGGGTTTCTTTGGGGCAGATTAGAGTCAGAGAATCTGAACAATGTGGGTCATAAGGACCACTGGAGGTCATTTAGTCTAACCTCCTGCTCAATGTCGGGCCAGTTTGTCAGGATTTCAGGGATGTATTTAAGTTTTGAAAATCTCCAAGGATGGAGCTCCTTCAGCTCCTTCGCACTCTTTCCAGTTCTGTACCACCCTCAGAAGGTGGATTTTTCTTTTTCATTTAGTCCATTCAGAGTTTCCTTTGCTGCAACTTGTTATCCATTGCTTCTAGTTCTTTTTCTGAGCATCTCTGGGACAAGGCTGGCTCCGTCTTCTTTGTAACCTCCCCCTAGGGCCGGGCAGGCTGTTATTAGGACCCTCAAAGCCATCTCCTCTCCAGGCTGAACCAGCCCAGCTCTCTCAGCCTCTCCTCACAGGGCAGGTGCTCTCCAGCCCCTGACCATTGTGGTGGTCCTCTGCTGATTCTCTCCAGTTTGTTCGTATCCAAAACTAGACACCATACTCCAGTTGTCTCACAAATACCAAGCAGATGGGAATAACCACTTCTTTTGACCTGCTGGCTGCAGTCTTCCTAATGAAGACTGCTCATGATGCAGTTAACCTGTGCTGCCAGTTGGTTGGGCCATGAAGCACGTGAGGGCAATATGGATTGATACCAGGTCTATGGAGTCAAGGAGGCAAAAAGAATTATTCTTATGGGAAACTGCGAGCAGCGTATCTCTTCCAGCAAGTTGACCGTTATACAAGACTTCAAGGACAAAAATCGAAGAAGAAAGGAGATTTGAAATAAACAGAAAAAATAAGTGAAAACCAAAGAGAGCTCTTAGGAAAAACACACCCAAAAGGCTTACAAACAACAGCCTGTTCTTCCCAAATATATCTAGACAGGGATCTGAATGTTTCTAGAGATGTTTAAGAGCTGTTGTATTGTGGGTTTGAAAAAATGCCTGTGGTTTCTGGTTGGTTTTGATTTATTTTTCTTTTTTAAAATTTCTTGCCTCAAACCCGCATATGAGTTGTCCATAATGACAGGTTTATATTCCTAATCAGTGACTACAAGATATTCATTTTCACAAACTATGAATCAAGTGTACAGTAGGTCAGTCATGCTTTTGCCACTGGCTATGCACATTAATTGTTTAGGATTACTAGATGCCCAGCAACCCCAGTATCTCAGTGTCTAGAAAACTGGTACATCACTGCTCAAAACTGCAGTCTCCTCCTTAAATCAGAAGAATGGGGACTGTAGCTTTTACTAGTAAGATAGACTAAAGCTAGTCTTCCATCTAAAAGAACACTCCAAAATATATATAAATGTGTTTTTAGAAGCTAGTGGTTTAGCATGCTTCCTTTAAAAAGTTCTCATTTTTCCAAGAAGATGTCATAAGTAGAGTTATATAGAAAGGTTATACAGAAAAGGCAAGCTTAGTCACAGTGACATCATACTATAAAATTTGAATGTCACTGTATTATTATTTTTTCCTCTTTAGCAATGTCTGTCTCTGTTTTGCAGTATTTATGTCATGGAATTAATAGCATAAGTAGGTAAGATATTATTAGGTAAGATAATAATTAGGTAAGATATTAGTAGACATACTACATGCTTTGGTTTACGAGTATAAAAAGCAGTAGGGCTTGTTAGGAAAATGTTCATATTTTTAGATTTGTGTCCCTCGAAAGAAAGTACTGTCATGGAGAATAAACATGTTGAGAATACATAGCAGCATTGAGTTAAATGTGAGGACTTCTCAATGGAATGAAGTAGGGGAAATTTTGTGATCTTTTGTCACACCTGTTATTCTTTAAAAATTGAAAGTGCAAGTGCATTTCAGCCACAATGTATTTATTTTTAAAGACAGTCTTCCTGGAGTAGCTTACTTTGTCTTGTGATGCTGCTTGGAGGCTTTGCCAGGGATAAAGCCTTATTTCTCTAGATGCTGTGCAAATGCAACTGGAAGACAGCACTTTTCCCAGCATCTGAATTTATTAGCAGTTGTGCCTAGATGCACCTGCAAGATCTGACGCTAGGAAATAAAAAGTGAGCGATCCTAGCTCACCCATTTGAGAATGGGTGAACAAAACAAGACAGCTTGTCCTCTGAAGCAGTGGAGGCTGTTGCAGATACTGCTGGTAGGCAACAGGAGGACTCGACCGTACCCCCACAGTGATGCGTGTGAGGGGAGGTGGGTACCATGCAGAGCCCTGATGTAGAAGCATCCGCATGGTGTTACCCCAGCCTCTCCCCCCTGGCTCTGCATGCCCAGCGTGGGAATCTGTGCACCACAGTCGCTGGTCTCATGGATGGATGTGCCTGGGGTGTTTCAAATGGCGACTTGCATCCATTTCGCCACTTGTTAAAACGGGAGCATCACTGCACGTGAAGTGCGCTGTTTGCGTCTGAGACTAACAGCCTGAATTAGCAGACAAGACAGGAAAAGACAGAAGGACATTTCTCTCTGATTTGTCACAACTTCTATTTACATGAGGAAAATGTTAGCATTCTTTATCTCCTCGGGGTACCCGTCAGTGCCCCAGTTCCAGCATTTGCTACATCGCTCCTCAGGGAAAGCCTTGAAGCCATATGGTTCACTTGCTGTTCCTGTACTTCTGCGTGCCTAAGGAGTTGGTGGTGGTAGTGGTCCCTATTCTTTCTGCTACTTCGCTCCATGTCTCATTTGCTTTTTATGCTTTTTCCAAATGAAAAAGTGTCTGTTGCACTCTCTAGCTTTCCTCTAGCTCAATGCTAGCAGCATATAAATAATATAAATACGCTTCTGCCAGGCCATGTGTTCCTTCTCCCATATGAGAGCAGCCAAAGAGATACAACTTCTCTGTGGAGTGAAGGTATTAGGAAAATCAAGCTTTTTCATCTTTTCGGTATATTTGATCCTCTCTTTGGTAAGCTGATGGACTAGATTTTGCTTCCAGTATATTCACACATATCTCTCCAGGTCTTTTTCTCTGGGACTCTAAACCCACAGTTGGGTTTTTCAAAGCCAAAACCAAAGAGGTTGCTTTAGAATCATAGAATAGTTTGGGTTGGAAGGGACCATTAAAGATCAATTAGTCCAACTGCCCCTGCAATGAACAGGGACACCTTCCACTAGACCAGGTTGCACAGAGTCCCGTCCAACCTGGCCTTGAATGTTTCCAGGGACGGGACAACATCTCTGGGAATGTGTGCCAGTGTTTTGCCACACTCACTATAAAAAATTTCTTCTTTAGATCTAGTCTGAATCTACCCTCTTTTAGCCAATTTTAATTTTTTTTAAAGACATAACCCCTTGTCCTACCACATCAGGCCCTTCTAAAAAGTCTGTCCCCATATTTCTTATAAGCCCCCTTTAAATACCGAAAGGGTGCAATAAGGTCTCCTGGCAGTTCTAAAGGAGCACACTTAGCAGTGTGCATGCACGTGTGTGTGCAGCATGGCATAGCTGGCAAATAATTTCTGAAGTGAATGCAGAGAGACTGTTACAGGAAAGGCCTTTTGATGGTGTATACAGTGAAAGAAACTACACTATGATATATGAAAACACCATATAAGTGTTTTCACCAAGTAGGGATCCCCAGTGTGTTTGCAAGGGATGTGTTAGTCTCAAAAGACAAAGATGTAAAGGGTAACCCCTAGCTAAATTTTATCCTGTCATCAGAGCTTGATGGGACTCATGCTTAGACACAATGAATGAAGACACTCCACTTACATATCTGTAGACTACCAGTATGCTTATTGTAAACCACATAAGATTTGGTACATGGTTGCATGACATTTAATCTCATGGCAGGCAAGGTCAGTGGAAAAATAACATTAAATGCACTATTAGCAACAATTTTCCATAGCTACATGTAAAAGATTTACATACAAGTGCCACAGTTAGTACTACATGATGTGATGGTCAGTGTTGCATGCTACAACTGTGCTTCTGCCCTCCAGGATGCAAACGCTGTTATTCAAACCACTACATGTTCAGCAGAAGAACGGGAATTCATGGGATTGTTGCAGGACACAATATTGTCCAAAGTGTCTGTCAACAGCTCTGAAAACTGAAGCTTGCAAAAAGGCTGACAGATTCATGGGAATCTACTTCAGCCTGAACCAGTGAACCAGTTCACATTTATTCCAAGCAATTCAGTCTATGACAAGAGCTTAGAAGAACCTTCTGAAGGCTAACAATTACACTGAACCTGAAGAATTAGCACTTTTAGAGGCATTAAAAAGAATAAACCGATTTGTGTATCCAGAGATCTGACCACGTATCTCTCAAGGGGAAGGTATTTACGACGCTATGGTGCCTTTGCAGCCAAGAACAGAATGGTAATTCAGACTGGGAAAGGGGAAAAAAAATAAAGAGAGAGAGTTGCAGTCAACCTCTTTAATGCATTATTTTCAACATTTAAATCTGAAATCTTCTTTTCTATGAATATATTTTTCTCCAAGTTCAGATTTGTACTTTAAAATGTTACTGCTCATTAACAGTAAAACTATTTAACATTTAACTGTTTTTTTTTCCTGATTTAATTTTACTTAAGTCATTTGGGAAAAAAAAGATGCAGAGGTAAACAGAGATTCTGCATGCACAAACAGAGTAGTGCCTCTGTTCTTGAACCTACTCGTCAGTAATCCCTAACCTAGGAAAGCTGATGGATACTAAGGCAACGTATCCAGTTTTTCAAGGACTTGGACACATATTACAGCATATCTGAAAACTGGCTGTGTCATTATTTACATTGTACAGAACAAAGGAGTATTTCAGAAAATGTCATGGATGATTAAAATGGAAAAAAAATTTATTCCATTCCCCATACTGCCATTAATTTTCTCTGTGTCCTCATAGAAATTCTGTCTTGCAAGCTGTTAAACACATGCTTTCTGGATGGCCCAACTCACTTCAATGAGAGTACTCTAATACATATAAGTATTATATATTGAATACATGCAAGTGTTTTCGAAAGAAAGGCGGCCTTCAATTTCATGTGCCTCACTTCCCATATCCTTAACATCAGGAGGATATATTCGTTAATTTTATTAATTTTGTTGGACTGTGAGGACATATTATTGCTTGAGATGTCAAAGGGAAGGTTTTAGCAAGTAAGATGAAGATAGAGGTAGCAAAAATATCGATACACATGGTACAAGTGTGGGTGAAATGAAAATCTACCCTTTTCAGGAATGTAATATATCCACTATCCTAGAATTCTATCTAAATGTTTCATCATCAGATGATTTTAAGCCCTGAAACAAAAGAGTGCTTTAAATAAGACTGCCTGCTAGAAGAAAAAGGACATCAGAAGAAAAATATTTATACAAATTTGGATTACCATCTTTTAAAGTATTTAGTTCAGCATTTATCCAAAAGGTAGCCCATCCTTAAGTACATTTATAGATAAAAATGAATTATTTAGTGTGACACTTTAGTGTTATTCAGAGTTCTTATTTGGTTTGATACTCAGTGTTAGGTGGATACATAACTATGATGGCTACAGCTGACTCTCAGAGAGTCATCCTTTGTCACATAAAATAGGTACAAACTGAATGTAAAGCAACTAGCAGGTTCACTCCACCTTTTTCCTTAAAAGGAAATTTAATCTTTTGAGTTTCATGGTGTTTGGGTGGGTGTTTTTCTTTTTTAGTGGTTTACCATTTCTGTGAGGTGTCAGCCTAACAATCCTCCAGGTGGTAATCACGGTATGTGTAACAGTACAGTATGATGGGAGCAAAGAGAGCAGAAATTTTATTTGGAGATGGACACTACTGTAAATTGTGTTTTGTTCATTTAAAGGACTGGGATTTTGCTTGTTACTTTGCTTACCTTTCCTGATAGTTCTGTACATCAGCAAGTCTACAACGAAAAAAACCACCCAAAACTCCCTCAAGACATTTTTAGATGCAATAACCTATGACAGAATGTTTGTGGACTTCCTACAAAAAGGAAAATAAAATTTTCAAGAAATGGAGATGAAGCTTACACATATACCAAGAAGCAGAATATCTTTGCGTCCATAAACGTGAAAAAGAGTTTTCCTTCAATACTAGGGTTTCTTTTCTTTGTAGCAGTATTTGTGATAAGTTTTGTGATTGTGGTAAGTCTTGAGATTCACAATGAAATCCTCACATTTACTTCATGTTGCCCAGAAGAAAACCGTTGGGGCAGGTACAATTGGCCAACCGCTATCTTTTCATTGAAACTGGTGGAAGTTAACACCTAAATGCTTTCGAGGATTCAGGCTTTATTGGCTAGTCTAGACAACTAAAACAAATGCAAGAAACCTTGTTAACTTGCTACTGCTCTTACTCTGTTGTTCTCAGAAACTGTTCTGTTTAGACCTATTTTACTATAAAAAGTGTTGTCCAGCAGCTACCTTGCAGTCAGACACACAGTGGCACACAGGAGGCACTTTGTGATTTCTCTTGGCTATTAAACTGCTGAAATGGGCAGTGCCATCAGTATTTTGGAATTCAAAAAAACTTTTCAAAATTTTTTTGCCTCTGAAATATTAGGATATTTTTATCTGTCTGGGCCTTAATTTCAAGAAAATATGAAGGAAGATACTACTAGATACCTGCTGAAGGTTATTTTAATCATCACTGGGAGTCCTCTACTAGAAGCATCTCCTTTTCTGTCAGGTTGTATTCATTTTAGACCAGATTTCACCAAACAGAAGCAGGCTGTATCAGAGGTGTACCAACTTGGTTAACGGGTCAGAGACCCATTGCATGAGCACTCCACCGTCTTCATAAAGAAGAGCCGACAGTCTCTGGTGCCAGTCCACAGAAGGGAAACAAAGCCTTGAGCAACCTCCTTTCTGTCTGCCCCAAGTCACTACATCTTCTCCCTGAAGGTGTGACTTTTTCTGTTTGGTCCCTTTTATTTTATAATGAAGTAGAATGAGAAGAGTAAAAAAACTTCAATTTACATACTACTTACCATAAAATTATTGCCTATGAATGGACCCTTTGAAGGTCTCTGAAATGGGTGCTTCGCTAGGGTGAACTCTACTTGAAGGCTTTGGGAAGTGTCTTCATTCTCGGTCCCCCACAACAAGTTTTCAAAATAATCTTGTTTGTGTAACCTTTAGCTGTACTGTTAAAATGCACTTGAAAATCCTAGGCATTTTGAAAAAAATTGGCTTTATTTATAGGACTAATTTTCTTTAACTTATCAACCCCAAATGGGTACCTCATAGAGGTTTATTGCTCCTGGCCATGCATAACATCTACAAGAATAAATGGGAAAAGACAGAATCCCTACCATTTCTATGTACACAGACTTGGAGTCTGGCACTTGCTCATTTGCACAGTTACCTGTCTGGAGGCAGGCAGGTATTTGGATGGGATAAAGTCAATAACCTGGCAGTTGTACTAGTGTGTCGCACAGCAGGCACAGCAGCTTCAGATTCTGCAGTTTGCTGGCTAGGACCTCTCTCTTGGTCAGCTAATCAGTCCTGACTGCGGAGCTACGGGTTAAGGAGGTCGGTTTCTGTGGAGGTGGACCCTGTTTTGGGGAAAGGAGTAGTAGAATTAGTCATGGATGCCTCTTCTTCAGGATAAAGTTCAGAGAGATTAAATGCTCTGTGTTACAGCTATAGATAGGGTGGGATTTGAGGCACATCACAGCATAGAGCCAGGAGCAGCTGCTGTCGTGTTTAGTGGCAATTCCATAGCAAACGAAATTTGAAAACCCTTATGGTAAAGGGTGTCTTTATGAACTTCATCCTTATGAAATTAAGGGCTACATGGATAAGACAGTAGGTGAGAGGAACATATATGAATATATATATGAAATGCATGAACTGAATAAAACATATAGCTCATAAATGCAATATATAGAAATAATATAATATAGATTAGATAATCATATCTATATAATGGAATCTATGAACAAAAATTGTGCTTTGCCTAAAGCATGTGGGAAATTGGTGGTAGAGCTAGAAAATGTACAACACCTCGCGTTAGGTGGAAGATCATTCTTCTGTAACTGCAGCAAAAAGCTGAAGGAAGGTTTATTCCTTTATTAGCTTTCCTTTCTCAGGCAGCATTGCCATTCTAAAGATATCCTTTCAAAAGGTGGACCTTTTAAGAATGTCTGCAGATCTAGACTCCCTCAGATTAAGTGGGGGCACACATTTCAAAGGGAAGTGGTATTCGTGGGGAATTCTCTGCCAGCCGCCCGGATCTCAGCTGCAGAAGTAAAGGATAAGTAGTAAAGGAGTTTAAATTTCCTCAAGCTGCCTTCTGTGGTGCTTCAGCTTTGATCTGCCAGGATTACCTCCAGAGGTGGGAAAAGCAGTTAATTTTCCACTTTTACTTGACACTTCCCCTTTCTCTAGAGGCTGCTGAGTTAGTGCCCACTACCCAGCAGGTGAGCTGAAAGCAGTACCAAAACTTGCACTTTCATGGTGTTGCCTGACTCCACAGGCTGGCAGATAAGGGAGGCATTCGATGGCTTTCATTGGCTTCAGCGTAGCTGCCAGCCAACTGCCACCAGTGAGGTGGACTTTCTACTCTGGTCAGTCCATCATGCCACCATCTTTACCTTGTCTTTTCCCATGCTCCTCCTGTGGTCCCACGGAGCCTTAGTCCTCAGGGAACACCCTTTAATTATCCCTATTAATTAATTCTTTATCTTTCTCCAGCTCCAGATTAAAACCATTCTTTGTGGTGATAACTATAAAAAGACTTGATGACTTAGGTGACTTCTGCTATGCATATAAAGTTAAATATGTTGTCTCATTGTGTTCTTTTACTCCCTCATCTTTTCTTTGGAGTTATATTTAGGCTTTTTGTTTTATTATTAATTAGACACCATGCTTTTGTTCTGCTCTTGTAGCACCTGAAACAATGAATTCTCAGCCATGGCCACAGCTTCTAACTTCTTCATTAATTCAAATATTTGGCAACAGAGTACAGTGTATGTTTGTTTTTAAACAACCATCACATGGAAGCTCTCATGTCCTTGCACTGTTGTCAGCTGTTGCAAAGGACAGAATAGCAGATGGTAAAATGGACTAGAAAAAAAATGACTAACCATGACTCGAGCTCTACTTCTGCACTAGGAGTGAGGGGGATCGGAAATAATGCTGTCCTCATCTCCAGGCTCTATCTTTTTGCACTGATACCTTGATTGTGTGCATGCCCAGCGCCGGATGAAGCTGGTCCTTGCGCTGTGGATGGCTAACCAGTTTACCTGGCAAAGGTTGTTCTGGGAGAAGAAAGGCCAGGGTGCATGTCATCTGGTGGCACCTCACTCTCAGAGGTGCCTTGCTCTAAGGTATGCTCCTTAACTGTGACAACCTTTCAGGTACCATGTGCTAGTATCATGTACCATGTATCTATAGCCCATCACATAGCTCAGATGTATATTGCAGGCTCTGCTCCACACAGCAAAACCAATAAAACCTGAGATGTACTTTTTGTTTCCTCTGTGGCAGGAAGCAGAGGAGACCTCTGGCATGGCAATCTCTTGTATGGTCACAACTGTCCTTGGACTGGTATAAGTATTAGCGGTAACCTCCAGAACTTTCAATATGACTTATCTCTCATGGTAATATGTATTCAGATCAGGGACATGTTAAATCAGGTATGCAAAAAGCCACATACAGCTTTTTCACTGGAACCACGTCATGTTATAAAGGACCAGCCAGGCCTACTACCATATATGCTTGGAATGAGCCTCTTCTGGCCTTCTCGGCTCTGCTCCCCAGACACAAAGGGCAGATAAAATAGCATCATGGCAATTTCTAACAAATGCAATGAGTCACTTCCTGTTAATGATGAGACCCCTATAAGTCAGATCGTTAGCACTGATTTCCATTTCCATTGCTTTTTATGTTGGGTTTTGGTTTGGTTTTTGTTGGTTTTGTTTTGTTTTGTTTTTAAGAGGGATATTTTCATTTTACAAATGTTTTTTAAGCTGCTTTCCTAAGGAAATAGATCTTACATAGTGATTATCTCTGTTTGCCCATCCTTCCTTCCCCTCTCAGGAACTTTTTTGCCCATCAACAAGAATTGGTAGAAACATAGCAATTTCAGAGTTGCTAAGTCCCTGCGATCTTCATGAAAACAGCTGCCTGGACAGAAGAAAAAGACCCTGTTAGCACTGTGGTGAGAGAGATGCCACAAAGGCAACTCACTCTATTAGTCACTAGAGAATCCACACCTCTCGATGGCAGGAAAAGTTTCAGAGTTTGCATGTTATTAGACCTCAAACAGAGACACATCTATTTGAAACTAAAAATAATCCTCGCTGCTACTCCCAGAAAAGCTGATTTTTAATTGTATAAAATCCATCCTGCAAAAGAAGTGTCTGTATCCTGCTCTGTAGATTCATATGCTTCCCTCTCTCCATGCGCATTAAGATTTAAGGTACTCATCAGTGGGAAATATGTATAATCTCCCACAGGACTGCAGTCTCTCCTTCAGTACTAACATATTAAAACTAGACTTCTTAAACATTCATATTAATTAGTCTGTAAGGAACCATTACCAAAATATGGTGTGAATACATAATTAGGAGGGTGTGTTGTCTGGCAGGAAAATGAGGGTCTGATCCTGCCTCCTCCAAAGTAAATGGCAGCTTCACCGCTAATTTTCGTATAAGCAATAGAGAGCCCCAAGGCAGCAGAAACGAGAGACAATTTTCCCCTTCCTGCCTCACTGGAAGCCCTGTCCCACCCTTGCTGAGAAAGCACTTCACCCTCCTGGGAGGGGAGGTAGAAAGAAGAGCGTTTGGCGGCTATTATCAATATTCATGTACAGCTGCAACTCACAGGCCTTATTCCCTGCTGAAACGTGCCATTAGCTTCAGCAGGGCTCGACCCCCAGAGAGTGGGACGAACCCCCCTACGTGGCGCTCAGGCATGCCCGGCCATCCTCTAGGTGCTTCTGCTGTCCTGCTCCAGCCTGATTCTCCTCCAGTGTTGAGGCTGCCTATGTCACCTGGTCCTGGAGCCTGTGAGATGGGGCAGCAAGCTGCCCCGTGTGAGATAATGCTTCAGCACAGACTGGAGGCTTCAGACGGTTGCAGAAGTTCATTTCACTGGCCTTAGAACTAGGCAAAGCCTTTGTTTGCCCCAGATAAATGCAGCGCCAGAGCCTATAAGATACAGCAAACTATGTGTTAATTTTGAAACATCAAGCCTGCAGTTCATCTCACATCTCAGATTAGGATCTCTTTTTTCTTTTCTCTTCTTTTTTTTTCTGTGTGTGTTTGTTTGTTTTCCCCTAAATAAAAAATAGCACGGTCTAGGAAATGCAGAATGGGACTGGAAAACTGGAAAGAAATCTTAGATCTTGTTTTTCTGCCACTGATTTGTTTGCAGCCTTGGGAGAACATGAGGATATTATTTCTCCAGCCCCAATTACTGTCTTGTTTATAATTTGGTGGAAGAGCTTTCCCTGCTGTTTCCCATCCCCGAGTTTCCCTTCTTCTTCTCCTAGCCATATGCAAGAGCAGTGTTTTTTTTCCTAGCACTAGAACACTTCCCCTCTCTTAGCCAGCATTTCTTTCTCTCCTGCAGTTCCTGTCTCTCCCATTCACTGCAGCGAAGTTGCACTGCATCGGCAAGAGCAGGGGTACAATATGGGCTTGTTCCCAGCTGCCACCTCACTGTCCTCCCCACCTGAGTGCTGTGGGGGGCAACTGTCCTGACATAGAGTCCTCAACATGTCCAAAGTCTGGGTGCTGCACCACCCAAAACGGCTGCCCTGCTGTTTCAGGGAATGATGCTCTGGCAAGATGTCTGCAAAGGGATTGCATTTCACTTACACAGGCATGCTTAAAAACACCATCATGAAATTTTCAGTCTTGAGGCTTTACTGACTCTTTCTGCAAGGTGGGCGGCCTTAGCGATGGAAATCTCCAAATTCCACACATAACCTTGATTGCGGCAGTACAGACCTTCCCTTAGTGTCTACTGTAACAAGCTCCCACCCCAGTCAACACCAATCACCCTGGTGGTGGCTGGACTAAAGGCTGGATTGAAATCCCTACTTTATTTTTACCAAACAACCGTTGCATATCAGTAATGGAAAAGGTCAGTTATTGTTTTGAGAAAACTGGATGTATAACAGGATTTTCAAAAAGAGCAGGCATTCAATGGGATTTTCTCCATCAGGGCTACAAAGATGATTTAGGGCTACAAAGGTGATTAGGGATGTGGAGCATCTCCCTTATGAGGAGAGGCTGAGGGACTTGGGTCTTTTTAGTCTGGAGAAGAGAAGGCTGAGGGGGGAT
>JAOXJK010000001.1:71203713-71214465 GCA_025774025.1 Xenus cinereus
GAGAGTAATTTTCTTTTGTACACGAAATGGGAAGATATTTTTTTTTTTTCTGATTGGCTGTCTAAATTTCCGTGACACAGTCTTATAAAACTCCTTGTCAGGTGCCACACTGTGAAGCTGTCTGTTGTTAACTATATATTGGCTGAGTTACAACATTTGAACTTTTTAGTACCAGCAGGAATGCTTTTTAAGGATATTATTTCTTCTTTACCCTTAGACTCACACATTTTTGGCATTTTCTTACTTCTGCTAGAGTGAATGTGTGTTTTGCAGTTGACTTTGGATGAAGCGGAGGTAGTACAGCAACTCATGATGCAGATACTCCCATGGAATCAGTGGAAGGACACTTGTCACAGACTTCAGAGTGCTGGTAGTGATAGCTTCACTGATCCAACTTTTAATGGCTTAAATGTTGGGTTTTTTTCTTTTCCTCTCCACAGGGTACGCATTTTATCCAGCTGTGCTGCCAGAGAAATATTCCCATTGTGTTTTTGCAGAATATAACAGGTGAGTAAGCTCAATGTTTTGAAGTTTCACTGTGTTGTAGGCTTTGCTATTAACTGTTGAGGCTGTAGCTTTTGGAGAGCATCTTGTAGGCTTTGTTTTACCAATGTCTCCAGCGTGTTCTGAAATCATCCTGTCAGCAACTGGAGAAGGCCTTGCCTTACGATTTGTTCTTCAGTTTTTTCTGCATGTGCTATAAAGCACATAGTATGACATATAGAACGGTATGGTAATAGAAAGTTATTGAGCCTTTTCTTCATGTTGAAATTCTTTAGGTTTCATGGTTGGTAGAGAATATGAAGCTGGAGGGATAGCAAAAGATGGTGCCAAGATGGTAACTGCTGTAGCTTGTGCCAATGTACCTAAAATAACCGTGATTATCGGTGGTTCTTATGGAGCTGGAAACTATGGGATGTGTGGAAGAGCATATAGGTAAGTGTTGCTTCAGCATATAGATAAGTGTTGCTTATCTCCTGCTCCTATGACAGGAGATAAGACTACATGAAGAGAACTTAACCTTGAAATACCATTCTGAAAAACTAACTAAGCTTCCCTTATGAGGAAAGGCTGAGAGAGCTGGGGCTCTTCAGCCTGGAGAAGAGAAGGCTGAGGGGAGACCTTATCTATGTTTACAAGTACCTAAAGGGTGGGTTGAAGGAGTATGGAGCCAGACTGTTTTCAGTGGTTCCCAGTGACAGGACGAGGGGCAACGGGCACAAGCTGGAACATGGGAAGTTCCACTCAAATCTGAGGAAGAACTTCTTTGGCGTGAGGGTGCCAGAGCCCTGGAAGAGGCTGCCCAGGGAGGGTATGGAGTCCCCTTCTCTGGAGATCTTCAAGCCCCACCTGGATGATCTTCAAGCCCCACCTGAGTGATGTGCTCTGGGCAACCCTGCTTTGGCAGGGGAGTTGGACTGGATCATCTCTAGAGGTCCCTTCCAACTTCAACAATTCCGTGAAAATACCGAGGAAGGCCCAGTTAGCGACTTTTAGCTGTTTTGCCTGTGAGATCACAGATCTCATTGAACACAGCTGCCAAGATGATAATCACTTTCAGCCAGTGACATTTTTCATGAATGCTATAGTTTGAGAGGAGCATATTTTTTGATCTGCCATCCTCCCCTCCCCTATCTGTCAGAAGTTGGTTATAATCAATTGGCACTCATACAGCACGTCTTCTAACCAGCCAAGGATCTTTAAAATAGCTTCACCTACTTCTGTTCTCGTTTTTCAGAGAAGGGATTTTGAAGCCAGAGGAGCCAACGTGCCTCACCCCAGGTCACACAGGAACTGGTGACAGAGATGCAGCCGGAACTGGGCATGAATCCTGTTGGGCACTTTCCTACGCTGGGTTTTCCTCTGTGCTTACCTTAAGCATTTTTTTTTCTCCTCCCATTTCTGTCTGACATCCTTTTCTAGAAATTTGCTAATCTCAGGATTATGCAAGGGAGCATATTTTCAGTCATAGGATGCTCACATGCTTCACGGACCAGGGTGAACTTGAGCTCCCTGTTGCACACTTATTGCCTGACACGCACGCACGCATGCACACACGCAACCACAAACACCGGCTGGGAGTTGATCATCAGGGAATTGATTAGGCCAGGGGAAGTGAAGATGAGAGCTCGTGAATTACAGTAACGAGCAGGATCGTGCTTACCACCTCTGTTGAATAAATCTGTCCAAAAAAATCTTTCCTCTTCCTACAAAAATAACGCTCATCTATGTGCATTCTTCTCTGATGAGCTGTGTCACCACAGAAATGGTAATCCTGCCACTTATCAATGAGCTGCTTTTTAGGAAAACAGTGGGTGAGGAGGGTAAACAGGTTGTAGAGGAAGGTAACACGAGAGAGTAGGACGGTGATTCGTTTTCAATGTCATTCCAACTATTCAGCAACTACATAGATTGTAACTGCACAAAGGAAGCTGAAATAGGAAAAGACAGCTTTTCCAGCTCCTGAGCGCATCAAGAGATGCTAACCCTTCCTGAGTATAACAGCGCTACCCGCTATGAACTAAATACTAGCTATTTAATTATCCTGAAACTGGTGAAACTGAAGCTTAATTATCCTGAAGCTTTCAGAGCCCCAAAAGTCTGGGAGCAGCCCAGCTACCATGAGCAGTGTGGAAGCTTGTTGCTTCGTGACTTGATGCTGTTCAGGTCTCTGGTGAGTCTTCCTTGGTGCCTCTTCCTCTCGTCCTGCGACGGTTGTTGACCCTTTCCCCCTCCCCACTAAAATGCAGTCTCTGCTTCCATACGGCTACTAGTTATCTCACAGTCACTTTTGTCTTTGAAAACCTCCTCACTTGGAAAGGAAATTTATTTAATCAGCCTCATGAAGGCCTTTACTATTAAAGTATCAGTATGAATCTAAGAAAGAGAAAAGAATTTTATTGTATTCCAGATATATATATCCAGATATAATATTCCAGTTACATTCCAGATATCAACAGCTGGTGTCTGGGTGAGAAGGACCACAGGAATATTACAGTTGAAGAGTCCTTGCTGTGAACCCTTGGATTTGCTCTTTGTCTGCAAGCCTGGCTTCTAATCCCTGCTCTGGGTTTACAAATACCAGTTCTGCTTCTGGCTTGGAGGGTGAATACAATAGAGTTTTATTGTAGGGTTTTTTTTCTGAACAAAAGTCCTCACTGCAGGTCTTCTATTTTTTACAAACATTTCAGTTTGTTTGAAGTCAGTTAAAAGATAAAAAAATCCGAAAGCCAACCCAACTAATTCAGAGCCCCCTAATCGCTCTGACTAGAGTTCTGTATGAGGTTTTTTATATGCCTAATATATCCCTTCCTGCAATTCCTAGAGAGCCACTTAAATCTTTGTGTCTATCCCGATTTCATCCTTATGGCCTGCCTTCTTCCCTTCTGTCCTTCTTTCCAGCATGACTCTTCTGCAGCGTGCCCTCAAACTGGTGCAGTAGGTGGCTAAACCTCAGGTGTCCCTCATACAGCTCATTGGTTTACTCATCTCTTCGTCTGGAGAGTGGGTCTGTCAGAATCAAAAAAAAAAAAGATAAAAAAAAGACTTTCCTGAATGACCTTCATTTTTTGGTAAAATATTTGCAATCATGTCTTATGTATCAGATCGACTAAGAGCGGATGGCTGGTGGGACACACGCCTTCCTTGAAAGCCTTTATGTGCTATGATGCAAACCGGGGAAGCTGGATCACCAGTCGTATGGCATACGTTTAAAAATATTGTTGAAATGAAACTCTTTTAAAAATAAATATACAAACCAGTAGCACAAGAGGGGTTTTTTTTTGTGACTATGTACATACGGGTTTTTTTGGGTTTTTTTTTTCAAACTGAGCTCCAGAGAAGCTATTTAGGGACACATATAAGTGGCATTGACTTTCAGTCAGATAGCAGGTATGTAACTGCTTTTGAGTAGTTGCATCAGTTCCGTGACAATTAGGATCGATGTATTTAACATGTGCACTAAAATGTTTTGCTCTTCTGCAGAGAGAGGGCTTGGGATTTTTTGGGTGCTGAGATCAGCATGTTGAGATGCTTTAGGAATACATGTGCCTTTGACTTGATTAGCTGGGATCTGATTCTCACAGAGGTTCAGCATATGAACGGTCTAAAAGACTTAGAGAGCTTTGTGTGTTTGTATGTTTTTGCTACTTCATGTTGCTGATATCTGGCACTTCCTATAGCTAGATGATATTTGCATATTGTATATAATTATTGTTTATGTAATATTAAGTTACATTTCTGACTTAAATGGATCGTTATATAAAAGCTGTAAAGTTCCACAAAATAGCTCTGCAGTGCAAAATGCCATGATGTAAATTACGGCATACTTATTATGTGTTTCTTATATTGTGGACTATTTTCTTGTACCACAGAAGCATATGAAAACTGTGAGAAAGTAATGTGTTTGGGTTTGTTGGGTTTTTTTTTCTCCCCCTCATGCTATTATTTATAATTTCTAATGCCATGTCTTACATCCTGTTTCACAACAAGAGACAGATACTCTTGTTTAACCGTTAAGGAAGTCTGAACGGTTTGATCACAAATGAGAGCGGTTCTGATTAGAGGCACTAAGAAAATAAAAGACAAAACCCAGTCTCCTCTCCTGGATGCAACCTGACTGCCAGAGTAGTTCCCACAGCACTGCACAGATAGCTAGGTTCATTTTGGAGCATCCAGCTGTGAGGTGACACACTTAATGCACCAGTGATCTGATCCAGTATAGAAAATCTTTGGGGCCTGATTCTCCAGTGCCTCTCACCTTGTGCAGTCATTTGTAGTGAGCAGCCTGAATGCCTACACACTGTAGAAGCTGAATATAAAATATTTTGCACTGCTTATCCTTCGCTGCATACCGGCAACCGCACAAGCAGGTGTACGGGGTGAAATGGGCTTTGCATTCCTAAGGGAATTTTATTTCTACAGAACCATAAGACGTTTTATTCTCTTTAAAGGTAAAATAGAAAGATGCGTGAGCCTTCTCGACACTGATGCTATGAGCATTACTATAGGATACGTCCAGAGCAACAGAACGTTTAAAAACGTGCAGGTCTAATAGTCAAAACACAGACCAGGACGAGTGCTAAACCTGAGCCTTTCTTCGGAAATTCAGATGTCGCTAGTTGTTTTAAAGCGTTCTTTTCCTAACCTAGCAATCATTTCAGAAAAGGAGCTCCACTGCCAATTTTAAATCAATGATTGCCCTGTTACAAATACAAACGGCATCTCATTGCATGGCAACCTCCTCTCCCCTTTGTTTTTATGATAGTAATTTAGTGATATTAGGAGCTGTGTTACTCCACGAAAGGAGTAGCGCAAGAAAACAGCTTTACACGAAAAATGTTGTAGCAAAAACTGTACAAGCTCTCTGTCTTTCCAAGCAAAGATCGCAAATTAACAGAAAAAACTTTATTGTAAGGAACGGTAACTTTGGCTGGAGATTTGGCCATTTCTTGACTTAATTATTGTTTGGTTTTGTTATGTTTGTTTGCTTTTCTTGAGGGTACTATTTACTGCGTACTTGCTGGATGATAAACCTACAGTAACTGTGCTACAATTTAAATGGGGTCACACCAATTTTTTTCAGATTTATATTAGTATTACTTACGGCGCCTAAATATATTTAAAAATGCTCTTGTATTTTTACAAGTACTCTTTGTATCTTGTGGCACAAAGGTTGATTATATTCAAAATTAGAGACTTTTGGCAATGATGGGAAATTGAGTCATTTTTTCTGTCCTTTTACAACATTTTTTTTCCTTTTGTTTTCACTTAAGGAGCACTGTAGAGATACTAATCTTAATAAAACAGTATATACAAATCCCTGTTCCTGTGCTACTGATAAGACACTAAATGCTCAGTCCTGCTAAAACTTACTTACAGGAACTGGCCTCTATTTTCAGAAGTCACAGATGATTTTGATTACTTCCCTTTTTCAGCCGATCATCAGTTTTAGAAAATGGGGCTAGATTTAAAAAATGAAAGACACCTGCTTTTGGAAAACTCTGTGCCACCTGAGGCACCACAATTTCTTCAACTCATAGAGTATCCAAAACTCTTAAATCACTTTGAAAACTTTATGTTGCAGCCTTCGCTTGAATTTAATGCGCATGCTGTGCACAATGCTACGCCACGCTGACATACCTGGATTACTTGGGGGTCTGCAAGTACCACATTTGCACTGTCCTAATGGTCTGCCCTGACTAATTAGTCCTAAATGACCCCCACTGAGACATGCAAGTCACATTCCTAGTGGTCTCCATACGTAAGAGAGCATCACCACATGGTTTCTCATCCTGCAAGTGCTTCCTCCACCTCCAGTGGAGGCTCCACAGAAAACACTATTAATTAACCTGGTGGTGGGGTAAACAGCCAAGAAAGAAAGGGGACAGCCAGAATATATGCATGAGACTGCCAGCTGCGATCCTTGACTGGCTCTCTGGCTTTTGGTAGGCACATAAATGAAGCTAGGGTTTGGGGGTCTACGGTATTTCTTCTCCCTCCGTGTCATGGCATCTAAACCATGGTCTTGGGGTGCTGTCACCTGATCAGTTGTTTTGTTATCAAGAAAGGCACGTTCTTCTATTAGGCTATAGTTGGGGGGTGGCACAGGGTGTTTTCATGGCCTTTGTAGCACCAAGGAGCCATGGGCAGGCTGAAAAGTTGGATTTGAAACTGGAATATATGAGAATACGCATAGTTATTAATCTGTTGGAATTCACGGAAAATTTTAGATAATGTCCAGTGTGGACTAAGGTTGAGATTAAAAAGAAATCTGGAACTATGCAGTTTGATTTGTGCCCAGAAAAGAAGCAAACCTCAATGAAGTGTTGTGGGGTTTAGGTCCTTCTTCCTTTTCTTGTGGAAGGGTTGAGGGGTGGGCTATAGATGTGAGCTCGTTTAAGAGAGAGATTAGGGAGGATCTGCCCTGAATTGTAGCTTTGTAATCCCTGCACTGGGCCCACTTAACTGCTTGACATGTGAAAATATTGTGTTAATGAAGTTCCAGCCTGCTTCTTAAATCCATCCTTGTGACTGTCTTTATTCATCTCTGTGTCCTGATAGATTATGCTTATTTTTATATATGTGAGTAATCTCATTGAAATCCAAGAGTTACTAATGGTAGCATGATAGATGAGTGTTGCTTGGGCCTTTAATCCATTACTGAAACTGAAAGCTGTTTACAGAGTCTTGTAATATTTAATTTTTGTTCAGCACAGACAACTAAAAGCCAGTATCTTAACTTTTTCATCTGGCTTCCTTCTATCGTTGCATATGCCTGTAATAGTTTAAATTACAGAAGACCTAATCAACATTTAACTTAATCAACATTTCCTGTTTCTTTCAGATTTTGTACCCACCTGCTGCTAAAAATAAATACATTCCTTATTTAGTTAATAGGACCTAAATGGGGTATCCAAACTGCATTTAAGACCATCAGTTACTCTGCGGAAACACTACTCCCTCATTTAGTTTTGGGAACAAACAAGAACCTGGAGAGAGTGCCGTATGCAGGGCCACAACGGCAGCAGGCTTTATGTTCCCCAGGAAGTTAGCTGGATGTCTTTTTTGAAATATCAGAGCTGGGATTCTCTATTGCTGCTGGGGAAAAGGAGACGGGACCTGCATAGGAGCAGATTGCTTCAATTTAAGTACCAGAGGCTTTTCCTGCTAACAGAAATCAGCGCAAGTATCACCCTGATTTTATTATGGAGAAGCAGATAAGCCATTCTGAATGTAAAAGGCGAGAGCGGTACTTTGACTGATTAGGACCACATAAGGGTGTTCTTGTGCTGATGCACTCTGATATGAAAACAGATGTTTGTGAGTTCCTAAGTGGTTTCTTCATTTTGATACGGCTCTAAGGTTATCACAGTACCTCAATAATTGGATTACTATGGCACGAACATAATGTTGTTTCACAGGGCTCCGGCTTTGTTCTTCAATGCTGTCATTTATACCTCTGAAAGGTGGTAATAAACCATTTCCGTGTAAGAAAGGTAGCTCGTGTGGAAATGAGCGCGCCGACACTCGATGTCCTAGAAAACTGGAGTTCCCTGAATTTTCCAGGAGGATGAGGAAAGAAGGTGCCTGCAGTAGCTCATGAGGAGCAGTAGTGAAGGGACGAAATCGGGGAGAACTGCAGACAGGTCAGCTCTGCCCAAGCAGAGATCTACCCGTCTGTTTTTTTCTTTCTGGAGTTGTGCCTAATAATGAAATTGCTGAACTTGGAGATACAAGGGTGGGGGCAATTTAGCAAAAGTGGACCTGTATATAAAGCACCTTCACTAAGTGTGCACAAATCAATTAGTAGGCGCACGCTGCTCCCTGTGAAGCTGGGTGATGCCTTTCCTTTAAATGCAGTCGCATTCCGTGACCGCAGCGGGAACAGACCCGGACCCCAGCCACGCTTCCCCGGTGCTGGCAAAGGGAAAAGTTAGCCAGAGCTTTGCAAATTTCTGATTTAAAACAGGTATCAATCTTTGCACGGTAGCCTACCTTTCCCTGGTTAAGCTGCACCGAAAATTTTCTTTTGTGCTTTCTTTAGTTACTCAGGGTGGAAAAGTGGCTTGAAGCTGTGCTCCCAGCTGTGTCCAGCCCGTGTGTACTAACATTCAACATCCTGTGCTCGCAAACATGCACAGCTAAATAAGGAGATGTCTTTAGGTTCAACTAAAAAGCATTCGGTTGACTGAAAATTTTGAAATGACTCAATGCAGAAATGGTAACACCCTTCCTTTAAATAAAAAATAATAAAAAGCAGACTAAATCCTCAGCAATACATAGTAAAAATTAAATTATTATTGGCATTCACAATTATTGTTTTAAAATTCGTTTGGAAAGAGGATGATAGAGTCCTTGAAGGATGAAATGTCCTCATTATTTAAGAAAAACTCAAATGCAGCTAGTGCCAGTCCAATGGGGCTTTTTTTTTTTTTAATTCTCTTTTCCACTGAACACCTTAATCCTATTGTGGAAGTAGAAAAATACAGCTCCTGTGGAGAGCATAATACAATCTCACACCATTGTGCTTTTGATCTTAAATAAAATGCACCCGCATTTGTCTTTTTCTCTTTGCCCCAGATTAGTTTTGGACCCAACCACCTTAATTCCTTTCTTGTGTTGAACTGCAAAGAACTTCATCCTGATTGCAAGGAAGAGTTAACATAAAGCAAGAAGTGAAGGGGTGGGGGGGTGGGGGGAAAGGAGGAGTTGGGAAGCAATGCTTATGAAAAAGAAATGGGTAGGAATTGTTTCAAAGGAGAGCTTTGAATGATGTGAAGAGGACACACATCCCCTGGCCAGTCCAACGCTAGGAGTCTGGCTGTAGGTCCCTAGGCTCGAGATTACCTGAGATGGAGCAAAGCTACATGCCCAGCACATTCCATTATCCGTGCCGTTACCAGGGGCTGCCACCCATCAGAAGTAGATGGGGACTGAGAACTTGTGACTCCCACGACCAGTATCAAAACTCATTCAGAATTTGGTGACTGGGGCACCGTAGAGTAAAACTTTGCCACTCAGGATGTGGTCACCTTTCCCAAATGTCTGAATTTGATCCAGATGAGGCAAGTTTGGGCTTTTGGGGTTTGTTTGTTTGTTTGTTGTTTGTTTGTTTGGATACAACTGGGCCATGGGCCATTACCTGTCTGGCCTGCTTGGCTCACCACAGGGCCAGGCAGCAAACGGGTCCTGAGAGCCACACGCTGCCCCCCTGGCACCCCAAGCCCGTACCAGGTCAGAGCTGCTGCCGCAGAGCTCAGGAGCCCCGTTCCTCTCCCCGTCCGGCTCTTTCCCTGGCAAGAGGAGTTAGGGGGCTGCCTGGGAGGGTTGATCGAGGTGGTGCGTTAGATCTGTGCTGCTCCCATCCCACCCACGGGACTCCCGTGGGAGTTCCTGCCACAGAGGCAGGGAGGAAGCCAAGAAACAGTCATTCCTCCATCTTTTTTTTTTTTTTTCCCCTGCTTTTCCCTTTTCCAGTCAGGGTTACCACCCTCTCTCCCCACTCCCATGGAGAGGTCTGAAATCTCACTGAATCAGCAGTTGTGGATATTATCTGTGCTGTTAATGGTTTGCATCTTTTTTGCATCAAAGGGTAAAATCACTTAGGGACACACACACGCTGAAAAGATCATATACAATAACGCATCCAAGCAGAAAAAAAAAAAAAAAAAGGTTGTAATGCTCATGAATTCCAGATGATGACTCTTTAAATCCCCAAGAAAGCAGTGAAATTGTTTGATTGTTCTTGTTAATTATTGGACTTGTCCCAGTATCAAATATTTGTAGAAGATAAGACTTCCCTCGTGGAGATGAATAATAACCGAACTTGCTCTTCTTTGAACAATTTGGCTCGGAGCGTGCGTGCTTCTGCCCTTCCCACTTCTCGGGCTCAAACTGAGAGTGGGCTTCGCCGCTTCATCAACGCGCGTGAACGAAACGCCCAATTAAAAATAGAAGACCCCGTTAAGTAAATAACAGAGAGAGAAAGAGCCAGGGAGACCTCTTACTCGCAGAGCGGGACTTTATTACCGGGGGAGGCGGTCCCCGTGTCGCCAGACCCACCGTCCCCGGGTCGCGGCCGTCGCTCCCTGCGCCCCCCTCCCTCCCTTCCCCCCCCGGCCGCGGCCGCGTCGCACCCCGACGGCGGGGGACTTGCCCCCCGACGGCTGGGTTAAGGGCGGGCAGAACAGACGGCTGCCGCGAGGGAAACCCAACCCCCGCACGCCCCCCCAGACACCCCCCCCCCCCACG
>JAOXJK010000001.1:71250483-71266504 GCA_025774025.1 Xenus cinereus
TCCCTGCCCAGGGCAGGGGGGTTGGAACTCGATGATCTTTAAGGTCCCTTCCAACCTGAACCATTCTATGATTCTATGATTCTAATGTTCAGTTTATTTTTAAATTACATACCCTCTCACGTAAGCATCAGCAACTTCCCTAATGGTGTAGCAGGAACACAGGGCTGAGGGGCAAGGGGAGAAGACTCTCTTTTAGCAGGCTCTGGCTTTTGCATTGGTTCCTGAGTGACCCTGCTTTGATCACAGCTGATCTTGCTGTAAGCAGGAGTTTGGCCCAGAGGCCTGCTGAGGTCCCTCTGAACCAGAATTTTTCTGTAATGTTGTGGAAGCAATGGTGGAACTGCAACACCCTCAGCTGGGTGGGAGTTATTTCAATTGCAACGTCGGAAGTAGCTGGAGGAGGAAATTCTCTGTTTGGCAGTCAGTTGGAGAAAAACCTGGATTTAGCTTCTAGAATTTGCTTCTTGGAGAAGGCAGCTATCCCGTGTATGTGAACTGGCCTCACAGGTGCTACATCACTGTGTCTTAGTGGTATATGGGGAATATACCCCAGGCCATACCCAACTCGGGGCTGTTGAACACAAAGATGTAGGTACAACCTATTTTGGGTTACTTTGGAAGTCTATAGGAAACTATAAGTATTTGAAAGCTGTAGGTTGCAAGGAGTTGGAAAGATACACTGGAGGAAGAATCACTCTATATCTGACTCTTTTCTATAGTCTCTCCCTGGGTATATGTTCCAGATAATTGCCAGAGAAGGGAATGGATGGGCCTTTCTTCTGACTGCTTATGACTCTTTGTACAACCCCTTGAAGTCCTTTCGAAATCTCTTATATGGTTGTGTGAACCGGAGAGTGTAGCTGAACTGAGAATTTGCTACTTGGACTTGAAATGGCTTTGAACTACTTGATGACTTGTACCGCCATTAAAAAACCAAAACAAAACAAAACCCAAATATGCTAAATATTATTGTTATCTTTTATTATTAGACTTCTGTTTGCAGAACTAGCTGTCATTGTAAAGCAAATTGAGATCTTGACTGCTTAAGTTAGAGTCTATTAAAATGGTCTAAAGACTGAATGGCCTACAGCAGACTGCTTACTGTTGTACTGAAGTATGCTCGGGTATGAGTACTGATCCTCTGAGACCTTAACAAAAAACCAGGTGACTTTATGAGACTTCTATACTGTGTAAAAGTGATCCACAAAGCTGACTGTGCAGCATGGAAATACTGATAAGGGATTAATGGTTGTGCATTTAGATGTCATTTGTAAACAACAGGAGAAAAAAAAGCTAAACTAAACATTTTTATCCATTCTCCTTTATGATCCCCATTTTAAAATAGCTCTTACAGTATTTCTTAGGAATTAAGGGTTCATATCTTGCAGTTAGGTCTCGGTGTTTTTGCAGACCAAAAAGCAGCAGGGCTCCACAACAGCACAGGGGTTTGTCCACTAGGATCCAGCTGCAAGCCTGGAACCAGACTTTGTTTGTGTGTTGGTCTTAGTTGCTCTGGACTGGATCCAGAGTTTCGCCTCTGCTTAAGGGCAAAATTGTCCTCTGACAGGCCTTCTGCTGGTGCAAGTTGCTGCTGGGCTGCATGGTGATCCAGTACACTTTAAACATCTAGTGCAAATTAAATCAGTGTCAGCGCTTTGACTTTTCCTCCTGAAGCCTGGTCATACTCCTGTTAAAGTTCATACTCACACTGAAGTTAGTGACAAAGCCCTTCTTCTCTGTGAGCAAGACCTGGTTTTCAGAGGCATCGTTAGGATTGTGTGTGCCTGTGTGCTTCTTTATGGGCTGTAGGATTTGCATAGCCTCGTTTGTTTAATCTTGTAGACTAGTTATGGGCTTACATTCTTTTTCAATGTCTGTCTGGTTTGTTTTCTCAAAGTGATGGGCAGGCCTTTCCCAAACAACTCTGATCCCCTAATTGATCTGGTTTTGGAGCTCCCATTGAATTCAATAGATGTTCTGAGCATGGAACAATTACAGGATCAGGACAATGTCTATTTAAGTTCAGTCAAGTCATATAAAAGTGTCTTTTTTCCCTGCCTTCCAGCAGGAAATTGATTTCATGCTTTTCAATCTTGCAGCATACTTATTAAACTATTATTTATTCATTTAGTTACTTTATTATTTAATTTTATACCAAAATGTGGCATTGGTTTCTAGAAGGAAGAGTGGGAAACATTTTTTTTTTCTTCAAAAAGTACTTATGTTCTTGCCTCTTTTTTAAGGTACATCACTACTGTGTACCCTGGAACAACAGGGGCTAACAGCTCTTAACAATAGGAGCGGGAATAATGGCAGGGGTAGCAAAGACATGAAGAATTTTGAAAAGCAATAGTCTTCAATGTTGGGAAAGTAATAAAAGGTCAGAACGAAGCTCAATAGAAAAGCCATTATGAAGGGAATGGGCAGAATTCTGGTTTTATGTTGCTGTCAAGGCTTTGGATTTGTTTTCTTTCCATTCTGACAAATTTTATTTAGTTTAATTCAGATTATTATTATTATTTGCCTTAACTCACGCAGTTTTACTAGGTGTGATTTTAGCAGTGCACAACTGCAAATAGCTATGTTTTAGAGACTTCTTTCTCTTTCCCTTTTTTATTTGGAACCTTCTGTATAATGAATTCTTAACCGAGAATTATTGTTTAGTACTGTTTACTCAGAGCCAGGCTGTGCTCCTGCAATACAGACTGAGTAGCACCGTACTCTGCTGTTAGCTCCTCTACCTTCCGTAGGGCTGCTTATGAAGGAGAGTGGGTGCTATGGAATGTGTTTCATGTACTGTTCAAAAGTCCTTGCCATTAATTGAATTCCGCTGTGTCTGATTGACACTGTGGTGTGTGTGTCTGATTCCGCTGTGTTGAAATCTCCATTGGCTGCCATGCCAGCAAAACCAAACCAGCTTTTGATAACATCCTCCTAGAATTTACTTTCTTACCCCTAATTCATTAAAAAGTTATTTTGCCCCCATTAGTTATGGCAAAAGTATGTTTTGAAAATAGGACTGATAAAGGAAAATGTGTATGGCTTAAAGCAATACATAGCAGGTATTGATGCTGGAATCCATATTCGTTTTCTTTTGGTTTTTGATGTAAGTAAACAATTCTGTATGATGGGGTATTCATGTAAAGCACAGTTCCCTTTTCCCTTCCCTATATGTAAGAGCAGCAAAGTTGGCAGTTTAAAATTGGCAGCCTTCAGATAAATCTTTCTTCCAGATACCTCATTGGTTGTTCAGCAGATGCTCAGTCAATATGTCCAGATAGCCAGTAATTTGGTCCATTTCAAACCTAAATAACGTGTAGGGACTACGTGGGAGGAGAGCCTGCATAACTCACAGTATTTCGTCTCTATTGCATTTCTTATTTTTTCATCATTTTCATTTCTCCCAGCAATGTCTGACAATAATATCCCACTGTAGATAGTGCTGGAAGTCTGGAAGGTCTATAGAAACAGCCTCCCAGAGCTGTTAGGGATAGATTAGACATCCATTTCAGCGAAGAAATAGTCCAAACCCTGGACTGGTCCCTCTGGGTAGTTCTATGTAGACATCTTTTTTTCTGCAGTTTTTTTGAGCAGTTATCAGAGGCTGTTTCTTGTGTTGTTTTGTAGCAGGGGGTGGTGATTTAAAAGTGCTCATGATTTCTCTCTGCTGCTGTGGAATTAAATACTAAAGCTGTCATTTACCTCAGAGGCAGATGAAGTGTGCTGCAGGCTGAATGCCTGGAAATCCCCAGCCTAGAAGTCTAATGATGAGACCCATATGCAATCCACCACTGTCACACTAGAGGTTAGTCTCAAATATAAGCAGTGAATACAGCAGCTGCCAGATTGCTGCTCAAAAGATGCAGGTTCCCAAATAAACAACTTATTTCTTCACCATTTCCTCTTCCATTATGCACGGGGAGGAGTTTTGTGTTTTCTTTCATGTGTCTTCATTTGTTTTTGCCAAGTGCACTTAACAGACGAGAGAGTACCCTTCCTTGCCTTTGCTGGATATCAGCGTTCTGAAAAATGAACACAAAATGCATTCGGACTCTCTCTCAGGTCCAGAGGTTGGAATTTCAAATAATTGTAATTTAAAATCTTGCTTACATTTTGAAACAAGTTTACCATTTTCCCTCTTGCCATTTTTTTTTATTAAAATTGCTTAACATGTTTCTTGAAAATTGTTTTGTTACTGGGAAAGGGAAATGTTTTCAATATATAAATCTAATTGAAAACTGGCTTATCCTTTTTCTTTCCTTTTTTAACCTCTCCAAACATGTACTTTTCAGATTCCTTCTTAGCTGTCTAAATTTCCCTTATGCCCTTTCTGGTTGACTTTGTTAGCGTGGTACATTCCTTTTATGGAGTGCTACATTTTTCATTTTTTGTCCTTCAG
This sequence comes from Xenus cinereus, assembly GCA_025774025.1. Taxonomy (NCBI): domain Eukaryota; kingdom Metazoa; phylum Chordata; class Aves; order Charadriiformes; family Scolopacidae; genus Xenus; species Xenus cinereus. The sequence continues at coordinate 71,254,883 of JAOXJK010000001.1, forward strand.
TGGATTCTTCAGATGGGATTCTTGGCCGCCTACATCTGTCTCATTCTGGATACCAGTGTGTACTATCATCTTTCATGGGAAATTGAGCTTGCATCCTTCTTTCCTTAGGGAGTCAACACGGAGAATCAAGGTGCAAGATTGTCCCTTGCCTTAACCAGGGCTGTTGATGAAAGTGTGCCAGAGGAAACTTGTTAGATGTCATGGTACTTGATAGTGCTAGGCATTTGTCTGAATTTCCCAGCTGAGGGGATGAAGTAGTGAGTTCCTGGGATTCTACACTTGTTGCGTGCTTCGGGCTCTCAAAAGTTTTGTCTGCAGTGGTGCTTCTTGTATGTGCTTCTTACCTTTGAGGGAAGTGAAAGCATCCAAATTATCAGGTTGGCCAGCGCTTGCTTTAAATGTTGGATGAGCTTAACAGGAAGAACATGTCCCTTTAATCTAAGGGTGCGTCAGGTAATGTCCTTGATTACAAAACTGTAAACCAAGCTACCAGCAAAAAAAAAAAAAAGGCTTGGACAACAGAGGAGAGCTCTAGATTGCATTTACAGCCTCCTCTTTTGTTGCAATAGTGCCCAAGCTGATGTGAGGACTAACAGCCTAACCCCACCTGTACCACTAGACCTGAAAAACTCCCTTGTACTGCATCTTTGTTCTGATTTCACGTCAGATGAGATTGCCTTTCACTGGTCTTTCTGCAGTGGGCTCTGCAGGGACCGTGCTGCTGTTCAGTGCAGACAAAGTGAGCGGGATCTCGGCTTCCCCCGTCCTGCAGGCTGCTTTGAGTTTATGGTCCCTCTGTGGTCTTTAACCAGCACACTGATCCCAGCTGGAAGAGTTTATTTGCTGTTTACAACATCTTCTGGAAGAAGTATTCTTTGCACATACATGTTAGATCTTCATAGGGACCATGTATTTCCTAATAAGATACAAATGATAGACTTGGTTACGCGTAGTGTTTTGCCCCTCAGTCTTTCTTCAACCCATCCTCCTTCGACGTGTCTTTTTTCATTGTTGTCATGTGTCAACTGTATACTGTAGCCGTTGCTGTCTGCAATGCATTGTTTCAAAGCAATTAGCCTGTTACGAAGAGCTGGGTAAAAAGCAATGAACAAATTCCCAGCATGTGGCCACTTGCATGGTCAGGTTTGAAGGCAGCCCTACCAATATCATGAAAGGGCAGGTCCCACAAAATAACGCCACCGAAGAGTCTGGTTTGCTACAGAGAAACCCTTGCAAGCAAAACCAATCTATGCAAAATATTTTTGATAGCTGTTTCTATGGTTTAGATTAACTTTATAGGTGAAGGTTGGAAACCTAATTGCATGTTGCAAACATTTTTCATGGCAATGTCAATTGTGTATTGTTCTTTCTAATCCAGTCATGACCATTTTTCATTTTTCAGTACAGCATAGTTCACTACAATGTACATAGAAGCCAGAAACATAGTTGAAATCGTAGAGCCATCACTGAAAGCTAGAGTTACTTCTTTAATTTACGGTTTTGAGTTTTTTTCCCCCGAGATTATTCTGTTTTCTGTCTTTGTCTCTCTCTTACAGCTTTACTTCTACATTGAAGTAAATTGTTATTCTGCTCTGCCTACTTCAAGCATTACAGGAAAATTAGCTTGGGTTTCTAATACGTTGAAATGACTGATTTTTAATCTAATTGCAGTTTGTTTAACTTTATGTCCAGTTTAGAGCTTTGAACTTCTTGTAAAACACCGTATAAAGTACTGGGTGTTCTTGTACTTCCTAATTCTGTCTGGCATTTACAACAATTCTTTCACTATCTGTGAGGGTATGGTTCCTAGCTCTGCCAAGACTGGCTTAGAGTCTGATCCACTCCATTGCTCTGAATAGGAGTCTGTCCATGGACTTCAGTGGGAGTTGATTCAGACTCTTTATTGCTTCACCTTTACAAACTGAATTCCAGGCTATTCTCCATGGTAAAAATCTTGGCAGTATTGAAGTGAATGGGATATTTGCTGTGGAATTCAAAGGAGCCAGGATTTCAGCTAGAGCATTTAGTATCTCACAGTTTAAAATAACCTGTTTTCAGCTCTTGGATTCAACTCGGACATTGTGTTTTGAAACAGACACAGGACATAAAGGTGAAATAAAATTTCCACGCTGAAGCTTGATTAAGGTCAGAGTTACTATCAGATACTAGGTGTTAACTACAGCTGTGTAGGCCAGAATTTACTAAAGTCTGTAATTTGTCCATTAAAGGAGTCAGGGGGATACCAGCCAAGTGAAAACTCTGACTTCAAATCTCGTTGTGTGTCAATACTTGCTTTTGACTAAAAAAAGTACATATACTCATGCAAAAAGGAAACACACTGTGTGTGTGAGGGTAAAGCTAATTGTAGGTTTATTTATTTATATGTGTTTTATGGGGCAATATTTCATACATTTGTGAGCCAACCAACGAACCCTGAAAAGTCTGATGATGACTGCTCTTACAGAGGCTTCACAGGGGCCCTTGGAGATTTTCTGTCTGTGAGCTGAGTATTTGTCTTGTAACATTAATACTTGCCATCAAATGCAAAATCAAAACAAGAATCATGACTATCTAGGACTTAATACGGATATGGTCTCCTAATTAAATCTCTCACCCTCAACTGTAGCACCTTTTTTTCTGTTGTTTTTCTTTTTAAAGTGTATGGCTAGTTTTAAATATAGTTGGATTGCCCTTCACCTTCCAAGAGAAACCATTAGAGAGTCAGGTAACTCATTTGCTCTTGGATCCTTACATTAAGGAAAATAAGTATTGGATTTGGTAGGAACGGTAATCAGGAACCATACTCTCGTCTGAATTGTTACTCTGATTTTCTCTACAAGTCTTCCCAACCAACTGAAAAAAAAAAAAAAGGTATCCAGGAAACTTGTTAATGTAGTTCATGTATCTAATATAGAAATTCATTCATAAGATCTGTGTACAAAAATACATATTAGAACATATGCCTGTGGATATTTTTATTTATTGCATTGGTCTACACATATGAAAGTCTCGACTTAGAATTTCAGAAAGGCCAGGGTTGCTCTATATTTCATAATGTTTTAATTTTTAATTTTTCAAAATCCTTTCACAATTACCAAGTAACTAAAGTCTTAAGCTGTTTCTGTCTGCCCCAAGGGTTTTTTCTCTTCCTCTATGTGTTGAAGGGAAATCTGAGCCTAAGAACACTAAAGAGGAAAAACATGTCTCATCTACTTGTCACGGCATCTATACTTTGCCATTTTTTTGCCACCCAAATGTGACAGGGCAGCACATAAATGTGTGAAGTCTGTCACAAATGGCAGCCAGAGCTGGGAATTCAGGAAAATGAGCTTTGCCTTTTTGAGGCTTTTGCGTTTAAATCCTGCAAAGTGCTGAGCGCCTTCTGAAAGGTTACGCTAAGCCTGCTCAGCGTTAGTTCACGGGAGGTGCTCACCTTGCGGGATTCAGCCTGGAAAAGGCCTGTCTTCTACGTGGAGCAGCCCCGTGGGGGATGCGTGGGGTGCGCTATCGTGCATCTCACGCGTGTGATGTGTCCTACGTCAGGCGTCGCAGGAGTGGCTCTGAAGAGTGGGAATGACGGCTGGGGAAAGGGAAGGTCTCTCTCCGCTGGCAGGAGAGAGCGTCAGTGAAGGCGGGCAGCGGTGGCGGAGCTTCACCCCGCGCAGCAGAATTGTCCCCTTGGAAGGGAAAAAGCGTTTGCGGTTCCATGGTATCATAGTTCCTTCTTCTGAGGTGCTGTTTAGTGCCTTTTTGCGTCCCACAGCTGCGGGAGCTCACAGTGTGCTCAGCCCAAAGAGACTTGAGGCTGATGTGACAACACCGAGGAGGAGGAGGAGGCCACCACGTTGATCTTAACACAGACACTTAAGAGAGGGCATCTGTGCGGTAGTAAAGGTGGGCTGTGTTTTAAATTATCACGTGGGGCTCCAGGTGTTTCACCAGTCTGCAGCCATTCAGAGCCTTGGAGTTTAAGAGTCGTTTAGATGCGGTGTTGGGGGATATGGTGTAGGGAAGAACTTTGTAGAGTAGGGTAGATGGTCGGACTCAATGATCCCAAGGGTCTTTTCCAACTTGAATGATTCTATGTTTCTATGATTCTATATAGTAATCTATACCATCTGTAGTAATCTAGACCATCTATAGTAATGTAGACTGTCTATATAATTCTCTGCCTCCCCATGTGTCTATCATACGTGCGTGTATTTTTTTATTTCCTTGGTAGCACCTTAGCAACACCAATTCACTGCCAGGCTCTTCTGGGAGAAGCAGCTAGGTGTGACCCCCTGTTCAGGCAGGAAATCAGCATCGTCCCAGGTTTTTGGAGCAAGAACAGACCACGTCACCATGTCCTACCTTCTAGGGCACGTGGCAGCGTGTGCTCCTTTTCCTCCAGGAGGCAAGGGTAGGTTCTGATACCTTCGCCTCCCTTTTCTCTCTCTCTCTCACAAATTCATTACCTTTCCCTCGGTTGGAGGGCGGTTTGGGAGGCAGGGGCATCAGCGAGTTGCTGGTGTCCAGCAGGATGGGCAACGCATGGAGTGAGCAGCAGGAGGTGTGGGGTGGGCACCTTAACGTGTGGGGTGGGCACCTTAACTCTGCAGCCCCCGCTGTCTTCTGTGGTGAGGTATTTCACGTGAAAGGCTGGGGGGGGGGCTTAGAAAGAGAAGGGAGGGGGAGAGAGTGAGACGCAAACATCACCACTATCCTCAGTAAGAGATTTAGATCTCCGTGTTGGCATAAAAAGGTCATTTTGGGCCCGAGGGTTTTGACATTGTTCCTTTAAGTTAGACCCACAACATAAACTATTTTCAACACTTGCCATGAAGAACAAATGACCTTTAGTAACTTGCCCAGAAGACAAATGGTACGTTAACACAATAAATACACTTCGCTAGCATCGTGCTTCTTGCTTTAATTTTCAATTAGAAACGTTACCTTTCCCTCTCCCTTTTCCACAAAGGACTGCACTTTCATACTTCGATTGTGTAACAGAGATTTCTTTGCCCTCTGTGGGATTGGTAATATTCACTGATAATTACCGGCTATACAGTGAATTTCCTTCTGTTCAGGGACAGTGTTTTGTACTCATCTGCTTAAGGTGGGCTGGGTGGAAGGTATCTGTGAGGGATAGTTAACGAGCATCACCAGACAGGTCTGCTGCAAGAGCAGAGCAAAGGGAGTCAAAGGGCCAAACAGCTAAGAGCTGGTGCTGGTAAGTATACCTTTTCTTGGACTGGGCTTTGGTAGCATGTAAAATGAGAAATGAGATTGGAAATTAAAGGTGGAATTCTTGCCTTTTACATCAGTAAAGGCAGGAGGTATGGACGTTGGCCTGTTGACTTCTGTTCAGGGAAATGAAGGGCCAGCACTCTTCACAGAATCACAGAATCTTCATGGTTGGAAGGGACCTTTGAGATCATCAAGTCCAACCACCAAAAAAAACCCACCAACACACACACACACAAAAAAAACCCCAAAAAACCCCACAACCCAAAAAAACCCATCCATGTTCATTTTTATTCCAGAGTTAAGGTTTCCAGGCTGGGTTGTTAGGAGGCCAGCTGCCAAAGCACAAACTCGTTGAAGGAGCTGCCAGTGCATCGCTGGTTGTATAAGGGTGGGAACACCTGGGGTTCTGCTGGGGATTCTCAGGCCATGGCTCTGCCAGCTGTTGATCTCAGCCCCAGGCTCAGGCAACACAGTGGAAGAAAGGGAAGTCTGCAGTGTGCTGGTGGGAGGATGGAGGAGGACACCTGAGGGAGGAGAAGAGAGGAGAAGAAAGATGAGTGGGGGTGCATCAGGTCTCCTCTGTGCAGCGCTGTGGCTTCCCTTAAAGGGTGGAGGAAGGAGGTGGGCGTTAGGAGATGCTTTCAGAGAGGTGAGCCTCGTTTTGCCAAGGGGATGACAGAAAAGATGGCACTGTCACACAAGCAATAAACATCTGGAAGAAGGGAGAGGGTGGGGGTGGTGGTCAGAGGGTAGATCAAGGGGTGGCACGGTGGCAAGGAAATATTTAGAAAAACGGAGACTGATTTGTCATCCATTGGATTAACATCCATCTCTTAACATTAATAGTGTTTGGAAGGTAGGAGGATCTAATGCGTAATACAGAGGCTTGTTTGGCATTCCTTAAACTTTGGTTTATTATGTCTAGGGCTAATACAGTCCTCTTCTTCCCAAAGGGATACAAAACACTTTACGCAAATGTAGATTTTTCAATTTGCTCATTGGTTTGAGGACTACAGTTATTTCACATCACATCAAAGCATTTTGGAGAGGATTGGGTTTTTTTGGGTAGAGGGAAGATACTTTGTTTCAGCTGAGCAGAAGTTATTTTACAGAACCAAAAATGAAAGCTTTCTTTTGTGTTTGGGATCAGAAATCCTTTGGAACTTTACTGAGGCTGTGTTTAACTAAAGAATTTTTAAGCAAAGCCTCTGTAAATAAAAAAAATTAAATGCTTAAGTTGAAATAGCCCTTTCACATTGCTAGAAATGTTTGTTTCTTATGTTGGATCAGACTGGCAACTGAGCCTGACCTTATTTTATATATAAATTAGTCATGCAATTTTTTTTAATCAGCTGTAATAGTCTCAAATTTTTTTCCCCATCTATATGTTTATGCCCTTTTATGATCACTGAAGTGGGACTTAAATAGAGCTGGAGAAGTGTGCTGCTCTGAGGCAGTTTTATTAGGGAAAGGCTGAGCTGAGGAGAAGGAGCTTGAAGTGGAAGGAAACAAGGAATGAATGAACTGAAAATGAGGGAAAACTGAAAGGAGTTGGACAATGTGAGTAATGGTGACAGTTACTCCCTAGAGTAAAAATAGGAGCGAGGAAATGAGGATTAGGGATACGAAGATGAAAAGGGGAGTCAAGAGGAAAAAAAAAAGCTGACTAAAATGGCAAAAATAGGACACTCCACCTTTATTTCAGTGAACGCTTTAATTCTCCATTTTCCTGAGAAATGCCATATATTTCTAAATTTGGAAAGGAGGATAGGATGGCTATTTTTAGGAATTACTAATGTTTCTGGCTGCTTGAGATTCTGTAGTTAATCAGAGAAAAAAAAAAGAAAAATACAACAATGTAAAAGTTAGTGGAACTTAAACGAGTACTTTTGAACACCAAGACCTTAGTAATACCCGAACTTTTAGGACAACCTGAGGCCTATATTACTTAAATTTCATGTGAATGTTACAGGCGTAATCCTGCAAACACTTACAGGTCATCAGCAATTTTTTTTTTCTTTGAATGGAAACTGATACTCCTATGCAATCAGGTGGCTCTAGAAACTAAGGACTCAAGAAAGAGACTCAATCTTGCTAGACTTGTGATAAGAAATCACAAAAGTTGGGTGTGCTTTTTTATGCTTTAGCCCCAGGAGGGAATTCACCCTTGAAAGGTTTTTTTGAGTGATTTGTCTTCAGACATTACAACTATGTGTGCCTGGTTCACAGCTTAGTGAGGCAGGCATCCATTTATTTAGTAGACGAGACTACTGGAAACTGAAAATTACTTCTGGCAATCCTCAATCCCACTTTTTCTTTTTTTTTTTTTTTTTTTTAAATTTACTAAAAAATGATCAGTTAAAACGGGGTACTCATCTTACTGGCCCTCCCAGAACCCCTGAGGTGGTTTTGCTGATCTCTCTCTTTCGATTGTTCATCCTTTTATAGAACAACACTGGGAGCCTTGAGGATATGTTTGACTAGCAGCCACAGTCAAGCGCTCACGATGTGAGAAGGGGGAAGGAAAAAAAAAAAAGACCTGGGTCAGCAGTACAAACGGGGAAATGACACCAGCGTGGTGGTGAGACTGAGGATTTCTGCTTCGCTGGTAATTTCTAACTTTCTTTTTAAATGGGTTTTAGATGTGGATTTTCAAATGAGCTCTTTGAAATAGAGACAGGGCTATGCAAATTTATTTTTTTTTTAAGAAGAAAATATGAGGGAAAATTATAATGTTCCTGACTCTTACCCACCTCCACTCGCCCTCTCTCTTTCCCTGCCATGGTGTATACAGAGAGGGACGTGGTCATTGATTAGTACATCCATGGTCCAACTGCATCCAAGCTATAGGGAGGGTGTACTGCAGTTATCTGGGCAGGGGGACACCATTTCATTGCTCTTACTAGCACCCCACTACCACTCTAGGTCAGTGCTTTATGTTGGTCTGTTGTTTTCTAGTGACACACTCAGTCACGATCCTCATCCCGTGTCGCCGATGTCAACGGGTATTTTGTTACTTAGTGAAATTGGGATTGGTGTCAGCTATTTCATGGGTTATTCTTATGGTTCTGTTCTTGCTTGGACAACACCAGGCACATGAACAGTTGTGAGGCTGTTCATGGCCTCCGAGTCGTGAGTTCTTGTTCTTAGGAATCAGTTTTTATACAGCACACATTATTTTGCATTTGAATGCCTTCATTACATTCAGCTTTCCATCTCTGTAATTTTACTTCAAAATCTGAAATTTCTGCTTTTCTTATAGGTCACTACTGAGTTAATTTAAACCCTTAATTTTAGGTGGTAATGCTGGGTAGTAATAACTTAAGTAAAAACAGTATTAGTTTTGTTTATGAAAAGTTTATGGAAGTTTTAAACAGAGCTAATGTCTTGCATATTAGAATTAATTTTTTTTTGTGGGTAAGAAATTAAGAACTGGGTGCAAGTATAATAGAAACATTTATAAATTTGATTTACAGATGAAAATTTGGAAAAGAAGATACCTGCTTTTGTTCTTCAGCTTGGGGAGCAGGTATCTCTTTAAAGCACCGTAGGAAACAGCAGGGTGGCAGCTCCACCTCTGAACCGACCTAGAGCAGTAGGATCCACTGAAGTCAAAGCTGAAGAAACGAGGTAGAGTACTGCCAGTAGGCGATCAGGTTTTCCTCGCAAATATCTGAGTGGCTGAGTGTGTAAAACCAAGCAGAGATAGCAAGAAGACTAAGGAAAAAGAAAAAAAAAAAAACATGAGCATGGGCAGCATCTGTGAATCGGACAAAACCATGATGGGACAGTGAGACAGCCTCATGAGTCTTATGAGTTATCCGAGCTCCAATGATGCAGCGAGAAGACGCGAAGCTGAAAGAGAGGGCAGGACCTGAATGAAAAGTCTCCTTTGCTGGGGAGAACAAATCACCTGCTTGTGCTGGTGGCCAAGGAGCAGAGAGTGAAACGTTGCAGATGGGCCCCTGGGTATGCCCTATACTCCATTGAGACAACAAGGGTGGTTGGACCCCGTAGTCTCCCATGACCTACAGAGATCCACCCCGTCATTTGGCATACTGGGGGTAAGCCAGGGTTTGGGGATGGCAGCAGCAAGGGGGTAAGTTGGAAGCTTGTGGATCCAGGGGAGATGTAGGTTACTTGAGAGGCTTCAGGGTGTTTGTTGATGATGGGAAAAAGCTGAACGCTGGTAATACTTGTTTAGTAGAAATACTGGAAGTGCGTTACAATTTTGAGTTTGAGGCAAGGGAAGTCAGTGGCAGGAAAGCAGATCCAGTACAAACACTTAGGAGAAGTTGGAGCTCTGTTCTCTGGCATGAGTTGGCCTTCTGGGGGAAATGGGACAAATCCAGTCCCCACAGACCTGATTTGGCTGTGCTAGCGGAGAACATTAGAACGGAATGAGAGTGGAAAATGGGACTGTCGCCTTGACTAAAGGTTCAAAAGCACGACTGCTCTTCTAAGAGGAAGTCAATCAAAATGTTAATCGGCCTAATACGTTTCCCAAATTCTGTGTTTTGCATAACTTCAATAGAAAAGACTTTTTATAAGTGGCTAGATTGGAAACAAATAACTTGACAGTAGTATTATTTAGCCTCATTGCCTGAAGTGTAAGTGGGGTGTAAAATCGTAAAAGTAGCCAACGATAGGGTGGAGATAAGCAGTAAGGACCCCAAAAAGACTGAAGTGTATGGCAGGAACCACAAAGCCACAAAGTGACCTTTCAGTGTAGGAGAGTGCTGTCTCGGGGAGTATATATCAGTTTAGGTAGAAAATCCATAGTATCAGAATTAACTGTTGCTCTACAGTAATGTTTTATTAAATTTTGTTTTTAATTAGTCATTGCCGTAATGGAATTATGATACTAGTTCAGTAAACAGTTCAAATTCCTCTAAAATGGAAACAACTTTATTTTTTTCCCAGATTTGTTTGAAAATTTGTTCTCTTATCTGTCCGATTCTCCATGGTGCATTATTTACTAAGTTGTGCGGTCCATTTTTGTTGATGGCTTCTTTGGCTTTAATTCTTTCCTTTCATTTGATGTTCTACGTGGAGAAGTTGGCTGGTGTGGCTCTTCAACCCTGCTAGGCAAAAAGCCCTCATTGTCTATATTGCTGGAAGATTAAACACACGCAGAAACTGGGCTGCTCCCATCCAGATCAAGAGGAGTCTTAAACATGAGCTGGTGCTGTGAGCTAACAGCTGCTTTCCTGGCAAAAACATCTTTCCCCTCTAAAATTTTATTAACAGTTGTGTAGCTTCATCAGTGGGAGTAATGGTCGGAGGAGGCGTAAGGTAAACAAAGCACAGGTGGCTGTGCAAGGATTTTATCGCAGGGGCATGTGGACCTGTTCTGAATAAAGATAGAGATATATATATATGTGTGTGTGTAAGCAATCCCATCGTTGCTACCACTGGGGGAAAAGAACTGGTTTTAATAATGGTGGGAAGTGATAGGGAAGAGAAGTTAGTGCCATGTGAGGGAGCAGTGGCTTCTGTGTGTCTCTCTGGACCCCTCTTGGCCTCGGTTTCCCAGCTGATGAGATCAGGATATTCCTTACAGAAGTGCAGGATGAGGCTCACAGGTAGGTAGTATTTTTGAACTTGAAAAGTGCAAAAATGATGAAAGTAGTAGGGGTTGTTACTATTCCCCATTTAGCAGAGTTGAAATACTGAGAGGCTGAAGCTCTCTCTCAGCCAGCCTCAAGCCCCAGTTTGACTGCAGAGGAAATCTATTACTCATTTCCTGCCTGTACTTAAAATAAAGAACACCCTGCTGCCCAGTACCGTGTCTAAGAGGACACATCATCACTAATTTTTTTTGTGCCAGAATAATAAAAGTGACAGAAGGGGATTCCCCTCGAGTGTTTGATGCTTTTCTGCTGTGGGGCTCTGGCAGTCCCAGAATGGCCCTGCAGAATCTGCACGGAAAGGGGAAGTGGAAGGGGCTCACACGTGCCTCCTCGCTGCTTTGGCCTTACTGGAAACGCATCTCCTTGTTTCAAGAAATAACTGAAGGGGCATGGTGGGAGAAGGCCGATGGACTTAAATCCAGAAAAAAGTTGTTGTTAGGAACGAAAGAGAAACAGGCACTTATCAAAGAGGAACTTGAGGGGGAAAGCACTGAAACATCCCAAGTACAAATTCATTCTCACTCTGTATCCATAACAGCCTTATTCTCTGACATGCTGAATCACAGAATCCCATGGGGTTGGAAGGGACCTCTAGAGATCATCTAGTCCAACCTCCCTGCCAAAGCAAGTCCACTCAGAGCAGGTTGCACAGGAGCATGTTCCAGTCGGGTTTTGAATGTGTCCCAGAGAAGGAGACTCCACCACCTCCCTGGGCAGCCTCTTCCAGGGCTCTGCCACCCTCAAAGTAAAGAAGTTCCTC
>JAOXJK010000001.1:71283216-71318165 GCA_025774025.1 Xenus cinereus
TGAGGCCCCTTCCCTGGAGACATTCAAGGTGAGGCTCGACGAGGCCCTGGGCAACCTGGTCTAGTTGGGGGTGTCCCAGCAGACTGCGGGGAGGTTGGACTAGATGACCCTTGGAGATCCCTTCTGGCCCGGACCATTCTATGATTCTATGATGGACAGAAGGAAGCAACTTCCTATGTCAAAGAGTAAGATGAAAAAAATAACTCAAAGCTGCCGTTCCTTGGAACGGTCCAGCTGGTGCCCAGTGGGATGATGCTGTCTGACCTGCTTGCTTTTCTGCTGTGGCCTTGCCTTGGGACTGGGGGCAAAGGGGAAAAATTGGATGTGAAATCTGGCAGCTGTTGAATACTTTTGCTTAGCCATGCAAGTTGTCACCGTGCCCACGGAGGGGGAGGAGGAGTTTGGCATTGCTAAAGCCTGGACACCGGCCCGTGGAGGTGCCCCCAAAATCAGGATCCTGCTCCTGGCTTTGGAGGTACTGTGTTGTCTTCGCCTGGGTTTGTAAGAGAAAATGTTAGTTCTCAGCTCTGTGTGTGTTTGTGTTTCTGACAAGGTACTGCTATCACTTTTTCTGCTTTTGGTTGTTTGGAAAAGACATTAATTTCTGAGGAAGGCAATCAGTTTTCCTTTTGAACAAAATAATGTTAATACTCTCAGAGTATAAATGCAGGTGCTGGGGACTTATGTAAGGTCTTCTGCAGCAATGTTTCAAAAGCTCCAAAATTCAAAATTGCTTAAACTTTGAGTCAGTATTTGTAGATAAAGAATGTGTGGGACTCTGGATAAAACACCAGATTAAGAGAAAAGGCTTGACTTATCTGTGCATCTGGTTTTAGTTCTTTAAGATGGATCATGATGTTTTGTTTCCTATGCAAAAGCAATTTGAGGCCCTTAGAGATTTTTAAATGGTCAGTGTTGGTATTGCTAATTTTTGTTGGGATTTGTTTGAGGAAAATAGTCTTTAAGACTAAATTTTGAATTTGGTGCTTGCTCTTCTTGCAGTTCTGCTATGTGGTAGGAATGCCAGCTTTCTGAACTCTCAGCCACATTCTGTGACAGAGACGGGAGAACAACAAATAACTTCCTTCAGATCTCTCATGTGTCATCTTCTCAGTTATAAACAGTGTCTAAAAAATCTGAAGCAGGTGCGGAAAGTTAAACACCAAAGTCTAAAAATCCCATTTTATACAGTATCCCAAATCTTTCCTCAAAAATCAGACAAAAGGGATTTATTTGGGTAATTCCTTAGGGCTTTTTTTTTTTTTCTTGGGGGGTGGTGGTGTGGGCGGGTGTGTTCAAAACCAGTTGCCCCATCTGTCACCAAAAGCTTGTCTGTGCCTGATGGTCTGAGCAATTGAGATGCTCCTCCATGGAGGAGCTGCTGCACCTCTTACCCCCCTGAGGAAGATGTGGAGGGGCTCACCACCTAGCCCAGAGCAATCCCCATCTCCTTTGGATGCTGCGCATGGCAGCAGTGGAGTTGAATTGACTTATCTTTTTTTTTATGTCAAGCCCATGCCATTTTATTTTGAGTATTTATATTATACCATCACTGAAAGGCTCTATCCGACCCAGGTAAACCAAATTCGCCCTATTTAGTCAGTGAAGGGAGACGCTGTTTAATTCCTTTGCACAAAGTGAGCAGGATTCAGCAGCTCCAGCTCCGACACTTTTTTTTTCTCTTCTCAGCAGGAGCTGAATATTGGCGTTTCTCCCACAGCATCATCCCTTGTTGTTTTCTCTCAAGCAAAAACAACAAAAAAGGAAGATTAAAAGGAAGAAGTAGACAGATTTGAAAGAGGATCGTTAGCTCCAAGGTCTGATGGGACCTCCTTGAAAGTGCTCACAACCCTGTGTCACCCATGCCAAAGTCATACTGAAGTTTTCAGAACCTTTTATAATCCCCAACACACAAACACTGTCTTTGTCTTCTCCTTTTTCTGTTTGCTGTTCAACAGAAACAGTTCATAGTAGATTTCGTCTGCTTACCTCTTCTTTTTAGAATTTAATAATTAGTTCATGATAGTCATGTGTTCGTGTCATGGTACGCTATTATCTTTGTTTTGTGTTAGCCTTCTCAGAGCATTTGTATGGAGGCATAAAAGGAGAGGAATCTTCCCTAGTTTTAAGTTGAATTACCAATTTGAATGTCAGGCCAGGTTCACAAAAATTTCCAAAATAGGTGAGAGTTATAAATAAAACTGAATGTGTTACTGTTTTGGGGGAAAGCTGTGGAACTCAGTTTTTTCTTCCAGCTCAGCCCCAGAATAGATACATGCTGTTAGTTTTTCACTTTGAGATTTTAGGTTCCAGCAGACCTCAAACTTAGCAAAAAGATAAGAAGAATTTTATGAACTGAAGAGTGAGTTTCATGCAGATATGAATCAGCACTGATATCTTGGCTACGGTCATCATGTGAGTATGCTGTCATTGCAGTATATATGATAAATTTGGGACTCTTAAACTGAGCACGCTTGTCCACTGTGCCTGTGAGGCAAAGCAGGGAGAAGAAAATTTTTCAAATGCCAGAAGTAGTATTTTTAGAGAAAAAATATTTTACCTGTAGTTCCTTAATTCAGTCTGTAAGCTCCATTCAGATTTTGAGATGCAGGAGGACTCACTGGGGTTTTTTGGGCACCAAGCCAATATAAATATTAAAAATAAGAGGAAATCGTAGAACTGTTTTCTTATTGTTAATAGCATAATGCATCTTTTGTTGGGTTTCCTCTCTGCAGGACTCTCCCTGCTGCAGTAGGGCTGTTTACCTCTGTCTTCTCTTATAAACATAATTCTAAAGGCTCTGTTCTGCAGAGCTGCTTCCACAAACTGTACTGAATGCTGCAAAATCTTGCAGAGAACTGCACAGATGTGAGTGACCAAATAAACTTAATTCCCAGTGACAACAGAAAAATTAATTCAAGCCTTTAGAGAGATGAGATTTGGGGGAGTTCCTAGTGTAAGTCTATAATGTGAGTCTTTAATGTCTGAAGGCTTCGAGTCTGTGTTTATAAAGAACCCTTTTCACTTTGCCCCTATTTTGAAGCAGTTATTTTCCTCTCTGCTTGCAAAGATCTTAAAAAGATCTCAAGTCTTTGTACTTGAGGTTGCTTTTGTTCAGAGTTGTCCAGTGTTTTCTCCCCTTTCATGTTTTTTGCAGTGTTTGCTTTGCTGTGTGTGAACATGCAGCCTGGGCTGTGTGCACATTGTGGGGTTTAATGTAAAATTCTGGTGGGTGAAATTGTGCATATCTCCTCCTGTTTTGCCCTTTCTTTTTTATTACGGGAAGGAACCGGCAAAAGGGAAAATGCTGTTATTAAACATGTAAATAAATCACAGAGTGCTAGTTTTGTAATCAGTTTAGCAGATTTTATTCTAGTTGATATATAAGATTGCATGTTTGTATGTGAAAACGAAGAGAAAGTAAAAATGAAATTATATTTATCATCAATTTTGTTAATTACAAGAAACTAGTTCACAAATACACAGGAGTACTATCTTCAGCAAATCCTTTGTCTTCTTGTTTGTTTAATAAATTAGATGGATGTACCAAATAGCATGCTGCTGGGGCAACATTAATTTTATTATAGAATAAAAAGTAGAACTATTAGTCTCTGTTTCTGGCATGTTTGTAAGCTATCTGACCTATTTTCTTCTCCTGCCCCTTTCGCAGTGCTTACCAAATTCCCCTCTCCTATGCCTAACATAAAACTGTCTTACAATTAAACCAGCTGATAGTCAGCCCTGGAGACATTACCCAGTATCCTGGCAAATAGTTAAGATATATTGTTTTATATATTTGTGCAGCAGGGAGAGACAGCTTCATCACTTTAAGCAAGGGAATAATCTGTTTACACTAGAGGAATAGGCTCACTTGGTTCTCTTCCCTTCAGTTGTGGAGATATTTTCAAGGAGCAATATTCACCTCATTTTTACCAATAAAAATACCTGAACGGTTTGTCTTAAATTTATTACATTTTAAGAGACGAGCAAGCTAGGAGACTACAGTTCCCAGAATCCTCAAGAAGTGCATAATGCCTAATATGGACTTTTAAAATTGAATCATTGTGTTTGCAAATAGTTTTTTGCTATTGCTTCCCTTCAGGAGTTAGAAGTATCTGGACTGTTTTTAAATTATGTTCCTTGCAAAAAAACCAAACCAACCAGAAAAGATCTACTACTTAGTATTGTGTTGTCACTGAAGATGAAAAGCAGGCCTTTAAGATGGAAAAAAATGTTTAATTAACAGTATAGTCGTTCCAGGTCTTCAAAAATCATGACTCTGATGTAAAAAATCTGTCTCGACTCAGAAATCATAGACACATTGAAAGTCATGAGTCTTCTTTCCTCTGAACAGCTGTCTTTCCTGATTTTTGTTTGGGGCAGTTGGTGATGACCTTCAGGTTTTGGTACATTGAAAGAGATATACATTATTTAAGGTTTTATGTGTGAAAATAAAAACTACCAATCAATATAGCACTTAAAATAACACAGCTTGGAATTTTTGGTATGACCTTGACCTGTTATTTTTTAGTAAGGGGCATGTCTGAAGGGAAGGGCACGGTCAGACTAGTTTGGAAGTCGAGAAGATAAGTTAAAGTATCCTGCCACTGCAGGTGGACAGAGCGTGATGCTAAGGTGGCCGTATGGACCAGTCGGACAGATCAGAATGCAAGTAAATCAGAGGGCAATTTGTATAGTCTTCAGCTTCGCCCAACTGACTGCATACTTGGCCAGAGGAAAAGAAGTGTCTTGGTAGCCAAGTTCGAGGTGCAGCCCCGTGTGGCATGATACCCAGTTCAATGCCTTAACCAGTAGACTGTGCTGTTTCCTCATTTCAGTTGTCAGCAAGCCCTGTTTCTCTTACTTTGTCCACATTAGCAAGGCCAGTGTGAAATACTTGGATACTGAGGAATGCAAGCTCTCAGGGATGATTATGTTTTATTATTGTACACAATTATAATATTTTTCCATGTCCTCTATAATTTTCCTGTTGAAAGCACATTGTAAACTTCATCTTATTAATAGTCAATAATGCAGGTATAGTGGATTTTTAATGGTAGTGGAGGGAACTACCATTTGAGAAACCTCACAATGTGTTGAGATCCTAAAATACAACATTGTCTCCTTCTCCACCATCCCGTTGGTTCATATGTTCTTTCAAGATGTGCCAAAACAAGTCTTAATCTCTGTCTTCAAGATACTGTATTATAGTCTGTTTTTCAGCCTAGCCAAGCGATCTGGGATGAATTTTTATTACATTGCAAGGTACTATTGTTGTTCATGTACAATAACAGCAAAAATACTGATTTTTCATTTGTATTCTTTGAGCTTTATATATACCCCAGAGGTAGATAAAGAGTTTATGAAGAAAGGTTATATTTAAGAGAAATGGGTATCAGTGCTATGAGATTATACCCATGACAGATGGTTGTAACTAAAGCTTCATCTTGGTGCTGAAAAGCTGAATGAAACAGTATTCAGATTTTGAAGTAATGTTGGCTTCATTTCAATGGGACTTTTGCCTGAGTAAGAACAGACTAAAAACTCACTAATGACTCTAATTTTTTGTGTCAGCTTTGAGTAGATTTAAAAAACTGAATTTTCTTTTTTCTTATTTTGGATTGATAAAATACCAACAGAAAACATGGAGAGGTTGTTTGCTTGTTTGTTTGTTTATTACAGAAATGTGTGCAACATTATGCCTTTGTTCGCTGGTATGACAAGACATAAACCAACATAGTTTTATTCACACTGAAAAGCAAAACATCTTGCTGGGAATCATGAAAGAGTTATTAAAGTAGTTTATTTCGCTCTTAGTTTCAGAGTTGGTTGCGAACCTCAAAATTTCTTGAGGTTCAGTCTGAATAGTTATGTAAAAGTTCAGATGTTAACCTTAAGCAAATCCAAATATCTTGAGGCTGGAAATCTCTACAAGAACATATTTCCCCTTGACTTGTCTAATACAATGAGTTCAGTGAGGCTACACCCTGGGGAGTTTTGGCCCACCATGTAGCGTGTATGCTTTAAGTGCTTACACTCAGCCATGAGGGTATTTTTAATTTCATCTTGAGAAACTAAACTGAGGGACTTCACAAATGAAACCATCAGGAAGACAAGGTTAATTCTGGCCACTGTTTGTGGGAGTATGGTGCCTTCAAATACCAACACATTTTTTTTTCAGTGGTGGCATTTGGAAGAATAAATGAAGTGTGACTCCCGGCATCTCTTTAGTTGCCCTGAAAATGGAATGTCAAACAGCATATAATCATCTTCCTTGTTTAAAGAAAGAGGAGCAAGTGAGAGACCTAGTTTTCTATTTGTGTCAGTTTTTGGATGTCTTAATATTCTATCTTGTCTAATTTTCCAGAGAGTGATAATAGAGTTCCTGTCAAATTAGAGGTTACAGACTTTTTAACCTATGTCACAAAAAAACCCCTACATTACTTGTTATTACCATGAATATAATCCAAATAAAAATTTAGTTTTTAATGCTGTTATGCTGAAGGTTGCATTCCAAGCATATAATTTTATTCATTATAAATATTAAAAATATTCAGCCTGACATTAGCCTGCCTGCTTCCCCATCGCTTCAAAAAAAAGGCTGAATTTGATGTGGAGCAAACGTGTCGCCACTTGGTCTGGGGAGCCAAAGTTTGGCCTTAGCCCCCTGCACCGTCAGGACCGAGCAGGCATTGGGTTTAATTGATGTAGCAGAGAGGCTCTTTTCAGATGGGCCAACCTGACGTTACCCTCTTCTGGAAGGGTGCAGGGATGAGCTGGGAAGGTAAATTGGAATGAAGCTATGTGCCCCCCCTGGGGCTTTGTTATGAAAGGAGCCCAATGTGGCAACACTAGATTTATATCTAGCATGGTGCTAAGGTGCCTCTTTCCTTTTAGCGCTGGAGGGGCTGCCGTTGAAGCACACTGAATTGCAGAGAGCGGGACAAAGGCTAACATTTTTTTTTAAATTAAAACCCCCAGCCCTCTTCAATGTAAGTAGAGCTATGGCAAGTATGATCTACTCTTTGGTCAAGTTTTATTCTTATTTACATGAATTCCAACAAACTTAGACCTGCTCTAAAAGGGTCCTACTGTCACGCTTGTAACAAATGAGTAATGAAAAAAAGTATCATCTCAATATTACCTATTTTTGATTCAAAATCTGAATTCCCCGGGATTTCTGCCTCAAAGTCTGTAGTGCCCAGTGTTCACAAAGATGCAAATCCAAGACTGTGTTTTTTGGTTTTGTTTTAAATCAGGTGAGTGTCACATGCTTCGGTTTTGTAATGAGAGTTTTTGTGCTGTCCTAATTAGTACAGTGTGCCTGTCCTGGACCTTTGAAGTAAGTGGGAGTTCTGCCACCAATTTAAATAGGAGAAGGATTTGAGCCAATTTGAACAGAAGTTTTCACTTATCTTAGTGCCTAATCTTCTTTTTAAAGGGATGTGGGAGTATCAGCACCTCCTACGTAACGCTCAGCAGCGTGCAGAAGTAGACTAGTCTGGTCACTTATGGAGGCCCATTTAAAACCAGTAGGATTACTCAGGTGAGTGACAAGGCTTTCAGAACAGATTTTAGGGAAGTTAATTCAGAGTGCAAAATGACATTTAACCCATCTGTGTGAATATTACCAGTTGAAGCGGGCCACAAATTCATTTAGAAATTGTAAGATTAAAAAAAAAAACCAAAACCCCAAAGTCTCTCTCTATTTTTCTTGCTTTTGAGTTGTCAGGGTTCACACTTTTGAGGGTGGGTTTTTTTAAACATCAGAGCTAGTAGCTCCGTTTCTTTGTTAAATTAGAGCTGATATTCTCCAATAAGTAGAGCAGATCTTTAAGAGAAATGCCTGTTATGAATCTCATGATAAAATCAGAGCATTTGACAACACTAAGCCTGTGTAAATATGTATGTGTCTTTGCAGTGGTTTTTCCCTGGAGAAACACTGTTGTCTAGACCTCTTCTACTGTCTCCCTGAATTGCAATGTATAGCTCCAGAGTGGCTGACCAAGTATGGCTGATTTATCAGGAAACTGGCAGGCTCTGACCGTTGTCTTAGGAGGGTATTGCAGAAACTAAGGTAAATTTGCTACAAGGTTTCGGCACTTCACTGGAATACTTCAGGTATCTCTAAATTGCAGGAGGTGGAAAACTGATGTGTCTCTTTTTCTTCACTGAGTGCAGAAGGAGCTCATAAATACTGACCACCTCTTGTCTGCCCCATGGTCTTTTTAGATTAACTCTGATTTTTCGCAAATTGCCAGTAAAATGATGTGTTGGGAGTTTGTGTACTACATGCATGTCTCTTCAGTCTCCATACAGCCTTGCAGACAGCAGCATTAAAAACTTGGCACATTGTGTTAGCTCTATGGAAAGACTTTTTGATCTCCATTCCAAACAGTGTATTACATCACATATTTGACAAAGTTTTATTTCTTTTTAATTTAAAGGGAGCCTCTTTTGCTTAGATGTTCTTTTTTCAGACTGGTAAGAGTAGCCACAACTGTGGGTACTGCTATATGACAGAACTGGGAAAAAACCCATTTCCTCTGGTGCATCTCTGGCTGCCACTTAAAATATGTCAGTGTTTTACAAAATCACAATATAGCTGTATTTATGGGTTTTAAAATAAAATTTAAAAGATTATTTTATATATTCCTGGAAGCAAGTACAGTGAGATTTTTTTTGCCCAAAGCTTTTGTTTTGCTCTGTTGCATAGAGGCCAGCTGGTTTGCTAGCTTGGGTGACCTCACATTCCTTAAATGTACGCATAAATCAAGCCAAGGCCATGCATTAAAAAGCTCACCTCTGACATTAGTTCAAAGGAGGGGAAGTTTGATACATTGTGGGAGAAGTACATAGCTGGACACCTAAGGCCAGATTTTTTGCTTCTTACTCACATTTAGCAAACCGATCACGTGCTGAGTCTCACAGAAGACATGGAAGTCAACTGGACCCTGTATTACTTGAGGTGAATACAGGTTGAAAAAGCACGCCCTGAAGAACCAATACCTATTAAGTAGTGAAAACGAGCTGATTAAAAAAACATAATGATGCTTGTGAGATGATTATTTAAGACTTCATTGTTTGAAAGTGTCATTCTTGTGTCTCTAATAAAGGAAGTTTAGCAACATGTGCAATGAGATTGCCACAACGGAACATTTTGGTGTGATTTAGTGAAAAGGATGTAAAGCTTCAGGTTTGTATTAATAGGTTAGCATGCCATTATATTTTTGGAAAGTAGTGATGTTTCTGGGTCACACAAGGATTTTGGTCTCTGCAAATATTTCATTCTGAGAACCCAAGAAATTATGAGCAAAACTGGTTTGATTTTAGAAGCGGAAAGACAATGATGATTAGAAACATGAAGGTAAATTACTTTATGTTTTAAAATTCCTCTGCTTTTTAAGACTTCTTGGGTTCTTAGGAGATTAATGGTGGATAGTGTAATATCCGCTTTAAATATGATAATTTATTCTTATTTACAAAAAGATCTCAATACAAAACCTGAAAAAAACTGAAAAATAGTATTTCCAAGACTTAAAGGCATTGTATTGCCGTCTCCTTATCGCTATGTTTGCTGAGTGATCCGTGTGAGCACAGAACCACTCATCTTTGGACTTGGTAGGAGTGACATCGGACACAGGCTCCGCACCTGCATGGCTGCAAAGACTCTGCAGTGGGTTGTGTGTGACTTGTGGTAGGCAGCACAAAATAAGAACGTGCATAGACAGCTCTGGAGCAGAAGCACCTCTTCTCCAATTAGGATGGTGTAGACAGATTCGGTCTAACTTGGGAGAGAGGGAAGGACTGCATGAATTCTTGATGTCCCTGCTGGCCACAGTAGCTAGGAATTGGTGACAGGTGAGTGTGTTCTGGTACATAGCCTCACCAGCTTGTACATGACACTGTACAGTCATCACTGAATGCTCTCTGTGACGCTCCCTGTCCCATTTGCAGCATGCAGTGTCCAGCTACATACTGAATTTTTGCACAATGCTCACACCATGAGTATTTCTAAGATTTTACCATTTATATCTACCTTTAAGGTACAAGGTATCAGAATAGAGTATTTGTCTAGGGTATTGTAACAATTTCAAGGTAATAGAACATTACTTAACCATAAACTGGTTATGTGTATGCCTATCCACAGGGACTAATCACAACATGATAACAGCAAAGTAGCACTGAAATCTACTTGTAGTAACTCCAGGTCAATTCTGATTTACCTTAAGTTGAAAGGGTATCTATGAGGACCTTAACTGAAAAACAGTAGCAGGAGTCCACAAGAGTATTGATAAAATAAATCAAATTATTCTGTGAGTGGATCCAAATTAATACATCTCAAAGCTGAAATACTGCTTTAAAGAGTTAGTGAAGCATTTTTAATGGCATGTCCAAAAGAAATGTTAAAAATTGGGACTATTTCAGTGGGATTTGGCTGGCAAAATTGAAGCACTCACGGTTAGAAAGAAAACAACGTATTTTTCAGTCGTCTGATTAAAGAGATAAAGTATATGGGAACACTGTTCACAAATGGGTTATTCAGAAAGGCTAACTAATGGCTAGCTTTCGTCTGTTGCTCTCAGTAGGGAAGGATGTGAGCAGAAAGTCGTTTAGAGACAGTGTTTAGCTCAGGTGCTCTGAATTATTCCTTGAATAAGCTTTTGTCTCTTACTAGTTATGAGTAACCAAAGAAGATTAGCTTCTTGGTGCTTGAAGTAACCTTTGTGAATATACTCCTCATTATTATTGATTCCTGACTGATTTCTCCAGAAGAATAGACATCTCCATCTCTTTCAGTTAAAAACACAGTAACAATAAAATGGAAGTCTTCCTACTTAAAATATTGTTGGGCTTGTATCAGTATGTTATCCTTTTCCTGTACTTTCTAAAGACTCTCAACACTGTCCTTATCAAGTGTCTTTTATGCGGTCACTCTCCAATTAATTGTTTCATATACAAAATAGAACATAGCTAAGTGTACTCTAAACAGTTATGTACATTATCAGTTCCTCCAACAGATAGGATAAGCCCTGTAACAGGGTTTGTATATTTAGGTAAAATATCCTTTCAGATGGATAATAAATTGGAAGATAAAATGTACCAGCAAAAGACAAATCATTAACACTAAGACTTAAATACATTATTGTTGAGAAAATTAATTTTATAGTACAGACACTGAGCCAAATAATTCTTCAACGTAGTGTCATTGTATGAATAGAGGTACTGGGATAGGGACCATATCATGGAATAAGACTTGACTGTGACTATCTCAAAGTTTACTGTCTTAGAACACTCCACACTACAGTGGGGAAACTGGTTTAAAATATCCAGCGTCGGATGTTTCTTTCTGCCTTTGTGCCTCAATTGTTTGCACTTTAACTTGTGCCATTACAGCTACCTGTGAGTCCATGTAAACTGCAGCCCGGAGCAGTCTTCATAGAGTGGCTTCACCACTAAAACTTTACATGGTGTAAAACTTCAACATATCTTGAAGATTAAAAAAAACAAAAACAACAGGATATGGAGATAGAGGGAATGCATAGAGAAAAATTATAGTAGTCAGCGTTGGTTACACCTGTCTTAGAATTTTGGTGTGGAGCACTAGTGTGGTATTAAGGCATCTCATATGTTTTTACTTAGCATATGTCGGCTTGGTTTGAGGAGTGGTTTTGGTTTGTGTTGAACTAGATTCCTCTGGAGGAAAATGAAGCAGAAGCTACTTTCCAAAGACACACCACAGGTGCTCTGAGCACTGATGGAAATACAAGGATCTAAACCAATGTTTGGTCCCTTGAAACAAATGTGAACTACACACATAATTTAGTACAGAGGACAAGCCTGAACCTAGTCGCTAGTAAACCTGAGCCCCAGATAATATAGTTGTAGTTGCCGCAGTGTCAACTGCTATGATCTAGTGCTCTGCCTCTGTTGCACCAAATTGCTTGCTAATGTAGACATACTTATAATAGGCAGATATCTTAATACACCAGCTGCCCAGCAGTCGAGATATCCTTTGTAGACATCAAGGCAAGGAAGGAGCCTTGACAGAAGATTTGCAGGAAGACAATGAAGTAGCCTTAGTTAATACAATTTAGTTAATTCATCTTGATGGCACGCCTGAGAGGAAAATACTATCACCCCATTAGCCATGAGGGGAACTGGTCTAAGAGATGGTACGGCTTAGACAATTTGACACAGGCAGATGGGAATTAGAGCTAGGAGTTCTGAGTGCCCAGCTCTCTACTTATTCTTCATTTTCTTACTACCTTTCCTAAATGCTGGGCATAGACCTTCTCTATTTATTTGCAACTGAGTTCTTAAATGGATTTGAAAGTAACTGTAAATAGATTAGCCATGTCCATGTAAGACATCACTTCTCTCACTTCTTTTAGTCGCTTTCTTCAGAGTTTTTGTTTCTGCCTATGCCCCAATTTTTCACACCTTGTTTAGACTTGTGTTTACTGTAACTACTGTTTCAAGTTTCCTACCTCCTTAAGACCACAAAGCACTTCAAGAAAGGATTTCCATGTATTATATTTTGTTCTGAAAGCCTTATCTCATACAGACATATTTGCCATTTTCTTTTTTTTCTATATATATAAAAAAATATGTTTCAAACCCATTATATATGCAGCATTCTGCTTCCATAGCCTAGGTTAAGATCGCTTTCTGAAACTGCAGACAATAAAACATTTTCCCTATGAAAAGTTAACAATGTGATAAATACTGATGCAGTGTTTCAGCACACTTAATTATTTCTTTTTTCATTGTTTATCATAATTTTGTCAACTTTCCATATCATTCCCCACAATGCTTTGTGCTAGATTTTCTTTGAAAATTCCTTTCCTCTGAACTTACTGTGAACTTGTTTGTAAAATATGGCCATAAAATGCCACCAATAAAACAAAACAAAGTCCTCTATTCACTAATAAAAAAACACCCTGTCTCCATCTCATCCCTCGCTAAAAGAAAATGAAAAAGAAAAAGAAGAAGAAAAAGAAAAAGACAGAATTTGTATAGAAAAATAATTTTCAATTGCAGGTATGAAGCAGAACGTGAAGGCTGAGTAGAAAACTGAAATAATCAGTCGTGAGGATGTGGTTTAAGCCATGTACAGAGTTTGTGCTTCATTCCATTTGTTCTCACTATACTGATGGCTATTTAGCGGGTAATGTCAGAAGTGTTGGGATTAGACTTGGTGTGATTGAGGGGGAGGAGGAGGATTGTGTTTCTTGAGATGCTCTGTGGGAGGAGAAGGATTATGCATGTGCCTTATGTAATGAGGAAGAGGCTGGAGAACTTGCATGTCTATGAGGAGGAGGTGGGAGGATTAGCTTTTGATATAAAGGCAAGGGAACGGTGGGAACAGCCCTGTCCTGACCCCTGGAGAAGGAAATCAGAAATACATTCCCTTCCTGTACATCCTGTTTAATGTATTAGAGGAGGAGGGGTTTTTTTGGATTTTTTTCCGAAGTGGAAAACAGCTGAATTATGGGAGAGGCAGGAAGGCAGGGGAGGCTGGATTGTGCTGGTGTGTTGGGTGAAGGATTACAACGGAGACCTGGGAGAGGGCTGGAGTTGTGACTTGAACTACCTGAAATACTAATCCCTAAGGATGGGTTGTCCTCATGGTACTCCAGAGCTCCGGAGAGGTGGTAGGGAGGTCCCAAAGCCTGGGTTCAGATGAGGTTTGGCTCTTGTAGCGATGCCCTCTGGTGAGGGGTGGCCAGCTGGCAGTGCAGGGAGAAGATCCTCTGTGCGCTCTGCCCCTTCCCAGGCCCCGCAGGTGAGTGCCTTCAGCAGGGCTCCCTTAAATGCAATTTGCTGCTTTTTGAGGGGAAGATGGAGAGGGGATCCCGACGCACTGAGCAATGGGGATTCAGGAAGGGATGGCCCCCCTCCCCAGGATCTGAGACAAGATTCCGGGCCCCTGCGCACCATTGTCCATGCTTTCACCTTGCTGGAAGAAGGCATGGTGGCATGGTTTTGGCCCAGGCCAAGCAGCCTTTACACCAGCAGGGCTCAGAGATGGTTCAGGAGTTACCACATGCCAGGGGCGATTCCTGGTCGGCAGTGAGGGTGCTCGGTATGAGTGCGAGCAGCGTTGTGCCATTTGGTCTGAAGGCCTATTTTTGTTAGATAATGCTGATGTAGCCCCTGTACTCACGCAGTGGGCAGGGCGAGGGCAGGGGCTCGGCACGAGCAGCCCGTGGTTTGTGGTGGTTGTTGCTGTGCTGTGGACCGTGGCAGCGGCCACCTTCCCAGCCGATGTCTGGGCCTTATTTGGGGGACAGAAGCAAGCCGAGACATCCTGCGGGACATCACGGCTGAGTCTGTCCTATGTAGGCGGAGGAAGGAGCATCAAGGCATAGGGCTGCAAGCCATGTTGTTCCAAAGAACAGGCCCTGGCCCAGTTTTGCCAGTCACAGTGTAGCCAGTGGTGCCGGTACTCGGGCCTGCAAATGTCTTCTCCAGCTTCCCTCCGAGAGCCCGTTCCTGTGGACTTTTGTCCTTCCCCCTTGGGGGCTCCTGCTGTTTGGAAGAGCTGTTTGGGGAAGCACCAGGAGGTCCCTTGCACCGCTCTGCGGCCTTGTAGCAGGCCTCAAATTTGCTGTGCGGTGGCAGTGAATGTCCTTCCCCCTGCTGATAGCTGCTTACTTTTCTGATCCCAGGAAAGCCAGCCTCAAGCAAATGTGAGAAGAGTCATAGGAAGCAGCATGGGGGAATTGGGTAGGGGGTTTGTTTTTAACTCAGCCTTGGCTTCACCAGTCTACAAAACGTCCGTCACTTTGAGCTACAAGCAAGGCTGAAGCACATTCATCCTAGCAGATGAATTACAAAGTAAGACTCCATAATCAGTGAGGGCTCTGGCTTTGAAAACTCTGGCAGGAGCTACTTTTTGAAAGTGATTATCACAGTTTAAAAGATCTTCAGAGGCAGTTGCAACAGCCTAAAAGCATCCACACAGAAAGTTATGGCTCGGCTGACACGTGGTAACCCCTTAAGCTGTGGTAAGTTTGTCTCACCGTCATGTTTGCAAATCCTTCGTAGCTGCATTTATCCTCACCATATTAACACTCATTCTCTGTAATGTTAACACTTTGTACAGCTGAGTGAAGAAGGCAAAGATAGTCTGAAAGACTACTGCCAGGCACTAAGTCAGTCAGAGCCTGGATGCTTTTATATTCTCTTTATTTTTGCCAAATGCTGCTTAGACTATAACACCTAATTATGAAATTAAGCTGGTTTATGGTGCTTTTTACTTACAAATTTCAAAATACTTTATTGAAGAGGTAAGTTACTATTATTCCTATTTTATGGGTGGAGAAATTACAACAGAAGTGGTTAAGATCACCCACCCAAACAAGGATCAAGCTGAAATAATACATGTGTATGTTTTTACTCTGGGTCCAGTATGTTACCCATTGAATCCTCATACTGTTTTCATAAATGTGAAATTTTGCAGAGTTCTGAAGAAAGGGTTAGATTCAGGATTTGCTGATTGTTTGGGGGATCAGAGGTGAACCTAAAGATCTCCAAGGGCCAGTGTTGACTTGCAGTTTCACAGGGGAGGAGATGATTAATAGGCCTGTCACCTTGTCAGGTCAACCCTGTCCTCTCCCCGTCACCTGTAAACATGTCTGTGGGACCATATGCAATGTGTGGTTCAACAGTTTCTCCCTTTCTCTTATGCTTAGCCTGCTTTTGGCATGAGAAAAGGAGAAAAGGGATCTTGGGTTAGGCTCAGGTTAGGCTCACCTCCACTTCCTGACTTAGTCTAGATTATTTAGAAAATCTCTTGTGGGAGCCAAACAAAGCCTTAAGAGACATGTACATTATAAAAAAGAGTATTTTCAGTGCTTTCAAGTGTCTGATTTTTGTGTTTGGATCCAGGTTTGGAATTGTTTTTATTTTCTGCATAACCCCAGCAATACTTAATGACAAGTTGCAGAACATATCTATTTAGAGACTGGGAGAATTTACCCCATCGACTTTTTGAAGCAGCAATGACGTTTTCTTTAAAGAAGTGGCATAATTTCTGGAGAGCTATCAAAAATAAATCAGAATTATTGCATCATTTATGTAAGTCAGAGAAGGTGTTGTAAGTAGTCAAGTCCAAGGTGAGGTCAGTGATGGAGCAAAGAAATGACAAAGCCCACTGCACACCTCTTAACGCCTGTGGATTTACAGTAGCTTTTGTTTTCTTGTGCCATTTTTTTCCAGCATGATAATTTCTTCCTTCACCCACTACAAAAATAATAATAATAAAAAAGATTACAAAAGGTTTCAATATATAGTAGTTAATTACTATATTATAAGCTCTAATTAAATTCTTGGAGACTCTGCACAGTATGATGTCCATGCCAAGAGGGACATATCCCGTTCTTAAGTGAATACATGTTCTTGTCAAGTTAACTTATCCGCATTTTACTCACATGAAATATTCCTCATCTCTTGCTTCTTGACACACATGACTGATGAATGTTTTAAAGGTACGTTTAACATTGATATTTTTGTCATATGAAATGACAATGGCTTCAATAATTCCCAGATTTTATTTTATAGAAAGTGACACATTGTGTGATGACAGACTCCCCAGACCATAATGTAAGCCACAGACTGGTAGATATATCTGATGGATGTATTGCATCAAAACTTGGTCTTTGTGTGATTCAAACCCAGACATCTAATGTTTCAGCCACATGTGAGTACTTAACCCTAAAGAGTGTTAATATGGTCTTACAAATACTGTGGACATTCAGAGTAGTCAGAGCTCAGGTTCCTCTATCAGCTATTCAGGTTTTTTTGAGGCATTTAATGAAGAGGGCTTTTTTCTTACTTCTTGTAATCAAGTCATCTGAGAAGGGAGATACAGTAGAAAGATAGCCAGATTTTTATCAAGTCATTTGCAGATTTAAATGAAGTGTTATGTAGGATTTTATTATTCTTCTACACTTTTTATCACACATCTGTCAGGGTCATAGGTAAATTTTATGTTGAGGTTTTTAGATAAACATTGAAGTCCTTGTGTGTGTGGACAAGTCTGTCTCAAACAGCATTACTCTTGAGACAGCTTTTGCATTCACAAACCAATAATTTTGTTTTCACATTGAAATAGATGGAAACAATCATTCTGCTTGACCTTAGAGTTCCATTAGATCAGATGTCTCCAGGAATGATGTGTATGTGTCTAGCTTAATAACAGCGAAATTCAGCTGAATGAGCTTTGTGTTGGCCTCATTATTCATTCGATATTAAGCCTTTGTATTACACCTTGTCAACACTTATTCTGACTTTGGCCCTGATTTGGCTTAGTACTTAAACACCTGGCTAACTTTAAGGACTTTAGTAAGCACTTATTCAAATGTTTAAAGCTAGGCACTGGCTGAATATGAGCCTCTTTGTGTCACAATTAAATACAAATGCAATATTTAACAAGTACTTTATATTGGCAGCAAGTAGGTGGACTTGCACGTATGATAGCTACATCTGTATCACAATATGCATCTTCATTCGGAGACACTACAAAGTACTGCAGAGCAGTCAGATATCAAGTCTTGATGATGGCCGTGATAAGCAGGAAGAAATAGTTCATGTGGTTAGTCCCAGGCTTGCTTAAAAATGTACTCATGTGCTTTGATGCTTCAATTTGACTTTTTACATGAATTGTAAGTAAGCTTTGGACTTAAATTGCTGTTCAAAGCTGCCAGAAATTGCTTTGTATGATGGTGCATACTGCTGACCAAAGCATCAGCGAGAACTGTGTACAATGGTTTGAGGGTTTATTTATTTATTTTACTAAGTCTGTCTGTCTTTTTCTGTAGTTAGCTGTGCATTGTTTTTTGGTTTATTTTATATTTTCCAATATGGGTTGGTTCAAAAGAAACAATTTCTACCGCTGAAGTTAATATTGATGAGAATGTCAATGTGTAAAATACATTGCCTTCCAAACTGATGACACAAGGGCAAATAGGCTTACCTTACTACTGTGAGTAAACAAGTGGCGATTCTGTCATGAGAAAGTGAAGCAGAGTTTGGCCTTTTTTTATGTATGCAGTATTTATGCATTGAAATGTCCTCTTAGGTAAAGAAAACCTATCACAGACACCTCTCAGGAGCCAGTGAGAATTTACATAAGGACTTGGGACTTGAGTCTATAGCTTTGCATGGACAAATGTTTTAAAGAATTGTATGTGGGGTTTTGCTTTTTTCTTATTTTAGGCAAGAATTTTGGAGAAATTAATTGCTTTCTTTTGCTGATCAGCTTCACTTCTTGGGTTTCATTGGACATAAAAAGCCTACATCATTTGTATTTCTGTTGGGTCAAGCTGAAAGCTAGTCAAGTCAAGAGGGTTACACTGACTAAAATGCCACTGTTGATTTGTGAAAGTTGAAGTGCAGGCCCATTGTACTTTTCAATAACCTTTCTCTTCAAAACCTCTCTGTTGTTGTCTTTTTCTGAATCAGAGTGAAAAAGGAAGCTTTCTGGAATTTTCACTTAAAAAAAAAAACAACCAAAAACCACAAAAAAGCCCACTCTCCCAGAAGTCAAATTTAACCTTGAAAGAAAGACACCACTTTGGAGTAGTTCATAGCCCAGAGGTTAGTGTACTCCTTCAAGATGTGTGGAATTGTGGTTCAGGGCTCTCATCTGGAGTGGGGGTTTGAACTCACAGCCTGGGTGAGCCTCAGTTCCCCTGGCCTGTGGGGTGGTTTTGGGGTGGGATTTTTTCTTGCTATCTTCAACTTGGGTATTCTGGGCTTGAGAAGTTTGCTATTGAAACTAGCTAGTTTCCGCTAAAAACCATTTTCATTTAAAATGCATTTAATTGAAGAAGTCAGAGTAAATAGTATTGCTGGGTAAATTCTGGTTAGTGTACCCAATACTGCACTGAGACAGGAGATAGAAAAGTTGCAGCAACTGAACAAGTAAATCGTTTTAGCCTGTGAGGAATGGACTCTTACCCCCACTGGGAATCCCTTGAACTCTAGTAGAAGGGGAAGGGATACGCAGTAGCAAACTGCCTTGCAGGGCTGTCATCTGCAAATTGAATTTTTACTGTAGGGAAGAATCAGCACTAGAAACATATGTAACTGGCGACCTTTGATTTTATTATTTCTTGTTACACTTCCATAGATCTTTTTGTTACTGATTTTATTTGAAAGAAAGTACTTTCCCTGATTTTCCACTTCAAATGATATGTAACTTCACTGCAAATGTAGTATTGTTTCCTAGTCATATAATTAATAGCTTTTTCCTTCCTTAAAATGGAAGTTATTTGCCCTGGCAGAATGAAATGCCACTGTCAGAACTGGAGATCCACAGTCTGCATTTTGTTGTACCAAAGCATAAAAGAGATCGATTCCCTTTGCTCAGAGTCATCTGTGTTGAAGGGCTGTCCCACAGAGTAAGGTGAAATGGCTTGGAGGCTTCAGTGCAAGAGAATTGCTTATTTTTTCAGGGGCAATGTGCAGTTTTGCTTCCTCCGTGAGTCAAAGCACATTGAAAGAGGGGAAGGATTTCCACTGACTTCTGTACTCCTTGTATTAAATGCTCTGTCCTGTGCTGTTGTCCTTTACAGGTGATGGTAATCCTGATTTGCAGTATGTTGTGAATTGTCTGGGGGTGGTAAAAGTGTTTCTTTACTGTTTGTTTGTGCAGAATGTCACATGGTGGGGCCCTGGTTTGGGTTGAGGACCCTTAAGAAGTAATGAAATACAAATGATGTCCAGAAGTAGTGATTTACCCTCCTGTTATAATGCCTGTGAAATTGCTGGACCAAACTGGGAGCTTTGGCATAGCTGCCTTAAGTTATGATGGACTAAATCAGAAGCTTTTCCTCTCCTTTTTCATTTATTCTTTTCCTTTCCCCCTTCACTTTCAATATTTCTTTGTTGAAATAAATTATTGCCACACAACCTTTTTTAGTGTTTTCAAACCCATTGTTTCTTGTTTCAAGAGGAGCATTTTACATGAGGTCCCTATTCAAAGTGAATATATATGATAAGACAAATTGTTTCAACACTTGCTTGCAAGGCCAATAAAAAGAGATGCTGTAGTGCAAATTACCCTTGCAAATGCTCTCTAAAAAGCTAATAACATTTTCCCCCCAAAGGATAGTTCCCAGCCATAAGGAGAGTTCTCTTTCATGTTCATTTGCCACACAGATTTATAAAATGATCCCAAATCCTTGCATAGGCTGTGAGGGATTGCGGCTTTGAACTGCTGAATTGGAAAAGCTATTACTGGAAGAGGAAAAGTTTTCAATTTCAGTCAGATTGGGTCAGGATGGTATAAACTCAGCCCTCCAAGTTTTGGTGTAAGATGGAAGGCTGTTTCTTCTTTGTTGATAATTTTCATAGTAAGATTCACAAGGTTTTCAGTTTAAAGGCATGAAATGAGATGATAAGAATGTAAGGGAAAATCATTAGCATATTCACTGCTTTATTTTATTTTATTTTTCAAGTAAAACCAGTAATTTTAATTTGCTTTCTGTGGAACATGCTATAATTGGAAACTTTGCAAACTCGGAACTATTAGGCAAGTGGTGAAGATCTTCAGAGAAGAGGTCTAGCCGTTCTGCGGTGGAGCTTGCCCTCCCTGCAGGCCTGCGGGCAGTGCCAGGGATGATTGTTTCCTCGTCAGCTCTGTGCGCTGGCACGTGATATTTTCCCCTTCTGTAAAATCCAGGGCAGCATAAAGAGGCAGCCGTGCAGTTCTCACTCGTGTTTAGCCCCGTAGTGACTGGGGGTGGGAGGTGGGCTGCCTAACACCCAAGAGCAGCCAACTCTGTTCCCAGTCCTGCAAAAAACCTGGAATTCTTCCACCCAGGGACGGTTTCCAGCTATGCGTGCTTTTCCTTTTTAATCGGACCTGTGGTGGCTTGGTGATTGTAAAGGACTTCAAAAATCGGAACGTGGCCAAATTACTTCTCCTTCATGCCATTTTCACAGAAGGCTTTCACAGAAATTAAACAGTAAATAACTCCTGTGAAATTGCATCTTGTATTTACTGCTTTTAGTGATGCTGTGATAACTGATCAACTGAAAGCCAAGCAAGCTGAATTTGTGTGTTTATGCAAAGAATGGCTTCCACCAACTTTTCCCGCAGCACCGCTCCGCACGCCCTGAGTGGGTAGGGAGGAAGGGAGCCTCTGTCCGGAAACTGAGTACGTCCTTTTCTTCCCAGTCTCCGTAAGCGACTGTGAAATGCACTGGCTGCTAAGCACTGGCGACTGATTTCCTTCGGGCTCCTGCCAGATACCCAGTGGTACCAATTCTCGGTTGTTTCCAGCCTCTGCTGGATTTGAAGGAGCGGTACAGAAGATTTGCCTGTAAAAGGCTCCCTAGCTTTACCTTGCATACACTGAGATAAATGGGACCGGCGAACTAGTAGCTGCTGTTTCCACTCTTATAACTGTTCATGACATCCTTTTGAAGTGTAACGTGTGGTGCTGTGTTCTTCTGACGGAGCCAGACCTATCTCCTTCCCCTGTTTCCTTTCTGCTGTTAATCTGGTAACTGACCACTTACCGCATTTATTATCTTTGTAATTGAAACTGAGAAAGCCTCTGGCAGGTAAGGCCCGCGCCTCTCTGAACTCGCTCTGATTTCTCCTCCCGCAGCCCTAAAACCACAACCCTTCCCCCCTCTCCCCGTAGCAGCAAGCCCTAAACACAAATAACTCTCAGAAGCCTGATGCTACTATATATTTGATTTTGTTTGCAAGCTTGTCTTATGACCAGCTCTCAGCGTGGGAAGAAGCAGGGAGTGGGGAGATGGAGAGAGAGAGTTGTTGCAACATATTTTAACATATGTGCTTTAGGCCTCTTGGTGGACTCCCTCTTGGGAAGAGGGGAGGGAGCGTGCCCCCAAGCAGTTGGTTGGCTTTGCTTGTTTCTATAGCAGCCTGAACGAGGAAAATCATGTTTTAACACTAATATATTCAACCAAAAACCCCTAACAATTACAGGAAGAGTCTTTTTTATTATTATTAAAGAAATTGCATTAAAGATGAATGAGCATATATTGGAATAATTATGTTTTAAGGTGTGTAACATTAAAAGGTACTGAATGGAATATCGACTGTTTTGTAGGAACAGTAATAATGAGATTTCTGTCACCTAATCTTACAATAATTGGGTTATTACTATGCAAATTAAGGTATTACTTAAAAAAAAAAGAGGAGGTAAGACAGATCCTTGAGGCAGCCATTTATCTATCCTTAAAGCTATGCTGTCGATTCTCTTTAGGCTGAAGATCCTTTTTTAAACAATTTGGAGATGCTAATTTCATTATTTTTTCACCTGTGTTTCCTACTAGAATGTTTTTTATTCTCCCCAGGTAGCAGATCAGGAGTGGTAGTTTTTATATATTTTCTAGTCTCTTATGGATTCCTTTAGGAATAATTAGATCAAATAACTATGATTATTACCTTTTTGTCCCCTCTTTCTTTTAAATAAAATAATGATTTGTGTATTTTGCCTGCGATTTTTACAGCAGGATCACAGAGAACATACATAAATTATTTTTATCCTTTTTTCCCTTTAGCAAGGAATTACTGAGCAGCTTGTTACAGTTTTCTTTATTTCCATAGTTATTAAACTTTACTTACTGGCCAGTTATCGGCCTTGAAGAGGAATCGAGGAGTGGTCAACATTTGCATTTTTGAGTTTGAGACTTTGATAGCTTTACTGGATCTTCTAGAGGCCTGATGGCATTTTCTCTGTCCCTAATTGTTAGAGGTAATATTTAAGATTGGGCTGCCAATGAGAGTTTCTTTGTTTCATTGTAAGTCTTAGTTTCTTTGTAGCGTGTAATACCTGAAGAAATTTTGTCTGTGGGAGTAAAGGTGCTCAGAAAGGCTTTCTGAAGTCGCGCCCTCTGCACTGTGAAGGCCATTGTTAACCTGAGGCAGTTCAGTTCCAGCTGGCGTGGTTATGCGTAGACATGCTGCCCTCACACTTGTATCTTCTAGGACGTGCTGAACACTTGTCGCTCTCACCAACTTCAGCGTTCCCAGTTTTCTGTTCGTATCAAGCGGACAGATGTGTTGCTGCACTAATCCAGAATTTTACTTCCTTTGTCAGCAATTTATTCTGGAAAGCAACACCACATTTAGCGGTTGGATTTCAAGTTATTATAGTGTGTTACTTCATCTCAAACCCTCTTGTAGTGCTTCCCTTGGCCTTCTTTCTAGGGAGTTCACAATGACTCTTACTTTCTCCTTTTTTCGTTCACTGCTCTCCTACTCTCTATTGAAGCCTGGTTTTGATTTCACTTAGTTTTAACACTTCTAGATCTTTCTTTTTTTTTAATGCGTGGCTCCCAAGAGAAGTGGAGGACTATAGTGAGCAGAATGGGCACAGAATTACCACTTGAGGTCTTATCCCATCACAGGCAGCAGTTTCCTTTGTGGTTTTCTGCAAGCAGTTTAATCTCTTCTCATTTCTGTCTTTAGTACAAGTGGGACGTAAGTATATCTAAAATTCACCTACCCTATGGGTAGTTAAAGGAAGTGATATTACCTCATTATTTACCTACTTACATTATGGGGTGAATAACGGCATACTGAGAACGCATTTATTGTTAAAAACCATAAATGAATCAGGGCTTTTAGGTGATTTGTTTCGTGACTTAATAACAAGTTTATTAAGCATGCTGAGTAATTTTACAAAAATGTACTTTGTTAACACTGTAGATTTTGCAACACTGTTTGTATTACGTGTAGCAGCAGTTGTGAGGTGCTGCCTGTGAAAGGGGAGGGCATTTATGCCATACGAGTTACTGCCAGTCCTCATGCCACCATAACTCCCCCAGAGCGTATGCTGCTGGTCTCATTTGTAAAGGAAAAAGCTTGGTGAAGGCTGCGAACTTCCACGATGTCCTTGAACATAAAAACAACTAACTACACATTAAGAGTGATGTGGGGTCACACTTACATGTTTCATGGTACCTGCCATCCATCCAAGAGAAAGCTGTTAAGCTATTAGAGATTCACAAAGAGGTGAAGTCCTTTTATTGACTCTTAACTGACAATTTCTCCTATGCTCACTGTATTAATTCTTGCTTGATTAACAGCTCTGGAACAAACTGAGCCGTTGACCTCATGGACCCCAGGTTGTTTGACTTAATCAGGAAGAGTCTGTCTGTTTAGCTGGGTGTGCCTGAAAAAATGAGTTGCGATTTTGCTTTAGATCTGAATCATAATGGTGTACAGTAAGAGAAAATTCACCATAATAGAAATAACAAGATGTCCAGAAAAAAAGACCTGTGCAATTTCTTCCTAGAAGGGCCATGTAAAACATCCACTTGGTAACCCCTGAGCCTTTTCTGCACGGTTGTTGTAAGGTGTGGTATGGTTGAACTAACTGCAGTTAAATAAAGTAATACTAAACCATTTTCCAGAATTCACAGTAAAAAAGTAAAAAAAAAAAAAAGATGTTTGAAGCTCAAAAAGATGATTTTGTTTAAGATTTTAGTTTAACACATATGCATCCTGCCCTGGTGATTGCTGGTGGTTGCCAGGAAGTTCTCCAAGAAATCTGCAAAATGTCTAGTCTGTGTAACAGACGGGAGAGCTGGAAAAATTGTGTGAAAGTCCAGAGAGTTTTAGATTTCTTTCTCTCTTTTTCCAGAAGGAGTTTTGAACCATTTAGATAAGATGTGCAAAGCTTAAATTCTCTCTTTACACCCGTTTGAGCAAAACCTTTGAGCCTTTATTGAGTCTGTTCTTCCCATGCAGTTACGGGTTGAGAACAGGGTGAACTCCTAAGCAAGCTGTGCACGACAGAATTGATGAGTGAACAAAATAAGCATTCCTTAGGCAGGAACTGAAATTTGAGCAGCTACTTAGCGTGTTTTGGTTAGTACTGTTGCTATATTCCACAGTGTGGAAGACCCATGGGATAATCAGTTAGGAAGGAACATCTCCTGAATCCGCCATGGTGCATGTGACACATCCTTGGAGTGCTGGCACACCTAATGGAGTGATGGGGATTGCACAGTAGCACTAATTAATTGATGACATAAAAACTACTACACTGAGGTCGCGTTTCCACGTTACTGAGTGACCATTACTCCTCTGACTGGGGCCATGATTTCCCATGCTAGCAACAGATCAAAGTAATAGGGGAAAGGAGACCCAGTTTGATTTTTTCTGCTCCAAGTTCCTCCAGCTTCACATGCCTCAACAGCTGGCTGTACCTTCACCCCTTTTAACTCCACCTCCTCCAAGGGTCCTTTGGCAAAATATCACCTTCCTCTGTGTGGCCTCAGGCTACCTCTGCAAGTCTGGGGGAAATCAGAACAGCAAGGACTGCAGCTACAAATTACTGATTTAGCTAAATGCCAATCCCTGAGCTGAGGGGATCGATAAAAGTTGGCTCTGCAGCAGGTGAGCTTGTTCAGTGGGTGTGTGTGCTGGAGGTACAGAGGAGAATGCAGATGGCAGCAGAGAAACTGGCTGCAGGATCTATCAGGTTACTTAATTTTATTGCTATTCCTCTTGGTTTAATTTACTCTTGGTCTTTTAAAGCTGTTATATACCATTTGATAACATTACTAGGTAGGAGGTGTAAATTTGATGTTGGTCTATAATGAACTGAACTTGTTGGTACGTACTTTTACCAGCCAGATGGAAGGAGGGGTGTTTCATTGTTTTTTTTCTGTTAAAACCTGCAATGGTTTTTCTAAATCACTTGTTGAGGAGTTTACATACCGAGCCTGCAAGCGCTCTATGATCTTTTTGTAATACCGTTGACTTTCACAGACTTTAACTGTAGATATCCAACAATTCCATTAGATATTTTATAGTCTGTCTCTTTTTAAAGGCAAGTGGAAAAAAAAAAAGTGCTGTCCCATCAGTGTGTCTGAAGTCACTGCTGTTGAATCTTCAGTAACAGACGGAAAAGGGTTTTAACAGTTGTAAGATGAAATAAAACTGGCTGAAATGTGTGTTTAGATAGAACAAGATTGGTTGGGAATGAGATGTGGGAGTCATCAGCACAGAGGTGGTGAATTGAAGCCATCATTCCTCAATGATGTGAAAATACAGAACTATAATGCATGTAATTGCTCGGATACTACCGGGACATTAAAAATACACAGTGTTTTATGTAACATAGCAATTTATAAGAATGCAGTAGCAGTTATTGTGAGGTAGTGGGGAAACCCTATAATTATTGGGGATATGATGTTAATAGATCCAATAGTGAGCTGAGATGCAGCTCTAGTTAATTCATTTTTTGTTTTACTTTTGTGCTGGTTTTGTTGGCTTTCCTCTTTCCTCTCCCTTTATATTTCTCATTTTAAACTCTGTCATCTCTTTTTCACTTACTGGTAGGTGATTTCACCCTCTTATGTGATGGCAGGCAGATGGCTCTCTCTGCAAATAATACTTAATGCTGTTCTGTCACTTGGCCACCGAGCAGTGTTGTAGCAGTAGGGCAGTTGAACTTGCTGTGTGAAAAGTATTAATGTACTTGGCCTCTTCTGGTGAAGGTTTGTGATTCCAGGCTTGCTCATGAACGTGTTTTTTCCCAGAAGACTGTGCAAAACACTTGCTGAGGCACCAGGTCAGCTGTTAAAAGCTAATTCTCAAATGGGTTCAGCTCTCAGTCCATATGTGGATAACCTATAAGTGGGAGTAATTTAGACATTTAACCAGACAAAAATCCATTCTGCAAACCAGATGAAGATGTTATTATAGATTCATGATGCATTGTTTTTGTGTGTAGTCACGGATGATGGTCCATCTGAAAAGGAAGATATAGATATATGAAGATATAAGTGCTTATGGGTTTAAACCTGAATAAATAAAATGCTGTTATTTTAATCTTAGCACTTGACTGAAAATATGAATGGATAATATGGGGCAGTGTCCTTCCAACTAAAAATCTGGAAGGCTTCATGAGTGAAAAGTAATTTCTCTTGACCTCAAATTTCTGAGTTGGGTGAAGTATGAGCAATGACTCCTCAGACACAGCAGTAGTGAGGAGCAGAATTAGCATTATATGTATGGTGAATTTTAAACCTGAGGTCTGTTCGTTGCTCGGGGCTTTTGCCCTTTTCCTTGCTTCATGAAACCAACTCCTTCTTTTCAGTGTTCATGCAAAACTTATTTCTGTTTTGCGTTGCATGGCTTCATGTCCCTTTAGTTTCCCTT
This sequence comes from Xenus cinereus, assembly GCA_025774025.1. Classification (NCBI taxonomy): domain Eukaryota; kingdom Metazoa; phylum Chordata; class Aves; order Charadriiformes; family Scolopacidae; genus Xenus; species Xenus cinereus. The sequence continues at coordinate 71,310,386 of JAOXJK010000001.1, forward strand.
AGAGTTCAGGCTTTGAATAAAACCCAAACCCCAGAACGAAACTCAGCTGAAACCACCGCATTTTGCATAGTTTCCACCAAAACCCATAAATTGACCCAGGTTCACTCTATAATTGGCCTGCATACACCAAAAAGTTATTGAAGCCTTATTGAAATGTTCTCTAAAACTGGATTACTTAGATTTCCTTATATCCTGAGACACTGCTTTCAGGCTTGAGTGTAGTCACATACTTTGGAACTGCTCTTTGGGATCTCTGATGACTTTTTGGGAACATAAGGTTTTGTTTTGAGCTATAAGATGGCTTAAGCTGGCCTGAAACTTCTCTCTGAAGTGCTTCTTTCTTTCTTGTATGGTTTGCTAGAAAGACAATAAGCAAAAAACCACACCTTGCCATGTTTGTGTGACAGGAAGGGTGCTAAGTGTGGGCTCTTCTCAAATGTCTCTCTGAATCACCCCAGATTTGGGCATAGATATGCTAGGTTTTTGTGGCTTTTTTCTCTTTTTAACATGGAAGGAACCTACTGAAGGGCTCAATAGCATTAACAGTAGCATAATCTCCTGGGAATTCATTTTTGTATTAACCATATTATAATCTTGGAATTAATTTTTAAAATTTGAGTGAGGATCGCTTTTGTGGTATCTGATTTTGACACCTCCCTACTTCCCCCGCCCCCCAAAAATGTCACTTGTAACCAGACTGCTGGTATTTTTGGATAACTATTCCATGAGAAGCGTGAACAAAGATGCACCCCCTGTTTGTATTACCAGTTACTGCTTTATTTCTCACAAGCTATGTGAAATGCTTTGAATCCATAAAGAGACAGGCCTTTACCTTTAAACAGTTTCCAGAGTTTTCCCCTGTTGACCTTGCTTCTGGGCCCAGGAGTCACACTTCTGTTTGTGAGCCCGGCTTCTCTGATTTAATTTTGGTTAGGCTTGTGACCCCAATTGTCAAGGCCTGCACCTCTGAACTGGGAGCCACTGGCTCAGGCAATTTGTGCTCTGTTCTGGCAAATTGCCATTTGGGTAATTACATACTGTTTACTTTTGATATCTTCTTTGACTTAAAATCTGGGAGCAATTCCACTTCATTTCTTGTTGTGAAGTGGTGCCGTTGCTTGGTTGTTACGGTCTGTTTTAGAAGAGGGCTGCCTCTTGAGTAGCTGGGAGGGGGGTGTGGGGGAAGCGATGCCTGTTCATAATCTGTAAATGATTGCTGGGTGCTTTGAATTGCAGGGAAATTAGTGTCTGTGGATGCATATGTTCATGTATGTGTATTTATATACGATTGTTGGACTTGAGCAAGCAATGGTTGTAAGGAAGCTAATAGCATCAGGGTGTAACAGCTATGATCTTTGTTTACGACCAGTGAATTCAGATGGTGGGCTTGTCCTTTTGCAGCTCCATGTATGACAGTGGGATGCTATGTACGGATACGAGATCTCTACTTGGGTTGTAATGGAAAACTTCATTCATGATGCATATTTTGGGTGCCTTTACCCATTTGTTTTCTTTCAGAAAATGTTAGTTTATATCTTTACAGCATCCCCCTGAGCCATGGGGATACCATGTGTGCCCAGGTGCTTTTTTCTCTTTGCTTTGGGAAAATTGGCTTAGCAGATGTTGCTGGGGGGTTTATTTGGCAGTAATTCAGTAGATGACAATATTACAGTCCAAACTCAAATCTTTAATGCCAGACTACACCTAATATAAGGAATTAGTACCATTTTGATTTGAACTTTCTTAGAAGAGTTTGTTCCAAGATTTCCTTCAAACCGGAGAAACAACTTACACTTCTGATCCGATTTGCAATTTTAAAAAGGTGAACATCATATTTATTCTTGCAAGACATCAGTATCCAAACCTTGGCTAATATTTGACGTTGGATAGAAACAACAGCCTAAACCAGCACTGAAATCTTCCTCCTGACCCATTTGCCACTATTATATTAATAACTGTCATTTATGTAACATCTTTCATCATGCTGAATATCCAGGCAATTTACAAACACGTGCCTTGATTCCTCAGAGAAATCTGCAGTTAGCCAGGTTTAAATTTGCCTGGGGTCATGGAGGTTAATAACTCGATTCCTTCAAAAGGTGCCGCAGTTTTAATGACCGCAGCCCTTAGGACCTCTGAGACTCTCATACCAAACCCAGCACCTCTGTCCGCAGGGCGCCCACAGCACCATACTGGCACACTGACTCACGCAGCCCGGTGGGGAGAGCGCTACCTCTTGACTTAGCTGTGCTTTCTGCAGGACCTTTGGTTTTCTGGGTTGGTTTTATTTCCTCCCCTCTTCAGAGGACATCCATCTCCATACTTGCCCACCCTGAGATATGGGTCTTTTGGAGATGAAGGCGAGTCAGATATCAGGGTAACAGGATAAGTTTATGTGTGTGATTTATTTTTTTAATTAAAAAAAGTGGGGGAAGAGGGAAAAATATGGAACCGTAACAGTTCCAAAACTGAATTTTGGGGGGTAACTTACCTGTTGGGCTTTATCCTAATATTTCAAAGGAGTGATGGTTTTAAATTAGCAGAAAGCTAGGGGTGTTTGAGCCCTGGTGATTCTGAAAATAGGTACTTATGCAGATGAGCTTGATGTGTGCATGCTGCAATTCACCACCGTCAAACTCCAGATGTCAAGCACTTCACTGTTCCCAGTGCATAGGTCTAAAATATGTTTGTGCATAACATAAACTCGGTTTTACAACCACTCATGTTTAGACTGATTATAGGAGCTGAGCTACATCTGTGTACTTCTTGCATGACTCCTTGTTCAGGAAAGTATCAAAGAAGATTACTAAAAGGAGTATTTCATTCATTGCTTCTGAGCTTTAAGAGGTTAGTCTTTAAAGAAATAAGTCTCATCACAACATGTGGGACTTCCTTGTTTCATTATGACATGTATAATTTTTTATGTATATATTAAGACCCTTATGTATTTAAACAGCATTCAAGGATCTTCTTGAATTGGGTCTTAAATTTTAAGCAGATACATAGAGTATTTGAGTCAGGTAAGTATACTCTCCAAGATACCAAATGGAAAAAAAGTGCTAGTAATTAAACTGTGTGTACAATAATTACATCCAGGTTATCATGTTTAATGTTTACATTCTCCTGTTATCTTACTATTATGTGCATTCATGAGCCATTCATAGATATCTGCATATTTATCCAGATAACTAGTAAAGCAAACATGCAGTTGATGAGTTTTTGACTCTGTTGAAATCATTACAGTGAAGCTGAAATTTTATCCTATATTTGTGAGTAGAGAGCATTAGTGTAAGTGCTCTTGCAGAATATTCTCACATGAACTATGCTGTGAAATGTCACAGTAAAATGTAGCTGCAAGGCTATTTGAAATTAATCACATAGGTAATATAAATATTATTTTATGAGGTTTATCCATTTATCTGTACTTCCCAATTCTGTTGTATCCTAGAGAAGTGCCTTAGCAGTAGATAGACAAATGTATATGTACAATTTAGTCTCTTGACAGGGTGGGGAAGTTCTGATTTCAACTGCTTCAGAGCAGAGTTATTTTGGTGGTTGTCTTCTGTCAGCATGACTCTAGTTTGTATAACTACCTATATTTTTAATAGATACGCTTTTTCTTTTGGCAATTTAGTACAAAATACAGATCAAAGGGAGAAATTGGTACAGTACTTGTCACTGATTATAAGAAAACTTGTCACCTGTGCTTGAGCTGTTGTCTTGAAATACCAAAGAATCTCTCATTAAAAATAAAATGCTATTACCCTCAATATTGCAGTTTATAATAGTATTACTTTACAGCATTTGGGGCTGCTACTAACACTTTTTGCCAAGAATATTCTGTGCCTTGTTTCTAATTCTGTCTTGGCCTAAGCAGCCCAAGCCCTGTGGTGGGAGCTGGTGCTGCTGAGCTCTCATGTGTCGGGCCCTCAGTGTAAGGCAGTAAGTGACAGTGCTGGATGCTGGCAAAGTGCAGCTTCATTTCAAAGTGCATGTCATGAAACAGTGTTAGGCCTTTCTATAAATAGAAGCCGTGCGATAAATCAAGCCAAAGGAAGACCAGTTAATGATGCCCATCTCCAGTTCTGGGACATCAGGCATTACGTGCTTGAGCATTCACTACTTCTACTGTAACAACCATTCACCTTAGAAAACTGCTTAAGACTGTTCTCTGAGGGGAGAAGTCTGCATTTGGCCTGGTGCAGTGGTAATGCTGTGGCCAAAGCATTCACGAAGCAGGTTTCAGGATAGCTGTAGGCAAGCAGCCCTGTGGCAGCAGTGTTTGAAGCCCTGGCTGCAGTGCTCCAGCCAGCCGTAGACTGTCTGCACCCATCAGCAACAGCTGAACACTTCACAGCAGTGTTAGCCATTGCTTTCCGTTACCTAGACTTTAAGTTTATTTTGGCATACTATTTACTATCAGCAGTTTCTGAAAAAAAAAAAAAAAGATGTAGTTCGCCATGAGCAGGAGTTCATCAAATGCTTGGGGTTAACTCAAGGTTAGCAGGACTTTCACAGGTGTGAGGAATTAGGTGTCAAACTATAGCTAATGAGAGCTGTGTTCTTGCTTGAATTAAGCATAGAGAAAGTCCTTGACCCTTGCTAAGTATTGCTTTGTTTCTCTTTTCTCTATAAAGTGGCGGGAGCCTGAAGGGTTAATTTTTGTTTTCCTTGAAGTTCACTAATTGGGGAAAAAATCAGCAAATATCATCTTGCTGACCTTTGAAATCTGCCCGACCCTTTTGGACCTCGGTTTCATGCAGGAGCGGAGGGACAGAGAGTGAGCAGTTGTTGTGGTGGCACCAGCAAGGGTTAATCAGCTTTGCCAGCCTGAACAATGGAGATGGGGGCAGCTTTAAACGAAATGAGCTGAATATTTCATTCGGCCACTCAGCTGCCTGCTCCAATTGCCTCCTTTGCTAAAACGAGAGCTTAATCTAAAGTGACAACAACATCAGTTTCTATGTGCTCCAGTCACACAGAACATGACTTCCTTAACATAAACACTATTTACATGGACCGTCTGGATATAGCAGGGAATCGGGAGCGTGCCCAGCTAAGACAGAGGCTACAATGAAGGACGAATAACAGGCAGCTGAGAATTAACATCGGCAAATGAAAGCCTGACCCTCAGAGGGCATGTCCCTGTTACATTTTAGAGCTAGAAAGCCTTGCACCGGTAACCTTACTTCCAGTAAAGACTATATAATTTAAAAGAAAATAGTACCTTTTCAGCTTAGATACTTAACCAAATGCATTATGTCTGACCCATTTTCCTACTCCATATGACATGAGATGAAGGACCCCCAGCTGCAATTACCAGTCATTCAAACAGCTGTAACTGATAAACCTCCCCCTTCCTTGTGCTCCAATCTCAAAGCAGGTCCTGCTTTTTGGTACGAAAGGAGGGATGCTGCTGGGCAGAGGCAGGCGTCCCAGTCCAGTGCCTGCCCTGAGGCACCAAGGCAAGACCTCTGTGCCACACGCTGCTGTTTGATGAAGCTGTTGCTGAATCTGAGTTGTGCCACTTCTGGAAGAGCAGCTGTGCTCTGTCTTGCCTCAACAAGACACAAGGAGTGTCCGTGGCCAAGCTTCTTTCCCGAGGCTCTGTGGGGACTATCTCTCTGCAGGAGTAAATGCTTATGGCCCCTCTCAACTGGGGAGCTCTGCCCATAGGGGGGGTCTGTAGAGGACAGGGTTGGCCTCTTCCTCCTCTTGCCCTGCTGTAACTATAAGGCTGCTTTGCTTATTCCAGCAGTGTCTCAGAGTTGTCTTTTTTGGGGGGGTGGTGGTATTTTTATTTTGGGGATGGGGGAGTTGTTTACTTTTCTTTGCTAGGCTACTGGAAGATTTAGGTATTCCTACTCCTCTGTGTGTTGTCAGATGTTTAAAAGAGGAAGGCCTTCTCATTGGGAAAAATCCAGATAGTTCACTATGGAGGAAGGCGGAACAGGAGAGAACTTGGGGTAGTGTGATGCTTACCTCAGATAGGCCCAAGAAAGGTTAATGCAACTTCTTTTTGCCCTGGTGCGGGTGCTGTGAAGGCCTGACCTTGCTCCGAGATGTATCTGTGCTTTTCCTGTCTCCTTTGTTATGGATGCTGGAGTTGTCCAGGCAGCAGCATGGCCACGGCCATGAGCATCTTGTCCCACAGCCACTCTGGCAGCCCTGTTATTCCTTTCTTCTCTCCTTCCCCCGAGCTCGCTGTTTGTGCAGAGTCACTTGTTCAGCTGGGCAGGCAGGACACTGTGCAACAGCAGGTCTAGGTATGAATTGCCCTTGGGTAGTATTGGGAAATTTGCTTTTCTTGACAGCTGTGTTAAGCTGACAGTTGCTCAAGCAGACATTACTCACTAGTTGTTTTATAGGATGTTCTTTTGCTGGTTTTGCCATCTTCAAACTAGAAGTTTTTCTTAAAAAAAAACAAAACAAAAACACAAAAGGAAGTGTGGGATAACTTGGTGGGTGTGTTAAGCTGAGCAGCGTGACAGTAGGGTACCTAGATCTTAATCAGATCCTGCAATTAGCCTTGAGAAACAGGGTAAGATTGTGCATTCCTGGGCAATTTTGTTCTCCATCATGTAGACAAATGTATGTCCTCCTTTTTGCGTTATGGAAGGGCAATTGTTCTATCCTACTGAAGAGAAACATTTTCTTTCCAATCATTGGGCTAACAGCAGAATTTAAAAAAAAAATGGTGATCCTGAAAGAATTGTTTTAATCTTGTTGGAACACTTGCTATTCTGAAAATTTGGAACATGTTGTTAGTTAAGGCATCACGTAGCATCATCTTTAAGTTGGACAGCCATTAATTTGATGGATGGAACACTCGGTGGATAAGGAACTAGCTGGATGGTTGCACTCAAAGTGTTGCGGTCCACAGCTCAATGTCCAAGTGGAAACCAGTGATGAGTGGCATTCCTCGGGGGTCAGTACTGGGACCAGTGCTGTTTAACATCTTTGTCAGTGACGTGCATGTTTGGATTGAGTGCACCCTCAGCAAGTTTGGTGATAACACCAAGCTGTGTGACAACGGTTGACATGCTGGAGGGAAGGGATGCTATCTAGAGGGACTTGGACAGGCTTGAGAGATGGGCCCATGCCAACATCATGAAGTTCAACTAGGCGAAGTGCAAGGTCCTGTACCTGGCTTGTGGTAATCCCAAAAACAAACACAGGCTGGGTGGAGAATGGATTGAGAGCAGCCCTGAGGAGAAGGACTTGTGGGTATTGGTGGATAAGAAGCTCACCGTGAGCAGGCAATGTCTCCTTGCAGCCCAGAAGGCCAACTGTATCCTGGACTGCATCAAAAGAAGCATGGGCAGCAGGTCAAGGGAGGTGATTCTGCCTCTTTACTCCACTCTGGAGTACTCCAGGTGAGACCCCACCTGGAGTACTGCATCCAGCTCTGGAGCCCTCAGCACAGGAGAGACATGGACCTGTTGGAACGGGTCCAGAGGAGGGCCACGACGATGATCAAAGGGATGGAGCACCTCTCCTATGAAGACAGGCTGAGAAAGCTGGGGTTGTTCTCCCCGGAGCCTTCTCTTCTCCAGGCTGACCTCATAGCAGCCTTCCAATATCTGAAGGGAGCTACAGGAGAGCTGGTGAGGACCGCGTTGTCAGGAAGTGTAGTGACAGGACAAGGGGTAACGGTTTTAAATTGGAAGAGGGGAGATTTAGATTAGGTACCAGAAAGAAACTCTTTCCTGTGAGGGTGGTGAGGCACTGGAACAGGTTGCCCAGGGAAGTTGTGGATGCCCCATCCCTGGAAGTGTTC
>JAOXJK010000001.1:71318265-71329864 GCA_025774025.1 Xenus cinereus
ACAGGTTGCCCAGAGAAGCTGTGGATGCCCCATCCCTGGAAGTGTTCAAGGCCGGGCTGGATGGGGCTTTGAGCAACCTGGTCTGGTGGGAGGTGTCCCTGCCCAGAGCAGGGGGGTTGGAACTTGATGATTTTTAAGGTCTTTTCCAACCTAAACCATTCTGTGATTCTGTGGTTTGACATGTACTGTCTTTTATTACTGAATGTTAAACTGCTAAAATTTAGGAGATTTCTGAAGTGGAGAAAATTAATATTTGCATCAAAATGAGAGGTCCAGTGACTATAATCTTGTAGCTGAAATCCTGAGCAGTTCGTTTTTCATATTAAAGAATAATTACTGTTGCCAAGTTAAGTGGACTTTTGTGACACTTTTTTTAAACATACTGTAGTTAACTTTGAGCTGCTGTAGCTTCAGTTTAAAGAAGGAACACAGATCACTTATGGTGTCAATACAAGACTTAAAATAGTAGCCAAAATCTGTGCTTTTTGATTCTGTCTGACTACCATCTTTCCTTTTTCCTCACTTTTGGTTCCAGAAGGGAGTGTAAGCAGTCACAGATTTACAGAATTACAGATGTATTCCTTACACCATCAGAAAACAAGGTCTACTATTCTTGAGATGCAATGCGCTGGCATTGGTTCAAGAACTAACACCTCTTCAAAGAGAGCAGTCACTAAAATCAGCTCATCATTGAAGTGCAAAGGAAAAAGACAAGACAGAAATGGGGCTATAGGGATTTTTAAGGGTCATCCAAAGCACCATCTCGCAAGTTACCTTTGTTAGGTAATGATGCTGACTGTCAGCTGGGAGTGATAGACTTCCAGAGGTGCAGGACATAAGTTTATATTCTTACTGTTCCATGAAATAGCCCCAACTGAGGGATTGGTGACCATTTTTATTAAGCTTATTTTCTAAAAAGACCACTCAGCACTACTTATGCTACAAGTAGCTCCCATAGTTCCAGTCCTAAAAACAGGCATCAAGCCTATCTGCTTTTGGCTGGTGCCAACCTGGAGTTAGGTACCAGATGAGTAACAGGATATGCCTTTCTCCTCACAGCCTTTCTTTAAAGGAGGTACCAAAAGAATGTATGAGAAATGAAACAGCAAGAAGTGCATCTCTGTACAGCTGGATATGCATTTAGCCTTGTTCCAAGGAGCTGGAAGCCCCTGTGAGTTCTCCTTTTTTGAGAGATTTATCTTGTTAGATCTGCTTATCCCTTCCAGACCAAGACCTTCGTCTTGAAAGCAAGACTGCAATTTGGCTGTGCCCCACAGTTGATGTTAGGAAAGGCTGGACTCCTTTCTGGAGAGATGTGATCTCGGGTGCTTCAAGGGAATATAAGAGTTGTAGGTAGGTGAACTTCTTCAGGCTTCTTTGTCCTCATCCTGGGGCCCAAAAAGAGTGTGGATCAGCAAACGTTAACCCCTTCTTGGCCTGCATTTCTGTCAGCAGGGAAGATGGAACATACTGGCCTTCATGTTGGAGACCAGCTCTTGGATGCTAATACAAGTGATTATTTAAAAAATCTCCTTTTCTGAGGATTACTAATCTGTCTATTAGATGTATGCTTATTACATAGTTATTAAACCTAATGAATGTATTTTTTAACATGCAATAATTATCTAATTAAATATAAAGCATTAGATTAAGTAGGCTAGCTCTCATACTAAAAATGCTGTCTATTACAAGTAGATTTATTGAGGATTAACAACTACATAATAGAACTGTATCTATTTCATGATTGTTAATCCTCAATGAATGTTTTTAATAATTAATTGGCACTTAACTAAAGGATTATGTATTGTGATGGAGTTTATGAAGCAATAGAACTTTTTTTTTTGTGGACGATTTACTGCGAAAGGGAATATTCCTATGATATGTCTAAATAATTGGGGAGGGGGAAACAGACCGGAAAAAAAACCAACCCACATACAAAACCCAAGAAACTGGGGGAAAATGAGTAAATTACATGTAGCAAATTTTTATTTCTTTTGTTACCTGATAAGAGTTTGAAAGTTTTGTTTGATTCCTTATATATTATGTAGGAGAAGAAGTAACCAGCTACTTAGGCAGAAAGATATTTAATGCTGGAAAATAGTTAAATGGGAGTCCTGTGGTTAAAGATGGTGAAATATTTCAGTGTGGCTGATGAAGATCCTTCAGTATTTAAATTTTGTTCTTGAAATCTTTATTACTAATTAGTGAACTAGAACATAAATGCAATATACATCGTGACTAAACAAGTTCCAGAGGGTGTCCCTGTGCCAGCTGTTAGAGGATACAGAAGAAAGTTGTGTGTCTTGAGCACAAAGAAGCGCTGTGGATTTTCATAGACAATTATGGAAGCAAACGGGAAAACACATTTTCTGTCAGTTTAGCTGACCCCAAGAGAAGACACTGGTCCTGACACCCAGTTAGGGTTTCAGCTGTTAACAGCTAGAAAAGCTGAGTCAGTAGGATTAATCATCAGCTGTTACTCTGCACACCTTCAGATTTTTTTGTGGATGGAATAAGTCTAACGCAACCATGAAGCTTTCTGGTGATTGTTGAATTACTGTAATTAAGGTATGCAGACAAATCCATATGCAGATATGTACAGGGTGTTGCTTCAGAAAGAAGTTGTTCCCCGTATTGCATATTTTCAAGTGGACATTGATAAATTGAAAAAAAAATGGAAAATATTTTATCTAATAATGAAGGACATTGGTAAGTAAGTATTTTGTTGACATTAACAAACTTAACCAGCTTTACTGTTTGAAGACCTTTAAGAAAAATTATTAGGCTTCATGAAAAAAATGTAACACCTTTTCAGATGAATGGAGGGAAATAGAGAGAAAGTTTGTACATGTGAATATATATGCTTATATTTTTCTATTTGCACAGCATAAATTAAATTTTCCTTCTTTTTAAGTGAAGTCATTAAAATTTGCTGCAGTTATTTGAGGGGGGTTGCTGGGATGCTTTATAATCTAGAATTCTTACAACAAATGATTTGCTGTGATTTGTGTTGAGTGCTATTGAAATTTGATCTTTCTGGATTGGAATGTGTTGGAATCGGGTCATTTTCTGATGGATTTTGGAAGTGAAGATAATCATGCTGTCTCTTTTATACAATGTTGGAAATGTCAGTACTACATGGGGCTCAGCAGTTTGAGGGTGGGGAGAAAGCAAGGTGTGTTAAATATCCAGAAATCTCTCTTTATTTTTGGAAGTCATGGTTTGTAGTCACTTTAAGAGAAACTTTAGGAGTAATGAGGAAAATGGAGTGTAGAGCCAGATTTCAGTCTGAGGAGAAGTCCTGGTGTCCTCTTCACGCTTAAGGTCTCTGAACTCAGCTTTTAATTGGAGAGACCCTGACAGCTGGGAAGGCCCTGAAGGTGCATCTTCTGCAGATTCCTAAGACTTCACAGTGTGCCATGCAGGTGACCATTGCCTTCATACACAGCTCTGCAGGCTTTTTAAAAAATAAAAAAAACCCACCTTGTTATCAGGTTAATTGGATTTTCCAAAGGGTGGCAACCCTGATTGCCCACAGGATTTGGCAAACTACAAGACAAAGCCAGGCTTTCCCCCTAAAGCTTAACAGCAGTTGTGTTGCAGCAGCAGCTGCTGCAGAAGGTGAATGTAGTGACGATATTGATGAGATTACTAATTTGTTTAGTAGACAGGGAATGAGGATTCGTCTGTTGGCTGTCATCATCCATCAGCCGTATGTTGCCCCAGGCAGTGGGTATATGCTGTTAGCCTGTTACTAATTTTACTTTGTTTTTTCTCAGCTTAGTTCTTTTCTTTGGTTCATTTCATTCATTTGTTGTGACTGAAAACTAAACAAGAAGAAGGAAAAAAAGCCCATTGCTACCTCTCTTTGTTTGTCAGCAGGTACCCTACAGCTCCTGCCTGCAGCCTCTTCCATTTGATTTGGCTGAAAGCTTTTGGTAAGAGATGCAGTGGCCTATAAGGGAACTGCCTTTCAGGGCATAAGAAGTTTTTGCTATAAACTGGGGTCTTAACCCTATTTACCCTTCAAAATCAGTAGGTGTGAGCTACTTCAGTAATATTGCACCAACCTGAGAATGAATTGGCAATGCCCTGATGTTACCATACCTGTGTTGATATGTTGCATTGTTGCATGTGCCAGAAGTGTGGGTTTGGTTTTTGTTTTTAAATTTGAGACATTTTAGATTGTGCTAATCAAACTTTCAGTTCTGTAAGGGGCAGAAAGTTTGTGCAAAGGAATTTTGGGATCAGATGTACTACTTGGAAGCTCATAGAGGGTTTTATCCCATACTGATTTTAGTTTCACGAGGCCGATTCTAAAGGGGTAATCTAATTTGTAGCTGCAGATTATTTGACTGATATTAAGCTTTCCAAATTGAGCATCCCTGTCAGAAATTCTGTTTATTTTTGTAACTAAGGGGTCAGTTCCCACTGTTGCCATTAAATATGTACTATAGTATTGTCACACTTCTCATTCAAATGTGCTTGGTATTGTGTTTATGAATATCTTCAGGATCTTTTCCAGCTGGAGATGAGAGAGGTGTAAAGGGCTGCAAGGCAGCCTGAATTTCTATGCTTCTTTGTAATGTCTCTTTTTTTTTTTGTCCTAGTACTTGTAGTACTGATTTTTAGTGGCACTGACCACAGCTTTAGTATTTGCTGAGTTTTGCGGCAACTTTAAAAAGTATTAAGGAACCATCCACAGGGAAGCAAAGTTGGTGGTACTGTTATGGAAGACATCATGTGTGAACTTGAAAAAATGTAGTTAAAATCTTAAGAGGGGGTAGATGTTGATAAGTAGTAGGGAAAATATATTGGTTTGTGTCTATATTGCTTTTTTTTAATTCCTTATCTTTTCTCCTATTTCCTCTCCTAGTAAAAAGTAATTTATGGCCCATCTCCTTCAGTCTTCACTCATTCAGAGGGAGCACATTTTGATGATGACTATACTGTTAAACAGGATTGGTCTTGTGGTCAGCACGGAATACACATCTGCTTTCTACCTAAATGGATGTCGGTGGTGGGAAGCCTGTGTTAACCTACTGTTAGTGGCTTTTCTGGGTCCGAGATCAGTCTCTTCTGCTTCCTTCCCAGCCTGACTTCCTCCAGCACTGGGGGAACTTGCCAGCCCAATGCAGGGTCTTGGGTGACTGCCTGCGGCTATGCCCCAGGAGAGGCAAGGTGTTCCTCAGACCAGGGCTTGGAAGTCTTTGCAAATGAGATGTTGGGTGTGAGTAGCTTTCAGTACTGCCACCTGGGTACAGGGGCTCTGCCCGATAAGGAGTATCAGTACAGACATGTCTTTTCCTTACAACCCCTGTCTCCTCCAAAAGCATCTGAGGTTATTTACAGTACAGACATCACACAGAGCAAATGCTCAGTATGATCTTGTGATAGTAACTTCTTTATGAAGTTATAGGTTGTATAGGCAGAGTAGGATTGGACAAGCTCAAGGGAATTTCTGGGAATAGACAAGATAATCCGCCTGCAAAACAAAGCAATTCTACTAATCTTCTCACAAAAGTGCAGTTTTCTAACCAGATCGTTGTATCAGGCTGGTGGCTTGGTAAACCATGAGTCGAGTAGAGCGATGGTGTTGGGCAGAACTGAGAATCCTGAGATCCCAGCTTTGAAAGCTTGTTAGTTTAATCAGCTCTGCATGTGTAAACAATTTCAGCATGCTTTTCTGGGTAGGTTTTTAAATTTATTTCTAATTTTTAAATACAACTAGCATAGTTTTATTTTGCTATTTTTAACAACTTTATTTTGCTTGCATGAAAATTGCTCGATGCTTTATTCCAGGTTATATTGGACCCCAGACAGGGGAAAAAATAGCTGCAGAAAATGTTTCAGGTAGCAATGAAGAAGCAAATCCTCTCAAGGATCAATGGGGCACAAAGGAGCATAGGGGGAGAGCAGGGAATGGCCAGAAGAACTAGGTTACAGCTCGTTAGGCTAGCATTAGTGATCACTGAAACTTCTCTCCTGGTTGAAGCTGTTAGCAGCAAGTTTGTGGGATGAGACATGTAACGTGGTCCTCCTTGAGGAAAGAACTTCCCTGTATGTCCCTGGGCCCTCCTATTTGGGAAAGCTGAATGCAGTTTTCAAGCTCAGTGCAACTATTACAATACCTTGATGTATGTATTTTTTTTTAAATGGATAGTAGAAGGAAGTCTTACACATTTGCTTGTTAGATGTGCCTATGTTTATAACATTGAAATTAGAGAAGCACTTTCATAGAATCATTTGGGTTGGAAAATATCTTTGAGTCCAGTCATAAAAAAAATTTCCACATGCCACAAGGATAAACAGCATTCTTGGACTCTGTGGAGGAAATTGCTGGTTATTGGGTTTGCCCTTACATTTTTATAGTCATGAAAGTGTCCGGGTGCATTGTGATTTTCTTGTCTAAAGCTTCAATTGGGAGCTTTTTCGGCTGAATGTGTGGTGATGATTATGATGAGATCCTTTGTGGTATCTTATAAATTCCTGAGGTGCAAAAAGGTTTTGCTGTCTAAGAACTCATCATGATAGTTTGTTTTTAAATAGGCAGGAGTAAAGTTGGTGTGTTTTCCTTCTTTCTTTTCGACTGACTTCTGTGGGGAAAAAAAAACAACCATAAAGAAGCGATGAGAAACGTGAGAGCCCTTTCTGTAAAATCCCACCATTTAAAGATGGCAATATTTTGAGTACTTCCAGCTAGTTACAAGTCTTTTATCAGTGTTGTTTTTGCAAATTGTTTCTGTGCTCTGCATGTGTGTCTGTGTACTTAAACAGAGCGAATTATAACAGCGAGGGGAGAAAGGCATCCATCCTTCAGCAGGTAGCAGCACAGCGCTGGCTGGGTGTACGCTGGGGACTGCGGGGTCACAGCCCGGGCCGCTCGGGGAGGTGAGGGGAAAGGAAGGCAAGGGGGCAAATCAGTAGAAGGAGGAAAAAGTGAAAACAAAGGAAGGGAAGCAATGGGTGTGGGGGGGTTGCTTCTCTTAGCGCTGCCTCCAACAGTAGTGCTTGTACCCAGAGGAGCCGGAGTAGGGGCAGTGTCTCTTTAAAAGCAGTAGGGGGCTGGAGCTGGGGGAGTGCTCACAGCAGTAAGTATAACACAGCTGTGCTCTGTTTATGCTTAGGCTACAATAAAAAAGCTATAAAATGTGAGATGTCATAGCTCCACTTTGCTTTATTTATACTATTTCCTCTGAGCTCTGTCACACTGCACATTCATCTGCTAAGTTGCAGCAAGAATGGAGATTAAAATATCACAGCTCAAAATAGGAGTCAAGCGGAAGGAGATTCATCATAGCCCTATTAAAAAATATGTAAATATGGGAATGAAGTCATTTTAAAGCTGTATGGCTCTCCTCCTCAGAGGGCTGGGGAAAGCTGTGAGTGATGCGCTGTGCGAGTGACAGATTTATGGGACTTGTTCTTCTTTCTATTTTTCACTCCATTCCACCAAAATACTTTTAAGATTAAAAATATCAATTTGAATTGCAAATTTTCTCTATGCTATATATATATTTTAAAAAAGGTTTTCTTCTTAACCGTTGCCTAAACTAATAACATAAAGAAATATTATTCCCGATTAAAAGGGGCCGGAAGCATGGTCTGGTGTTGAACTTGCAGTAGATGAGATCTGCCCTCCTTGAGCGCTTTTCATCCAGTCCTCCGAGTGCACTGCAGGCATTATGTCAAGCCTCTCATGCCCTCCAAGATAAAGGCCTGCCTTACCTTCCATACACTGAATACTTGCAGCTGCAGTTCTCAGAAATGCCCTGTGGTACCCAAGCCACAGTATTTTTAGTGGAGGTTTATTACTTTTCTCCCCTGCAGCTATTTTGAAAATAGAGCTGGAGTAAGGACTCCAAAGTCCCAATTTCTGGTTGCTTTCCATAAGTGCTGTGCAAAGGGAGCTGCCTCTGCTAGCAGGAGCAGTGCTCTTTTGAACTTTGCAGCGGGTCTGTGGTCTTTGATGTGGTCAAATTTGGATATGAGTTTTCCCCTGGAAGAACAAAGCACAGATGTTACAAGAGATTTGAGAAATGAGGGATTTTAATTAGTACCCTGAAGATACTAGAAAGCCACCAAGATATTTCACCCACGTTTGATTCTGAAGCCTGGCTTTGAATAGAGGAGGTGAAATGTGCTGCCACCGCATGGAACTGTGTTTTGTAGGTCGGTGTGGGCACAGTGCAAGGAGAGGAAAGCCAAAGGTGAGCCAAGGGAGAGAGAGGGCTGCCCTGCCAATGCTGTTTCCTGCGATTGCGGTGTGAGCCAAGGGGCTATAAGAAAAGCTGGAAACTCCTTGATGCAAAGTGACCAAGGCAAAGCAGTGATTGTGGCTGCATAACCTTTGCAGCCACTGAGTTGGCTTGCCCTTGAAGAATTTTATACATCTCTTCATCCAAGTAGGATCACTGTTCAGCTTTTGATCAGCAACTCTACATAGTATGGAGGAGTTTCATCTGAAAGAGGGATTAAAATTGATCATCAAGGGTGGTCGAGAAATGCTAGCTTTCCTCTTTCTTTTTTTTTTAGATGATGGTATGAAAACACCAGAAGAAGTTAACTAAATATTTTAGTTTATTACTAAAACTTAATTGACTGGCATCCTTGTAAGTTGGTGTTTGGTGGATAAACAAAGATTCAGCTGAGCAAGACCAGGTCACCCATCTGTCCTGTGATCGTGTCAAGTGCAACCCTGAGAACAGAAGGAATTAGACTGCACTTTAGTCTCCAATGATCTTATTCCGGGGCCTGCCAACATGCCTCATAGCTAATGTGAACTGGAAAGAAGGGAGCTAAACCCGCCTGCTTCTCATGGCACTTGGATTATTTCCTGGAGTGGTGGCTTTCCTGATCACTACTTTCACCTTGTTTTCTATGTCAGTGTGTTGGTAGGAGTGAGGAGTGCCCTTGGGTTTGGGTGTCTGTTTTTTGGGGAGGGGTTTTTTTTTGGTTTTGGGTGTTGTTTTTTTTTTTTCTTCAATGATATGAAGTTCAGGAAAATTCAGGGATTTTTCTCTACTTCTGTGTGTGATTCTGGAGTGGTCCTGGTATATATTGATTTATTGAGTAAGCTCTTATTGCCAGCAGAAAAGACAGGTATTTTCTTGATAAGTTACTTTTTGTGCCATGCATATTTTACTATTGCTGTTTCTGGCCAATTGCAGCACTCTTAGTACTTCTGAGTTGTTTAAACTGAGAGGGGCCGTGGGTACAGGATGCTAATGCCCTTCAAGCTGAAGAATAATTGCTTATCTCTTTAAGGAGGTGCCATACTCGATCACAGCTTATGGTATGAATGTCTAGGAAATGCTCTGCACTTAAGAACATGCAGCCTTCTCTATACTGGTTGCATTGGTACCTTGCTGTGTTCATCAATGTGATGTTTCTTCTGGAGCACCTTGCTTAGTATGGGATGAGAGCAACATTGACTTTTGCAGGGTTTTGGGGTTTTTGTGCTTGTGTGCTGTTCTGGCATGTCAGTATAAACCTATTAACTTGGTAACGTTAATGTCTGTTGTGTGTTATTTTCTTAATGCATCTATAGTCCTGTAAGCAAAAGAAAGCTATAAAAATGTCATTAAGCTTGACATATTCACAACTCTTTGAAGCACCTGTAGGTTGTAGTGCACTCACAAATAGTGATCCTCCTTCTCTGAGGTCACTTGTCCTTTTTTTTTTTTTTTCCTTCTGTTTGGTTTTGCTTCAATCAAATGATGGATTATTTGGCGGAGGATCTAAGAATGACATTTTTCAAGATGCAATATGATTTATAACCCCAAATCCCATTTCAAAAATGACTTGGGAATAATTTAGGAACCTAAGGCTTGTTGGAAAACAATGGATTTGGACAAAAAAGTGCTTTGTAATCTCTCTTTTGGTGAAATTTATTGCCTAAGCTACAAATGTTCAGGATATATTTGTTATTTCATTTAGCTAATGTTTTACTTGATCTACACTTCTTGAAAGAAAGGTATTGATATATCACGAGAAAAGGTAGTAATTTCAATATTGTGATATCGATTCAGCAATGGGTCTTCTGGTGGGGACCTATTAAGTCCTCTTGTATTTCAGGGTCCCGACAGGTTTGGAAAAACATCTGTCCTTTTATTAAGATGGTGGTGGTGAAAAAATTCATGAACTGAAATTGTGTTCCAGGAGGACTCTCGGAACTCGTTGAAAACCAGACTCAACTCATTCTTTCTCAATTCAATTAAATTCTTGGTTCCTTCCAAAATCTTACCCTTGCGTTTCTAAAGTATATTTCTGACTATGTACGTAACCTGAAGTATTGTATTTGTTCTGCATGCAATGCTGTGAAGTTTAATGTTTAAGAACTGTAACTGTTTTCTTGTAATCAATTTTTTATATACATGATGAATTTTTAAGAATAGAATACATTAACATAGCTAATAATTGTATTGCAAAATTCTAAGAATAAAAGTCTTAATCTTAACAGGTTGAGATTATAAATATAAATATCAGTGAGTTCTGACTTTTAGATTTAAGTCATATACTTCTATATACATATATAGCTTCATAGGGCTGTCCTATTGATTGATTGGATTTACATATGAAATCATCAAAGTATTATGCAAAGTTTAAGAAGTGCAGCTATGATACATTTGGTTAAAATTGGAAATTAACTTTGGAATTAGTTCCTAAATTTGAACATCTTAGCCCAGGCAAGAATGTGATTTAATTATTTGGGAGTCTTTTAAGACAGTCTTAGAACTGTGAATTCAGTTGATTATGAGAACCTAATTTGAGACTAAGCTATATTGACAGTTTTTATGATAAAACCGAGTTCTTGGTTCCCCACAGTAATCTGTCCAGTTGATATGACCTGCAGCTGTTTTCTTCTTTGTTTGAATCCAAGCAAGGAAATATTAGGTAAGAAGTCAGAATTGCTACATAGCTCTTCCTTGCTAGCAATGTCAATTTTCAGCCAAATGCAGTACAGCTGGGCTATGCTGAATAATAAAATACAGGTAATCCAGTGAATCCACTAAAGGATTAATATTTACAAAACATAAGGCTCTCCCAGGCGTACTTTATCAGTTTGGCTAAATATGGAAGGCTATTAAAGCTTGACAATACAACAGGGTAAGTAATTTGCTATCAGTTACATTTTAATGAGAGTGTTTCCTAATGCCAATTGGTTGACACTGATGCTTCACAGCCTTTATAACATTTATCCAGTATATTTAGTAACAATACTTGCTGGACTGAATATCAAAATTGCTACTAATGCTGCCCTGATTAGTTTTTTTTTAAAAAAAAAAAAGCAAAGAAGAATACTTTTAAAGATATTTTTACAGTAATTTTAAAATCGTTTTCCAAGGCAGCATATTCATATAGTACTGTTGATCCTGTGGATGTCTTCCAATGGACAGATTACAATGCTTTTGTTTTTTCAGTGGTTTCTCTCTCTAAAGGAATAAGCTTTTAAAATGATGTAAACTGTCATTAGGTTAATGATTTTCAAGATGGCTGCACTGTTAAAAAGTGTATATAGGTTAAAACCATAAAAACAAAATTACAAAACTTTCACCCTTTATAGACTTTTTTGAGACAGTTGCTAAATCTCATTCCC